>CP135561.1:7636372-7756359 GCA_032401905.1 Swietenia macrophylla | reverse complement strand
TATTTTTAATTAATATAATAAAAAATTTATAAAATTTATTTTTAATTTTTTTATTTATAATTAATAAATATTTTTTATTAATTAAATAATTTTATTATATTATCTATGTTAACATGATAGTACTGTTTTATTTAAAAAAAAATTTTTGTCATGATTAACTTATTACCATTGTAAACATTATTTTTGTAATTGTTAAGTTTAAACACTTATTTTATTATTATTTATTTTTAAATAATTTATGAAATTTCACATTTATGAGTTAGATGTGATTCATAAGTGTTTTGTCATTCTTTAATTTATACAAATTTTTTTAAATTCATGGCGTGAAATTGTAGATATTAAAATCAGACATGTGACACCATAAATCGTTAAAAAGAATAATACCGTATAGATTGAACCGAATCATCACATAATTACCGTTTATTTTTTATTTTTAATAAATATTTATATTCTTATAATTAAAATTCATCCTATATCCAAATATTTATAATTAATAAATAGTATTAAATAAAAATTATAATACTTTAATGCTATATATATTTTAACAACTTTACATGCCAAATTTATTTTATTACAAAATGCGAATAAGAAATTTAATGATCCAATGTCTTCAAATAATAAATAATATATTTTTATCATTTAATAAAATTATATCATATATTATTGTTTATTCTAATTACTATTATAAATGATTAATTTAAATTTTTTTTATTTTATTAGACATTTCATATTCTATTAATAATATAATAGAAAAATTATTTATTTATTACTATTTTTATTATTGTTATTGTTAGAGGGAAGAGTAAGAAATTGCTTAAGATTCAAATCTAGTAAATGAGGTGTCAGTGGCGAAAGCTGCCGAGGTATATGCCTTCTGTTTTGGTCGGAATATTTATTTATTTATTTATTTATTTTTTATAATTATATTAATAATTATTTTATAACCATAATTAATAAATAAATGACAGAGTATGAGATGAGATTAAGACATGTGATGATAATTATAATTATTTATTTTATTATTTTATTTTAGTAATTAATAATTATGACATCACTTCAATTTTTTTTCCTTTTTTTATAAATCACTTATTTTTTATATTTTGAATTTTATAAAAAAATATATAAAATTAAAAATAACGTGCATACGTGTACGTGCATAAAATTGATAATTTGAGAGTGTTTGGAAACTTAATACATCATAGGAAGGTGGTCCATTCGGTTCAAAGACAAGCAATTCAAAAAGGGTGGACTGATAGATAATTTTGTTAGTGTGAGATAAGAGGCATGGGGGCACTTTCATTAATGGGCCTGACGGAGGCCCAAGACACTAGAACGCAACTACATGGCTTTATCATACAAGGAGGCTGTCTCAAATGGCTTATTGGGCTTTCTGTGAGTTGACATGCGGCCCAAACATAAGCCCAATTTGACTTTTTTGACCCAAAAATATCCGAGTCTACAAGATGAGTCCGAGCAAAGTATCTTGTGATCTATACATATATATTTTTTTGGTTCTGGTGCAGCATGTTAAATAAATATAAAAGAAACTTGGGTCACCCGGGCCAAGCCAACACTACAGCTTGTTCTGGCACTGACAGGGATGGTCGGGGCTCAAGTCCCGGCGAGCTTAATCATTAAACAAGTAGGGCAGATCTTTACTGCTACCGCAGATCACTGAAATTTGCCTAACTCATGTGCACCAACGACTGCTGTGCCGATCCTCAAGCTTTATTTTCAATTATAATATCATCTTACACCTATAATCAAACCGGCATCTATCTAGCAAAATCTCTGCAACGTTCAATTAGGTAGAGTTTTGGTGATTTTTATTTTTATTTTAAATTTTTACTGGGAAATTAAAGAAGTTTAGGCCCCATCTATAAAAGAAGACAAAGAACTAATCCAGTCTTCCCCTCTAGTTGTATCTTTTTCGTTAGAAAAGAAACAAACAATCATTATCTTCTTCTTCTTCCTCGGTCATGCTTCCTTCATTTCCAGCTTAAACTAACCAGAAAGTTATCATCTCTTCCTTTCTATCTCTCTGTCTTCCCAATTGCTTTGTTTATTCGTTAACCATGATTACTGGTAAGGACATATACGATGTTCTTGCAGCAATTGTTCCCCTATATGTTGCTATGATATTAGCCTACGGCTCAGTCCGGTGGTGGAAAATCTTCACACCAGACCAATGTTCCGGCATCAATCGATTTGTTGCTGTATTTGCTGTTCCGTTGCTTTCTTTTCACTTCATTTCTTCCAATGATCCTTACGCTATGAACTACCACTTCATCGCTGCGGATTCTCTGCAAAAAGTGGTCATTCTGGCTGCTCTTTTCCTCTGGCAAGCTTTTGCAAAGCATGGAAATCTGGAGTGGATGATCACTCTTTTCTCTCTTTCTACTCTTCCCAACACTCTTGTCATGGGAATCCCACTACTGAAAGCTATGTACGGAGATTTTTCGGGGAATTTAATGGTTCAAATTGTTGTTCTGCAAAGTATAATTTGGTATACCCTTATGCTCTTCATGTTTGAATATAGAGGAGCCAAGCTACTTATCACTGAGCAATTTCCTGAGACTGCTGGCTCTATCACTTCTTTCCGGGTTGATTCTGATGTTGTTTCGCTCAATGGTCGTGAACCGTTGCAGACCGATGCAGAGATTGGCGACGATGGAAAACTCCATGTTGTTGTGAAAAGATCTAGCGCATCTTCCATGGTTTCTTCATTCAATAAATCCCATGGATTGAACTCGTTAAATATGACACCACGAGCTTCAAACCTCACTGGTGTGGAGATATACTCGGTTCAGTCTTCTCGTGAACCAACCCCAAGGGCGTCAAGCTTCAACCAAAATGATTTTTACGCCATGTTTGCTAGTAAAGCTCCAAGTCCAAAGCATGGATACACAAATAGTTTCCAAGGAGGTATTGGCGACGTTTATTCATTACAATCTTCAAAAGGAGCCACGCCAAGGACTTCGAATTTCGACGAGGAGATGTTTAAGATGGGGAAGAAAAGGGGAGGAAGAAGCATGAGCGGCGAGTTGTTTAATGGCGGTATGGTTTCTTCTTATCCGCCGCCGAATCCCATGTTTTCCTGTGGCACAAGTGCTGGCACAAGGAAGAAAGAAAGTGGCGGTAGTGGAGCGATTCCTAACAAAGAGCTTCACATGTTTGTTTGGAGCTCTAGCGCATCTCCAGTTTCTGAAGGAAATCTGAGACATGCAGTTAACAGAGCTGCCTCCACAGACTTTGCAGCCATGGATTCTTCTAAAGCTGGTCTGCCACATGAATCTGCCGCTTCTAAAGGTAACCCACATCTCATATTTGTTTCTAAATAAATATAACTGCATGTATGATCTGTTTAATTATCGTTAAAATTTTTGTGCCCTGATACAGCCATGCACGAGCTAATCGAAAACATGAGTCCAGCAAGGAAATTCAATGGAGAAAGAGATAATGAAATAGAGGAAGGATCGAAGTTTCCGACGAGTGCATCTCCCTACAGTTGTCAGAAGAAGTTGGAAATGGAAGGAGGAGATGCAGGAAAGAAACACCAGATGCCTCCAGCAAGTGTGATGACTAGGCTCATTCTTATTATGGTTTGGAGGAAACTCATTAGGAACCCAAACACTTACTCAAGTCTTTTAGGCCTCATTTGGTCCCTCGTTTCATTCAGGTATACCTCACGAAATCCAAATAATATTTTTCCTTTTCATGCATCACTGGATAATTAACCAATTATTATCATAATTACAAAATCATCAATTAATTTTGTTTCCCAGGTGGCACATCAAAATGCCGTCTATTGTTCAAGGATCAATATCGATACTATCAGATGCAGGCCTGGGAATGGCCATGTTCAGTCTAGGTATTTATTTATTTTTAAATTTGTAAAATGATTCATTGAGAATAATATTTAAGCAGCATCTAATATAATTACTTGCTAATTAGGTTTATTCATGGCATTGCAACCAAAGATAATAGCTTGTGGAAAATCCGTGGCAACATTTGCAATGGCTGTTAGATTTTTGACTGGCCCAGCAGTGATTGCTGCAACTTCCATTGCTATTGGTCTTCGTGGTGTTCTTCTCCATATAGCAATTGTTCAGGTACACCACCATCTTCATTGATCTAAAAAACCCTAAATTTTCTCGAGTAAACTAATCGAACACCATTAGTTAATTTGCATGATTTGATTGATGATTTTCTTGCCAGGCAGCACTTCCCCAAGGCATTGTTCCATTTGTGTTTGCCAAAGAATACAATGTCCATCCAGACATACTTAGCACTGCGTATGTTAATTAATTTCTTCATGTTCCAAACTTACACAGTTATTACCTAAAATATCAAGCAGATTAAAAAGTAATTAATCAAATTAATCTCTTCCTTTAATATATTTTTGCAGGGTTATATTTGGAATGCTGATTGCCTTGCCCATAACAGTACTCTACTATATCCTTCTCGGGCTTTAACTTCTTGGAAAGCAAAAAGAAAAGAGGAGCTACACACCACTGTATAAATCCAAGTGCAGGCTTAGGTGGAAGAACGAATAAAAATTTCTGAAGTAAATTATCATGCCATTGGATTCAGTGCTCGATCGATCGCCATGGAAATTTTGTATCATCTTCTCTGCATGCATGTGATCATTGGGCATCAAAGCACCTTTACATTCGATCATTTAGTGGCTAATTTTCCCCTTTAGCTGGGTTTACGAATAGATTATTATTAAGGGATTGATTAATTAATCAATTTGTGAGAGAATGGTTGGCTAGATACATTTGTATTGTGCTATTTTATTATTAATTAATTAATTACACTGATATCTATGTAGGCCTTTGCTTATTATCTTTGACTCAGTTCCCTTTTTTTAAAACAATCTTCTTCATTAACATGCTATTAATTTATTGATTACAGCTATTTTGAGAAGTAAACGAGGGGTTTCTCAACAAAATTAGTGATTATCAAGCTTACAATCTAATTAATATAATAAACCATTTAATATGTTGATAATTAACGGGTTATCTAAAGTCAATATCTACCTATACTATTCCCATGATTTGTAAAGTTAATTTAGATCTAATCAACAAAATTTGTATTTATTTAAATGAACATAATTTTTTTAATTTCATAATTTATAATAAAAATTAATAATATTTATTGTTAAAACTAGATTAAAAAAACTCACTAAATTTTATCTATCAAATAATTTTTGAAATCGAATTCACTCCATCAAATTTTATCAAATTTGTTCCATATTTTATGTGAACGATAATTTTTTTTATCTAATAATTTAAACTTTTAAGTTAAGAGACGAACTAACATACTAAAAAATCTAATCGTCATTCCAAATGATTAATCTCTTTATTTAATTACATGAATTTATGGAATCTTTAATTTGTCTATCTCCATATCTATTATATCTTGTTTAGATGCTCGAAGCATGGGACTTGAAAAATAAAAAAAAAGGGACAATTAAATTTGTTTAATATTTCAAGTTATTATAAATATTTTGTACATGACAAAACAAAACTTGCCTTTTTTGTTTATCTTATGTATTATTCATTACTAGACAAAATAAATAATTAATATAAATTGTTTAATTGTAGAATAGGATGCATGCATGTTTCCATTCACATTCATGTCTCAAAGTTAGCAATTTGGGCCATGTTACTATGTTCCCAAATTTTGGTTTTAAGTGATTAAACTCAATGTATTGTTTTTACCAAATCAAATGAATTTTTTTTTTAGTCGAGGCATCATGTGGTATTATTTAATTTAATTTGAGGGGCTAAAATATTTCCTCTTGTCTTATAAAAATATAAATAAATATTTATATTTTTAATTTAGTAATTATGTAACAATAATTCACAGATGAGTTTATTCATAAATATTACCTAATTTCTTATTCAAATTTATTGATAGAAACAATGAGTTTTTCAAATAATTTTTTTTTTTTTGAATTCTAGATCCACATGGAAACAAATTAAAACCCATCAATCTAGTCCTAAATTGTAAACAATAATTAACAATTGAAAACATGACAAAAAAACCCCATCAATACATACATAACACTGAAATATTATGCACCATTCGGATTGAATCAAATCATCAATACAAAACAATGCAAGTGTTTCCTTCGTACCACTTAGAGCTTGCATTAAAAACCAATTGAAGTGAGCATAATTAATTGGGATAATAACATCTTAATCCCCAAAGTTGTATATGCTTAACAAATATAAACATAATTTATCTATTTATATCAAATAGGTCCTTAGTTCCAATTAAAATGACTAAAATACTTCTTAAGTATTAAATTACAGTTTCGTTTCGGATTGTCATGCTTCCCCTGTGATTTAAAAGCACAGTAAGTAAAGCGTTTGACAAACACAAATTTTTAGCAAGGACCATTCGCTTTTTCACTTATATTTTATGTATAGTAATTTCATCTTACAACAGTTTTAACTTCCAAGCTTTTTCACGTTGTGATGGTCTAAATTCAAAATTGTAATGAGTAATTTAGTCATTTTAACAAGAATTAGAAAATTACTTCTGTGATAACAAATAAACTATGTCTTCGTTTGTAAATATATAAGAATTCGACTACCCAAGTGTTATTATTCATTAATTAATTTGGTGTAGTAAAATCCAGATCACAGAGTCACGTGGTTGGACAAAAGACGGTGGTTTGTTCATTAAACTAGATTGGAAGTGTACTTTCCAATTGCACTTAAAAAGTCTTCTCTCAGACAACTGTGTGTTAAACTAAAATTATTGAAGAATCTCTGTACACTTAAAAAGCCGACACCGTGTTTCAATTGACAGCAAATAACTCGTCCTCGTCGGGACACTCAAATCTCTGGGTCTAATTCTGTTCTTTATAATTAATTAATTAATTAATTAATAGTTCATCAGTTTTATGACCATAAATTTTATCTCATTTATTTTTTTTTTGTTATAATTTTTAACACATGTTATAATTCATAGCTAGATAAGTCCATAGTTAAGTTTATGTTTAATTTTTGAAATTATAATAATTAAATTATCTAATAAATATCTATTTTTGTTTAACAACTAATATTTTATTCTGCCACTTAATAATTTTTCAAAACAAATTAATCCCATTTCATGTAATAGCCAATGTATATAAAAGATATTGGAACAAATTGTATGCACAAATGTATAACCATTTTATAGAACATGAAATTCATAAGATATTAAGGTGATAACACATTGCTCGACTTGATTAAGATACCTTGAATATATTTTATATTTCTTAATATAAAATTTAAAATATAAATACAAAATTTAAAATAATTAACTTAAAAATATAAAAAAAAATAAAATAAAAGATAAAAGGTAAAAATTAATACAACATAATATTAAAAAAAAAAAAACCTCAAAACAGGGATACAAAACTTAAAACTAGTAACATAAAAATTAAATACATTTTTCGTTCAATATATAGTAACCAAATCCATTATAATACATATCATTAGTTGAATTGATATACTTGAACTTGGCAAACTCATATAAAAGTGGGATAAATTTCAAGTATTAAAACTCTTTAATTAAATTAAACTACAATAATTTGCTAATATAACTCTTTTTGACCCTGGATTAGGGTTTTATTTTACACACAGAAAAATAAGAGTAAGAAAAACTCCGGTCACCAGGTTGGGGAAAAGTTCAGTTTTTTTTTTTTTTTAATGATGTTAATTACAAAATATTAAAATTATATATATATGTGAAAAAGATAAAATGGAACAAGACCAGTATGATCTGATAACATGATGCAAATAATATTTCAAGTCAGTTATATGTACAGTGATATTGAGCCCTAAAGAAGAGATTAGCAAACCACTCAACAATCTACATGAAAACCCCTTAAATCAAGGTTAGCCATATAAACTAGAACTAAACTCGGATTTGAATGTAAGCAAAGTATCCTAGGAAGTGATCTATAAATAATGAATGAATAGAACCACTATTCATGATATGCCAGACAACCATGGGCTGAAACCTAAAGCTAACACAGACATTTCTAAGAATATCATAATGTGTAATATAGTTAAACAGATTCAGCACCATAACTCTCATGGTTTTCCCCACTTTCTTTGCCCAATTTTGATTTGGGTAAAATGGAACCATTTCGCATAGATGATTTACTTGATTGTTGCTTCGGATTGTAAACATTAAGGTATGTGTAAAAAGACATACCCGCGATGGCTACAAATGCTCCACCGATACTGGTTGTGCCTGGATTTGAACCGAAGATGTAGTAATTTCCCAGAAGTATGACACAGGTTTTGAATTGTCCAAGAACAACATGGGATATGGCTGATGTAGCCCTGGAAAAGGAAAAATAATGAAAATCAACACAATATCAAACACAAACACATTAACAAACTTAAACCTGCAAGTGATACGCAATGCCACGTAAAAAATATAACACTGAAATGGATTCAAGAAGCAATTAATAATGCAACAAATTGCAAATCAAATAGTAAATAAATGTTAGTACATGGATTGTCAATACTGCTAAGAAACCAAAAGACATTCTAATATGTACTGATGCAGTAAATTTATAAGTGCACAAAGGTAGGAACGGATGGCCATAACTATATTATTTATGAATCTATGGTGAGTGATCAGATCCTTCTCCTCATCAGCATAGGACAATTAAACCATTTCTAAATAAAAACCCGCTTGCTAAAATGTTTCCAGCAATCAATATGAGGATATGACAGAGCAACAAACCAGCAAAGAATGAGGGGGAAAAAAAAAACACTAAGCAACCAGCTAATCCATTTCCAGCAACCCTTTGAAGAATTCGACAATCAATAGCAAGGATCTAAGATGGCAGAGTGCTTATTGAACTAAGGTAAACTTAATCCCAAAACAAGTAACAATTGTAAGTTGAAGCCATCAGTACTTAACCTCAAGCAAATGTCACATTCGAAAACAATCAACTTATATCTTTGCCAGACAATCTCTCTACCGCTGAGATTCTTGGTACATTTAGTGTTCTATCAATATGAAAGAAGGCAAAGCCAGAGTTCTTTTGGACAACAGAAAGTTAAAAAGTACAGACAAGATAAAAACAAGCTGGCAACAATCCCTCAACTAATTGGTTTTATCATCTCAGAGTAATTTATGAGAGCAAATGAAGACAGAGCTCCAGGTAAAATCTTGTCATGGTTTCGTGCCCAAATTCCATACTGCAGAAGCCCAATTCCTCTTAAGATGCATGGTCAAAGTCCAAGAAGGTTACAGCAGCATATCCAATTTTTATTTGAAATGAAAAACACAATGCAGAAGTAAAAAAGGAGCTTCGAGTCATGGATAAAACTAAACAAAAGAAAAGAAAAAAAAGACAATAGAAAAAGAGAAAAATAGAAACAGAAAGCAGCTAACTAGACTATTTCCACATACAGCCCTGTAACAGAGTTTATAGAGAAAATATGAATTAACTGCAATATGGTGCTTCTAATTTTGGCAGCACCTTCTCTTCAATCTCAGTTTCACTGTTCCAAAATTTTAGTATGGCTTGCTCCCTATTTGTTGTTCAAATTGTTACCATTTTCATCTTATTACTCTATCTATCAAATGTATGCCTGTTCCAAAACAGGTTTCTTCTTCTTGAACTACTGGTGCCATTCCTCTTTCTTATCCCCCTCAGATTTCACCACCGTCGTTGAATTAATAGCTTCTAGAGTTGATATATTGTTTTCTAAAGGCTAAACTGAATCAGCTTAAATATGATAATGGACGTCATAAATACATTTTACAAAGTATCATACCGACACACTAGTCAATGTCTACAAAACTTGGTAAAACAGAAATAGTTTGGCATGTAGAAAATCATGAACTTAGCCATCAAATTTCATAACCCAAGTTGTCCCTTTTTCCTAGGTGATTAAGGAATGAGAGCAAATTCATTCAAATCCCTTATCTCACAGATGCTCTCTGGTATTCAGAGGCTAAGATGAAATCTGAATGGAAGAGATACATGACACTCAAAGCAACAGGCATGCACAATCAGTGTTTGTTCCAGTGAATACATAGAAGTTCTTCCCAGATATAGACACAAACAAGACTCCACTGCTAAATCCATTAAGATAACCTTAACATTCTGTTACTGAGCTTGTCATTGTAAAAGCCAGCTCATTTAATCTAGACTGACGACCTCCAAAATCCAACTCTTCCTCTATTTCTTTTGCCTTGTAAAAGTTCTTCATCATTAAAAATCGTTAAAAGTTAAAAAGAAGAAGAAGAAGAAGAAGAAGAAGAAGACTAAACTTAGCATATGTAGAAAGAAACACAAACTAGAAAATATTCTAAAGGAACTCTTGCACTCCTGATATTTTAGGGAAGACACTTTTAATGCTCTGGTTCTTGATTACATTTTCTTTTCAGAAAGATTAATCACTTATCTTTTTTCCTGCTTTCATTGTTTAAATGCAGCAATATCTTCACTCATTCTGTAATATGTCAATTTTCCAAATTTTCAATGTCCCAAAATAAGTGTCTATTACAAAAGCGGCAAAGCATTTCTTACCTATATTGCAAATGTGACCTTTATAGTCAGTATTCTTAGCTATCTAGATCCAACTTTCAGAAGGATAAATTTGAAAGATTGGTGTTGAAATTTTGAATTATTCATGGATTAATGCACTATGCAATTGATTGAATATTTACTCTTAATTCTTTTCCCCCAGCACATTTTCTTAGCATAGCACATCACTGGATATCATACACCAAGGATCCCTATTTGTTGTGAAATATGAGGATAAAGAAGAAAACCATGTATTAGATAAATACAGTGAAAATAACACAGAATAACTTGATGCAGAGATTTGGTCGCACATCATTTTGTTGAACCACAAACAAATGGAATAATCATGCTGCAATTGATTTATCTAAATTCAATATTAGCAACATAAGTTTAAAAAAAAAATGGCTTGAACCAGAGGACGCCTACGATAACAATGTTAAGCATAAATTAAGTAATATGATCACAATAGACAAGCAAATATGTTTTTCAATTCAACAAGTGCAACCAACAGTTCAGTGAGTGCTCTGAATATTACTGTTCAAAAACTCCAACAAAGGAACTGCCTAACATGAAACAAGAAGGAATTCATTATTGGCACTGCAGGTTTCCAAGAGTTGAAGTAAATATATGTTGTGTTGCAAAAAAAAAAAAAATGATTTTGCCAAAGATTGCTTGGCTAGCTTCAAATTAAAACATCTGATCATAGATTTCCAGGAATGGTGCAATGAGTAGCACATTTCTTTCTTCAAGTCATTTTACCTCAAGAATAGTCTTGACTTCACCAAATTGTTCTCCGTGAGTTACCCAACTCATGAAGACAAGGCAGTGGCAGACTAAAACTAACCAAATGCAGTAAAGGCAAGACTGCAACGCTTATATTCTCCAACAGAGAGAGAGAGAGGGGGGGTGACATTACTTGTAATAGTTTAAGAGATTAAACAGACGCCACTTACGCAAGAGCCAAAGCACCTGACCACTGAAGCAAGAAGCCAAGCAAAGCAGACATAAGAATCGCCAATGTGTTACTGTAGTTCCAGTTGAAGGAGAGGACACCAGGGGGGTCTAAGCATGGAATCAAAGAACCCAGAAAGAGCAAAGTGATTGGCGTTGTCTTCCACATTAACCTGAATGAAATTTTTCAAGGTAATATGAAAACTTAGGTTAAGCGCCAATATGAAATATTATAATGCCGAATAATATCAACTAAAGTAAAGCATTTAATCAAGCAAGCAACATACGCCAAGGCTGTCCAGCTCTCTCGTTGTTGCATATTGGACCATAGAATCTTGTTAACAGCGCTTGGTACTATCCACGCAAATGCCACACAGGCACCAAAGAGGCTAAATTGCACGTCAGTTACCGTGGCAACAGCAACACCAATAGACACAACAGTAAGTGCAATGCCCTGAAATATTTAATGAAAATGTTTCATACAAATAGAAAACTAATAACACTTCATTAAAACTAATGGTACTGACACAAATATTATATCCCGGTACCCAATCGACATATGTATCAAGTCAAAATACCTATCACAACTGCCTTAATGGAAAACGTCCCAGTCCCACAGAGGCCTCATGGGTCATTTCAGAAATTTCTTGGTCTACAACAATAGGAAGATTCTACATGTCCACTTACTTAGTACATGTACAAGCATTCCACAGCTTACCCAAGCTTCATAATGGGTCAAAGCCAATAGAACAATGGTGAAACCTCAAGGGACATGCATGAGAAGATATTAAAATTAACATAAACTTATAAAAATAGCATTTTTCTTCTTATTGTGACTTCAGCTCAATAGGCACCTGAAATAGGCATCTGAAAGTAGTAGGGCTCATCTTATTTAAGTCCAGTACAAGTCCCATTTCCAATTATGTAACTAGATAACCCATGAATCATGCCTCAACAATGAGGTTTAAAAGAAATACTCTCCTATACTCCATGTGGCAAATAAGATCATCACTCACATCCAAATATTTGCCAATAAGACAAAGCATAACAAAGGCACTATGTAACATAGACGGTAAGCAGAAATAAGTGCGGGAGCAGGGACGTGTGTTTACATCTGCCAACATAAAAAGAGAAGAGATCCTATACTTCTACAGAAACTTTTTCCAGACAGACAAGAAGATATTGATGTGGATATTTATGATTCAACAATGAAGATATTTTCATTTAAACAAACTTTATTTTAAAAAAAAAAAAAGTCAAAATGTCAGTTTTTAGTAATTTCTCGTCATTTTTTGTCTACTGATTTATCCCTGAAAAAACCAAAGAAGTTCACAGATTGTTTTAAAGAAAAGGCAGAGTGACAAATGCATATCATTGAGACTGTAGACAGATTGAAAGAGCTTAGGGGCATTTTGAAAATATACCAAAGTTGATCAAAAAACAAAGAATTTGTAGCAATCTGAAGGGATGGGCCTAATGGTATCAATCTTGCTTTCCAGCCAATAGGCCAAAGATGACACAAGGATAACCTTCGGACCTTTTAAGGATATACATACAGTTTCTATATGAAAGTTTCAGAGTCTGATTCTCTTGCCAACTTAAACATATTGACAAAAACATCAACTAGCCTGTTATATCTAATCATGAAAGTTCCAACTTAATTTGAAGGGCCTGAGCAGAGACAGGTGCTATTTAGCATAGAAGAATGTGGAAAAAGTTGAATCAAACATGCACCTGGTGGCAGCACATCAACTTAAAATTAATTCTCCTGTACAAATTTTTCAACAAGATCCTGGAGTAGCATTTCAAACATACAAACAAAATTTGATGTTGATGTGTCAACCACAAGTTCAAGCTATGATGGCAGGATGCCATTTGTGTGGACAATGATAGAAATTTTACTCCAAAACATCAAGTGTATCTTCTGCACATATCCAGCTGTGACATCCTATTATGCAACAAAATATATATCTGCCATTGAGAGTGACTAAATATCATAGAATAACATCTACATATTCACAGTCTTCTATTACTATACATAAGCAGAAAATTGAAGCCACCAAACAAAAACACATCATTTTTTTTGTGCATGTAGATGTTGC
Organism: Swietenia macrophylla; assembly: GCA_032401905.1. NCBI lineage: Eukaryota > Viridiplantae > Streptophyta > Magnoliopsida > Sapindales > Meliaceae > Swietenia > Swietenia macrophylla. The sequence continues at coordinate 7,742,748 of CP135561.1, read as the reverse complement.
AATAAATATGTCAGGAAGGAAAAATTACCTTCAATACAGAAACCCTTTTTCCATACCATATAAATTCTGCCAAAACAATGGATGGTGTAACAGCAATCTTAGCCATTTGATAAAATCCCACGCTGAAAAAAAAAAAAATAATAATAATAATTTTAGGCTTCAAAGCAGGAAAAACTAGTTTGGCAAATAGGAACCAATAAATCATACCTATTGTACTTCAAACTGACATTAGCAAGGCCAGTAGAAAATGACATAACAAAGCCAAGAGTGAATAAAGATAAAAGGCTTGATTTTGAGGGAGGAGCTGCTGGGAGAAGAGCAAAAGCATTTAGAATGGCCATCAAGGCCCAGCTTACTGTATAGTGAATAAAGCTGAGAAAAATTGGGAACTGGAATCCAATATTTTTAAGGACCTGAAGAAATCAAATGGTCAGACAAGTTACTGAGTAGAAAGCCACCACATTTAGAAGCAGTAAGCAAAAAAGAAATTCAAGTCAGCATCCACAAAGATTAGTACACAAACCCATTTGTTCATGAAAATAATGCTAACAGCAACCAAAAAATTGAAGGTAAGGGCAGCAATGGGGCCACATAAACGTTGCTCTTGACGCTTTGCACCATCAGACGACCGAAATCTATTAAAAAGAGACGCTTGCAGCTCTTCCAGAGCTCTCCCTAAATTCATGAATTGGAAAAAAAAAAAAGTGAAGTGGAATTATTAGTTAAACCCAACAACAAACTATATCCACGCATTCTCTGTTTCCTCGTCGGCACTTGTTAATTAAGCATTTTATTAAAAGTAATTCCAATTAGTACCGCTATTCATAATGAAGTTTCATTAACTAGAAGTTAATAGCAATAAATACACTAACTTCCATTTTTGGTCCCTCATCATTTACCAGTAACTTCTGCATCGTGATTCCAATTACACAACGTCCCAGTCTGAGAGCTCAAGATCCAGGGAATTACTAATATTTCTTTAATAAAAAATGCATCAAATTACACAAAATTACACTCAATGTCTTCCCATGCTTCAATCAAGCAGTTTATACTGGTTGCATGTCAGCGATTCTCAACCAAATAAGTTCACATTTTTAATATGCTTCCAATCAACACACATTGAAGCTGAAATTCACCATTCTCACTCAAAAAAAATAAAAAATTTTAAAAAATGAACTGAAAATAAAACCGATACCTCTTTCGCCAGCATCACTATCCTTGCGCTTTAGAATTTTCCGAACATCCTTCTTCACCAGGAAATTCAAAATCTCACGGCTAGACAGCATTTTCATTTTCATTTTATTATTATTATTATTATTATATTTATTTTCTCAAATTAGCAGAAACAAAGGAGGAAGAGAGAAGGAGTGCCCGGCATCCCGTAGTGACAACTGATAACAGTATTTAAAGTTCAAATACACCGGCAAAAAAAGAAAAAAAAATAAAAATTAAACGGAGGAGAAGAAACACGTGGCCTCGAAATACCGTTGATTACGGAGAATGAAAGCTATCGAGACAGAGAGAGAGAGAAAATCACAGTGTTCACCGACCGACAGTGGGACTGTCAAAAGTGTGTGCTTTTCGTTGGAGTATGCGTGAATTCTGTTTTATTATTCATTTATCCTTTTTTTTTTTTTGGAATGGTAATTTTCTTTGGGTATATCGCTGAGCCCACTATGATTATCATCGTGATGAGGGAGGGGACGGGCCCATCAGAGCCGTTGGATAATACGTGGACTTAGATCATAACGGCAGCCACGGAATTTTTATATTATATTACATATTTTCAATTTTTTAAAATATATAAATAAAAAAATTAAATATATAATAATTATTAAATAAACAATTATTTTTACTTGAAACCTAATATTTTATTCCCTATTTAACAACATATTTACAGAAATAATCAGCGGACAGACAACATATATAATCGATTAAATTATTAAAATTTAATTTAAATTAATTTAATATTAAATTTTATAAAATTATATTTTTTTAAAAAATAAATTAATTAATAAATAATATAATATTATGAGGTGATAGGATGACTGTAGTCTACGTGCGTGCCTCCAAGTCAATTCAGCTCGAGAGTCACTAATAAAATTTTTTTAATACTAGTATATTAACTTATTATATTATTACTAATAATTTTTTATATAAGAATGCACGTGCTTAAAATATATATTTTATTATAAATTGGTAATCTCTGTAAATAAATACTGAATTTTACATGCTATTAATTTATTTAAAAATTAGTAAAAAAAAATTATTTAAATCAAAATTTCTTTTTTTTTCAATAAATTTAAATTTTAAATTAAGAAAATTTGAAATCTAATTTATCATTTTAAGTACAAGGCAGACCAAAATTTCTCTAATTTTCAAAGTATTTAATAATTTTTTTGCTTTAAGCTTTTCAAGTTGGCATAGGCTAATGATAATTCAGGGACAAGAATACCCAGTTCTCTGTATGGACTCTAATAACCGTAGCAACCAAACACCTCCCAATTTCAATGATCAGAACTGGAGAGCGAAGACCGAGATAACAAAGCGCAGGAGATCCATCTGCAATTCTGGAAAAATAGAAGGAAAAAATGGCCCCGAAGGCGGACACAACTCAAAGCCTCGCCGCAGCAGCGGATGCTTCTGCATCCTCAATGGATCCAGTATTTCACGTCTTGAAAGTCTTGCCATACTCGATACTCCGCCCGCCGAGACTCCGCCTGAAGCTGCCTTCCTTCACTCTTCCTTCTCCCATGACCGTCTTCGCCCTCGTCCTGCTCACTTATTTCATGGTCGTTTCCGGAATTGTCTACGACGTGATCGTCGAGCCTCCCGGCATCGGTTCCACCCAGGACCCCGCCACCGGCTCCGTCCGCCCAGTGGTCTTCCTCCCCGGACGCGTCAACGGCCAGTATATTATAGAGGGACTCTCTTCTGGATTCATGTTCTTGCTTGGCGGGATTGGGATTGTGCTTATGGATCTCGCTCTTGATAAGAATAGGGCTAAGAGTGTTAAGGTTTCCTACGCTTCTGCTGGGATCTCGTCCGTTGTCATCGCTTATATTATGAGTATGCTCTTTATTCGCATTAAGATCCCGGGTTATCTTAGGTGAATTTTTATGTTTCTGAAATTAGCTTTCCTAGATGTGTTCTCTTTTTTCTATGGTATTTTTGGACTTTTGTTTTAATTCATTTTGATAGAGACTTCAAATGAGTCGTGGATTTTATGATATTTGATCTGCTCATGTTATACGTTGCTATGAATAACTTATCAAATTCCAAGCGGTTAACTCAATGAGAATTCCAATTAACATAGTAAGATTTTGCAACTGTGGCTTACGATTCTCTCTTACATTTCTTTGTTCACTTTCTCTGTTATTTTGGTGAAGTTGGGTATTATTTGTTGAACTGAAATTCATCTGTTTGGATTCTTTTTATGCTCGTATATGTTTGTACCACAAAATGAAGGACATATTGTGACACTGGAGTTGTCACATAGATTATTTGCTTGAATGCTGTTATGCAGTAGTTGTTTGCATTTGTAGCTTATTTTCAATTTATCCTGAATGTTTTGAATTTTAAAGCTGTATACTTTGATGCAAAATCTGACTGACATAGCTTAGTGGAGTTCAATTTGCTGGTTTCTTTTCCTTTTGCTTGTCTAGATTCTGTCTTGGAACCTTGTTGAATGGATAAACTTACATTTGGGAATTCAGGAATGAATGCTCAATTTGTTTGTTTCAAGGCATATAAAAAGTTAATATTTGTAGTGTACAGGTTGGAATTTGAAAATTGTAAGTAGAAAGAAAACATTTGTGATTGTCCACAAGGGCTCGGGTGATAATTTAAAAAAAATTTCATCGTTTATAACTTTAGCAGAAGGATAGTAATGCTAATTAGCAAGAAAAAGGAGTTCACTCATGTTTTGATGCATGTATTTTCTCACTGAGCCTCGACCTAGAACTAGTTCTTTATATTCTTTTTTGGTAGGATAAGAAAAGTAGAAGAGGAGTGGTAGAAGAAGGTTTGTGTCTGGTTTCCAATAATCTTATAAGCCTCAATAATATTTTTGTGACGTGTTGTAGTATTGGAAACTAGGGATTGTTTGATGTTGAAAAATTGTAGAATAATGAAACATCTAGTTGTACTGAAAGTCACTGAGAGTGTTGGTGTAGATTTCTGGGCAAAAATGAGATGTTCAAAAGTACATGATAAGAGGAAGTTGATTAATGAACTTAACTCATCCAGGTGTTATGAAAATGGAAAATAGGATGTGAAAGCTAGTTATGGTTGAAAACTATAAAATTGCAAAGTAAATTAGTTGCTGTGAGAGTGCACAATACAACACATGCGTGCCTGCAAAGAGTTGGTTGTTCATTGAAAGTGTTTAGGATTTGAAATGAGTGGTACAAAGGGTCTTAGGTTCTGAAATGTAATTAAAGAAAATTTTTTACACTACGAAATTGAAAAACAATGAAATAATTAGTTGTTGTGAATGGCCATTATCCATAGTAGCATAAAATTATGCAAAAAGAGAATAGGAAGTATTTGGCATGTCTTCCTAGTTATTGTCTAGCTTCCAAATTCTGAATTTGTTAATCACTCCTGGTTTTTGTGGACATCTTATTTACTCTGTTGCATATCCCCAATGCAATTAAGAGAAAACTTTTGTTTCTTAACCAAACCAAAAAGACAAATAAACTAAGATGGTCATGGTAGTTAACAAAGTTCACACGTTGAACCCATGTTTGAGGGTTCAAATGGAAAGCTGGGAAGTTTTCATGTGTTAAGATATCATTGATGTCACTAGAGGTTGTTGCATTGGCTTTCTTTGCAACTTTCTGCCCAACTCCTTCATTGGCAAGTAAGGGTATGTTAAGAACTACTGTGATTTTATTAAACTTTGATAGCATAAGTTAAAGTGTTTGGAAAACATGAACTTTTAGTAGAAACCACTCACTTTTTCACTTATTCGACATCTACTAATTTTGACCTATAGTATTTGTAGTTTCAAAGATATAGCAGCTCAATCCTGAACTTCAATCATCCATGCCTTCCTTTGGCTCCATAAATGAGTGCGATGGCATAGGGATCATTTTCAAACTTGCTTTATGAGAACCCTTAAAGAAGTTAGGAGATTTTTTGTTTCAACTAGTGGATCTAGTTGATCACCATTGCCTTAAGCTTTTTATTTATTTAGAATCATTTTCAGGGCTTCCAATAGGCATTTTAGTTTCATTAGGATCTTCACCAAAATTAGATGGACAAACTGAGCTGATATGATGGATGTTTGACCCTTATCTGTTGAAAAGGAGATATAATGGGATTACTGATTACTTAGTTATCCAACAGCTTATACCATCGCGGACAAGTTGATTTTGGTGTTGTTCCATCGATTATGATTGATTTATCCAGCTTCTGTTAAAACCATTGCTGTCACATTAGCTACCACATCTACATCTAACCATGAACGAATGCTTTGTGTTACTTTTTGTTGAATAAATTGATAATTAATTTTGTGATGTAGGACATATTTTACTTATTTGGGTGTAGTTTTTTTCACCATCAAATTTTTGTTTATAATGTATAGTATTATGTGGTCTAGTAGTATTTTTTTCATTTGCATTTTTCGTATAATACAATATATAGTACAACACAATTCAAATTACATGATACAAATAATTTGACATGGCAAACATACCACCAAAGTACTCATGGCGAAATATTATTGTTAGAGACATTAAATGGGCCAGGTTGGCCTTCGTGGAGCCCGATTTAGGCCTAGACTCGCAAGAGTATTTATAAAATATAAATTTATATAATATTATAAAGTTATATTTTATAAATAGATATTAAATAATTTATGTAAGTATTTTATTTATTTAACTTATTTATATATTAAATAATTTTAACTCTTTTATTTTAAAATAATTTAAATTTATAATATATTAATTAAATTATTTTTATTATCTTTTTTATTATTTTTTAATTTAAAAAAAGTTCGATAATGGGTTGAATCGATTATTTCGACACTTCTAATTATTGTCATGTTTATACCGATTTTATCAAAAATTAGTAATCAAATAAAGTCATAGATGCAAAATATTGTTTAATGTTGCATCAACTAAAGTAAACAAACAATTTGGCATGCCACTAAGGTAATCTTTTGACAGCTAACCCTTCTAAATTAGGTGCATTTAGTCTTTAATACCATTTAATGCATCTTGATTTAGTTATATTTATTGAAGGTCACCAGATGTAAATCATATTAAAATAATTTAATTATCTTTATTCAAAAAAAAATTGCATACCTCTTTCGAGATTTTATCGTAATTGCACTTACATAGTTCTCTTTTTTTTTTTTTTTTACCTTTTTGTGCAATTATTTTTTAAAATTTAAATAACTTAATATTTTATTAAATAAACATTACTTCATCCCTCCAAATATCGAGAATAGAATTTCACCTCATTTCCTCTGCAAATGCTTTTAACATGGAAAATGGTAACGTAGGATTGGATGAATGCAGTACTTTCGGATGCAACTAAGAGACTTGCCAGAAAATTTGTGGCCCCAAATACTGTATTCAGGTGGCGACGGCTACTGTGATCATACCAATTTGGGCGTTAGCTCGTACAATATGTTGGTGCCAGTATGATTGCAAAACTGTTAGTTTTTGTATTTAATGGATAATCAAATAAATCCTCCTCTTTTTTCTCACTTGAATGAAGATTGAGAGCGTGCATAATTGAGTGAGGAATTCAGGTAAGCTGAGAGAAATAGTAGTGTGACTGTACGTGGGTGGAGTTAGAATTGAATATTTGATGGGTTAAAATGTTAATACATGGATTATTTTCAAATACTTTTTTTTTTTTTAGATTTAATAAAATTATACGTAAATATAAAATTTTTAAAAATTAATAGAAAATATTTTTTAATAGTAAAACCTTTATAATTATATTTAATCGTTAATTAATTAATTAAAATAGTAAAATAATTAAAATAATCTTATATATAATTTTAAATATTAATAGTCTTCTTCTAAGATTTTAAAAATTAACAAAAAGTACTCTTAAAAATTATTTTTTATATTTTAACATTTAATTTAATTTAATTTAATAAATATATATAAATTGGTAGTAGTTTTAATGGGACAATATCATAAATTACTTACTTAAATAAAAATAAAAATATTTAATTTAATAAAATATATAAAATTATATTATATGAATATATACAAATAGGTATTACAAATTATATAGAATAATTTTATTATTATGAAAGATTTTTATAATTATTAAAATTAGTTAAATTATAAATTTTTATTTTAAAAAGACAAAAATTAAAAATTTTGTATTTTAAAAGTACAAATTTTTTGTAAAATAAAAATAAAATTTTACAAATGTTTAGTCTATTCAATTTTTTTTTAAAAAAAATTATGATTCGACTAATTCTAATAATGATGAAAATATTTTATAAAAACTAAAATTTTTCTATACAAACAAATAATTTATAATACTTATTTGTATATATTTATATCATATAGTTTTATATATGTTTATTAAATTAAATAATTTATATTTTTATACAAGTAAGTAATTTATACTGTTATTTTGTTAAAATTAGTACCTAATTAATGTATATTTATTAAATTAGACTAAATTAGATATTAAAATATGAAAAATAACTTTCAATAATAATTTATTTTAGTTTTTGAAATCTAGAAGGAAGTATAGAAAAATATCACTAATATCTAAAATTATATATAAAGTTATTTTAGTTATTTTATTTTTTTAATTAATCAATTAATAGTCAAATATAACGATTTTACTATTAAGAGTTACTTTTGTTAAATTTTTAAAAACTATTATTTATGTGTGATTTTATTAAACTTTAAAGAAGATATTTGAAAATATCCCGTTAAAATAATAAAGTTAGAGGGTTAAAGTATTATTTATTTATTTATTTATTGTTGTTTGCAAGTAAACACTTTAATTTTTTTAAAGTTTGAGAAATTCAAGTTTTAAAAAATATTAAATTTTTTAGGTTTAAACTATTATGTATACTATATAATATGGTATATAAAATTATATAAAAAAGAAAGCTTGTGGGTTTTAGCTCGTCCTTACTTGTATGATTGAATTGCAGTATTTCTTGATATTTATACAAGTTTAAATAACAAAAATAGGCCAGAAAATTAGAACAATAGTAACAAAAAATTCATCTAAAATGTGTTCAATGAGTATAATATACTTTTCAAATCATTATTTACAAGTACATTTATTGTTGAATTGGCATACCTAAACTAAAATTTATTCATGATAAAACTCATTTAGTTGTCAAGTTGAGCATTTCTCTTTATGGTGTGCTAAACTAGCATCTTCTTAATGTGCTGAGATATCTCAAGTGCTTGAACTAACCTGGTATTTAGTTGGCATATACTTCAAAAATATTGAATCTCTTCTAAGATGTAAGAACTAGCTAGCATATGATAATTTAATATAAAAACGTCCGTTCGTATTTATATTTTTATTTTTTATCACATTAATTAATTTATATAAAGATAATTAAAAAAGATAATAGGAAATGTAATGCGATAGTTATTTGTTTTAGTGTCATTAACGCTTATGATCAACTCTAGGGATTTACATATCATTTGCCCTTTGTATTTTATATTCATGACTATTTGGCTGTGTTTGGCTGGATTTTACATGTTATTTGCTCTTTATATTTCATCTTCATATCGATTAGGGTAGTTTTAGCCTATCTTTTAGTGTTAACATATGATTAGGATTAAAAAAAAAGAGAAATTAGTAACAAATTAAGAGAAGTATATTAATTTAAAGCATGTTTAGTAATTATATATAAATCATTAATTATAATTACAATTTGTTGATATGATACAATTAAATTAAAAATTTTAGTTTTAAAAATTCTTATTTATTGTTAGTTTGAGTTTTTCTCCCTGTGGTGCCAAGCTAGCATCTTAGTAAAACATACATTCCCTGTGGTGCCAAGCTAGCATCTTAATAAAACATACATTTAAAAATATTGAACCTCTTATAGGATATACAAACTAGTATACGATAACTTAAAGTATTTGGAGTAAAAATAATCATCGCATTAATCAATTTATGTAAAAATAATAAAAATACATAATAAAAAAAGTTGTATTTATTATTATTTCTAAATATCTTAAATGCTTACGATAAATTCTAGAAGTTTACATGTAATTTTATCCTCTAAATTTTATCCTTATAACTATTATAACACTAAAAAAATTAAATGGTTGACATCAATGGTGGCATATGCCAAACTTTGTGTCGTACATTATATAGAAAGTTTACCATTTATTTGTTTAGAATGTCTTTGACAATTATGATAAATTTCAGGGCTTAAATGAAATTTGCAAAAGAAATATTTCATTAAAATGTATAAAATTAAGATATCAATCTAGAGTTGTTATAGTACTGAAAAAATGAATGTTAGTGTGATTGCTAAACTTTTAGTTCTAGTATTCATGGAAAATAAAAGTTTTCTCCTCTGTAATATGAATATAGATAGAGAGTATTGCATAATTGAGTTAAAAATTCATATAAACTCAATAAAATAAAAAGATTAAAAATTAAAATAATAAAATTTGAGAGATTATTATTATTGTTATTATTATTATTTTTGCAATTTAAGTGATAGATCTTTAATTTTTTTTTAAATTTAGATAGATCCAACTTTAAAAAAAATTAAAATATATTATACGTTTGAACCACACTATTTTTTTTCTCGACATTTATGTAAGTTTGGCTGATTAAAAAAATATAGAAAAACAAGAACAATGGAAGAAAAATATGTTTAACTTAAAATATATTTAACTATTATATATGTCTTTTAAATCATTATTTATAAGTATAATTTATTGATATAGTATGATTGAATTTTTGCCGAAAAAAAAAACTCACGTATTGTTAATTTCAATTTTTCTATGTCACCTATTATTTTTGCCAAGCTAGCATCTTGATAGCATGTTGAGGTGTTTCACGAGTTTGATTTGATAAAATATGGAGTCGGCATATATGTTTGAAAAAATTGAACTTTCTATAAAATGAATTGAACTAGTATATACTAAGTTAAGAAGAAAATATTGTATTAATGCTCATAATTATTTTTTCTTTTTAAATTATAGGTATACATAAAAGGTTTACACAATTATCATGGTGGAAGATACATTTATTATAATTATCGCCGCCGTTATTGTCATCGTTGACATTGTTATCATCGTCGTCGTGATCATCATCATCATCATCTTTAACACTTATGATAAACTTTAGGGTTTAGGCATATAATTTCCTCTTTAAACACTTCATAATGATTGTGTTAATGGTTGGACCAAGTGGTGGCATATGCCAAACTTTGCATGTACATTCATTTTCTTTAAAATGAATGTATAATATTTTAAGGGTTTATCAAAACCAAAAGATATATTCCATTAAAATGTATAATATTTTATCACTTTTTTATATAAACTAGTGAAAATTAAATGTTGTTGGAATTAGTGGTAACATGCCAAACTTTGTATGCTACATAATGTAGCATTCAATTATTGAATGCCTACAAAAATGAATGTTCATGGAGGAAGTACGTTTCTTGTTCACTATTCTTTAATCGTATGGCTTGATCTCTCAATAGGGGGCTACATTAATAAGGATTAGGAGGATATTTGCTTGTATTGTATCTAACTATTTTAATAATAACACTTGAGTTCTAGTACAAATTCTGACAATTAACTTTCAATAATGGCGTAATTAAACCTTGCACTGTTCATTAGGGCATTCGAGAGAACCTTTCAAGGACTAGTCCGGCTACTGCTACAAGCCAAATTAGTCCCCTATCATTTGCCCTTTCCCTTCCGGCTCCAACTCTTATGAGTACGATATTTTTGGTCCAACTACAATATATTATATTATATATATAATACATTAAAAATATAATATAAATAAGATAAAATATAAGCGAGTGGGATATTCGTTCTCATGTGAAAATGAACCCAAGAGGGTAAAACAAAATATTTGATAATTAGAAAGTGCTTGGAAGATTAGGACTAAAGTTGAGTTTGCATAATAATAATCAAGCAAGAAATCGTATTTGGTTTCCACGGAGGAGACTCATATTTTTCTAACGCATGGCGTGCCCCCCTCTCTTTACTCTCTCTCTTTCCATATTATGCTTTGATTCATTAATTAATTAATTATTATTACTCTCCCTAATTAATATTGCTAGATGAAATCCTCCCATTATTTATTCTCTTCCTAACTCTCTCAATAATATTCACCTCTCTCTTTCTTTCTCTTCTTGTAGAGCCATGGCAGATGCAGAAGAGTGCAACACAGGGCTCTGTCTAGGCCTTGGTGTAGGGGGATATGCGGCGGCGGCGTCGAGGAGGCGGGAGAGACACAAGGGTAATAAGGCGGCGGAAGCTACGGTGGCTTGCTTGGACTTAACGTTATGTCCTAAACAGGAAGCAGCAGAAGCCTCAGATGATGAACATCAGTTGATGATCCGTTCGAGCTTGAAGACGACGAGGACGACGGAAGAAGAAGAAGAAGAAGAAGAAGAAGAAGACGAAGAAGGTAACAAAAATTGGGAGTCAAATGATGATGATGATAATAATAATAATAACAATAATAATAATAATAATAGCAGCAGAAAGAAACTGAGACTGACAAAAGAGCAATCGAATTTGCTTGAAGACAGCTTCAAATTGCATTCAACCCTTAATTCGGTACGTACGTATATATCTTTCCATGCATAGATTCATCAATATCATGACCTAATTGATTAATATTACTTCAACAAATTAATCAAGTTTACTGCAATTCATTAGCTTTGTTTTATAAGTTGCTGGTTGGATCTGAATTCATATTCTGCTCAGACAAAAGTTCATTGACTTATATTAAAGTGTTTGGATTCAGTCCAAGAAGCAGTCGCTGGCTGAGCAATTGAATCTGAAACCAAGACAAGTGGAAGTTTGGTTTCAAAACAGGAGAGCAAGGTAATTAATTACAGTAATCTTATTATTTATCAACATTTAATCTTCATTTATTCCATAAATTATATCGGATTATTACAGGACGAAGCTGAAACAAACGGTGGTAGACTGTGAATTCTGGAAGAGATACTGTGAATACTTAACGGACGAGAACAAGAGGTTGAAGAAAGAACTGCAATCGCTCAAAGCAGCATCGCCCCCATTATTTATTCAGCTCCAAAAGGCTAACAAATGCTGCCCATCCTGCCAGAAACTTACGAGAACAGCCGCTGCTACTGCTACCGATCAAGGAAAAACTACTGCCGCCGTTATCGATGTGGTCCTCAAGAACAATAATAAATGGCGAAACGGCTTCAATTCTGCTGCTGCTAAGTAATCAACTCATTCAATATTATTCTCTCAGGATATTTCTAGCTTTAATTTCAACAAAACTTGTATGTAAATTAAGTATTAAATTAGAGATCCAAATCTCACTCACTTAAAATGGACTTAAATGTAATAAATTTTAAAAGATTACAATATTAGAACAATAAATTTCTTGTATATTAGCAAGGAAGTAATATTAATCAAGACTTCTCTCTCGGTTATACTATTCTTATTCATGTTGCAATTGGTAGTCAACGGTATTGTAGATTTTGGAATTAAAGATTGGACGTGTTTGAAAAGAAAATCAATCTATAAATAAATAAAGGGCAAGACCGTAAAATAATAAGAAAAGTTGATAGTCAACTTACTGTATTTATACTCATGTTCATGTATTATATTACTTATATTACACAAGTTTAGATACGAATTTTGTATTTCTATTTTTATTTTTATATTTTTATTTTTATTAAATAAAAATAAAAATATAATAAAACTTGAGATGAAGGATAGATTTGTTTTAATTCTTTTATATTAAATTAGATTAGTGATAAATTAATATTGGTATGTAGTGTTATAATTATTGTGATTAATGAAGTAATTAAGTTGGAAGTAATTTTGGCCGTTGGCTAGATGGAGATATTACGGTTCATGTATTTATTCTTAGAAGAGAAAATTTAAGTAGAATAATTCTATCATATTAGTATTATTAATGTAATAATTCTATACGATCAATAAAGTAAGAGAAATTTATTCATTAATTGAATAAAAAAATTAAAATAGATTACCATAAATTTTTTTACCATGTTAATTAAACGAAGGAATTCTTCTTTCACTTTTTTCATTCAACATTAATAAATAAATTTTTTTCATTTTATTAATTAAATAATTCTAACACATTAATTATATTACTATAATAAAATTATTTTATTTGAAACTTTCTTTTCTTAAAAAGAATTTAGATTTAATTAGTCGTGCAATCAAATTATTGTTAATTTTCTCCACTTGACAAAATCCTAGGCAACAACTTTTTCTGAAATATAAAATCATTTGTGGTCCTAATTTTCTTGTTTAATTCTCATATTTTTAACTATTTAATTGTCAATCAATATATTTTTCAAGATGTGTCAACCAAAAAAAAATCAACTTATTAATATGATACAATTAATTTTGCATTTATATACATCACAATATTGACGATGCATTATAATTTATTTTATTTAATGACAGTAATTTAAGGTGATGATAATTTTAACCTTAAATCAAAAGTCCACAATAATGGTACAAGTGAGTAAATCACAGGTTGAAAAAATTGTTAATATAAATTAAATATTCATGGACGTTGTCTTTAATGTAGAACCCAAAATATAAAATAAAAAATTTTTTAAAAATTAATGTAAAATTTAGAATAAGTAATATAAAAAATTAAAATATAAAATATAAAAATTAAAATAATTTATATAAAATTTGAGACATATAATATTAAAAAAAATATGAAATACGAAATTAAGAGAAAGCATACATAGATACATTAACATTAAATTCCACACTTATGGTTCTCTCTGACACATATTCAATTTCATTTTCCATTGAATAAATTAAAGAGAATCATGTGGTCGACCATCCAAGTTGATTCTTCACTTACGAAATTGGAAATTTTATATTTTGACACCAAAGTTGACTTGTGCTTGCTAAAGAATTAAGGCTAGCTGTTGGTAATGGCACTTACGCGGTTGCTCTGCCTATGTTGCCAAATCATTAACATTAATAATAACCAAGAACTTGCCTTAATGTTTTCAAAATTCATGAAATCTAATCTTGTTGTTCTGTCTCTATTAAATGCTATTTTGACAACATCAACATTTGGTCAATCCTCGTGATTTGAGAAGTGGAGTGCTTATTGGTTGAAACATGTTTCCCAGAAGCTTTGGGGATGGAGATGGCTCATTGATTGATTGGTTTACGAAGTTTCCGTGAGAAACCCACATCGGCATTGACAGTTGACCAAACATTCATTTCCACAAATTCTCTTCTGACTTCTCTTGGTTTCTCCTTCAGAATGAGGACTTAATTTCCCCGCGTTTGGAATGGTGGACTCTTGGTTCAGCTTCTAAACGTGATCTTCAAGCTTTCTGACTATGAACAATTAATAATAGAAAGTTGTTATGATTTGTGATAATTGGTTAACGGAGTAAACATGATGATCCCAATGAATGGACTGTGAAGGTGGCTGATAGCTACATATTTTAAATGGTGCTAAAGATTTGAGATTAATCAACTATGGATGACTGTCTGAATATTATGATTCATAATTTGTGAATTCTTTAGCTAAGAAGATTGGAAAATCTATTGTAACTCAATTAAATTTTGATTATCTCTAGTAACTGATTGTTTATTGGCTCCTTTTTGCCATCGGTGACGTTCTGGCTGTATATCGATGGATGGCCATCCCTGCAAAGATTGGTCAATCTTGTTACATTCAATAGTATTACCGGATTCTGCATTCCTGGGATCACCTCCTTCGTTATCTTCATTTTCAAAGGATAGCTATCCAGGAATGCACCTCTCCGGATTGGCTCAGTCACCCCTTTGCATGATCCACCTGAGTACCCATCTCCAACCACGTTTCCAAGCAATTTTGATCAACAAACCAATGAATAAAGCTGATAATCAGTTCATATTTCCATTTGTTTTTGTTTTATTTTGACAACTAATAATTACCGTTTTATGCTCTATGTCTCCTCGCATTCTTTAATATTTATGGAATGGCCTAGTGAAAGAGAAATGAAGGAAGAAATAACATTATAAAGTCAACGCCAAGGTTTCAGAATGGCAAGATTGATTTTTGCAATGTCTAATCATCACACAAGGGAGAATATGGAGGGGACACCCATTTCTTCTCCTAGCTTCAACATTTCCACCAAGAGAATTAAGAAAAAAGGAAAATTCAAGCCAGTTGGGGTAAAATATAGAGCACAGAAATACCTGAAATGGGCAGAAGATTAGCCGCAATAGAATACCAACTGCTTTGCTGGTTTTATTTTATCATCAATCTATTTGTCCCAGGCCTTTAAAGCCTTTCAGTAAGCTTCAACTGAATCAAACTTTGGTTAGAGATAATCACCTTCTTTGAAGTAGTTTTCCTACATTAATCAATTTAACATATCTATCAATTTCCCTGGGAAGCTAATTTTGGAAGAAGAAAAGAACCAACTTTATAAAAACTCTCAGCAGGTAAGCATGTAATTGAGGCATCTCTTCATTTGCAAATAATTATCGATGTGAAAAGACCGAATTTTCGTTACTTTTGCTTCAAGAAGCAAAAGGGTAATCTTTTAAAAAATTCGCAACATGCATGCGTGCCCTTGCGGGAATTTGATAAGTTAAATTGGTTGCAAAAATGTAGTTATCTTTAGGTACTGCAAGCACAATAGGATTCTCTAATCACACCTGTAAAGCCCAAAATTGAGACAAACTAATGCTCAGAATTGAACGACAGGGAATTAGCACACTGACTCAATGTAAAGATAAAGCAAATATGAAATCTAACTGTGCAAATGGAAGATTGCAGACATCCCCTCGTGTGGTCTTTCCATGAACCCACCAGTGGTCAATATTAAAGACAAGAATAGTGGCATCAAACATGCCGGCGTGCGGGCTTAGAGGACGGGCCAGGCCAGTGTAAAAACAGTGAGGCTTGACACAGCCACCCGTGCAGCTCGGCCCTCATGGGCCAGCCTGTGATAGGCCCGGGCTGGCCCACGAGACTAAATACAAATTTAAAAAAATTAAATATATATACATATTTTAAAAAGCCCACGGGCTATCCTGATTTGTGATGGGCCCGAACCCATGACAAACTTTGTTTTTAGGCCTAGACCGGCCTATTTGACACCTCTAAAAAAGAACATCTACTCACTTCCGTTTATTAGATGTCTTGTTAGTTTTATCAATTGTAGGAGATCGATTGGAAGTCCCCTGTCCGTTAATGCGGGTACCTAGGGGTGGGCACATCCAAACCCAACTAATTCAAACTAATAATTTGAATTAATTTGAATTGGATTCGGTTTGAAAAAATTAAACTGTAATAATTGAATTAATTTTTAGATTAAATTCGATCTAAATCGAACTAAACCAATCCAATCTAATAAATATTAAAAAAAATAGAATTCTATATTTAATAATTTTTTATTAGTTATTTCACATTGTAAAAAAAAAAAAACAAAATTTCACATCTGACAATTTTTCATTTGGCAATCTAATAGATAAATTTTTCAATTAGATTATTTTTTATTCTAATGATAAATATAATTTGATGTACACCTTGTCATTAAATTCATTATTTTTGAGCCTAAAAATAAATGTATTTTAATATAAATCTTATAATTAGATTTATTTTTTAAATTTAAAAATAAATATAATTTTATAAAATAATTAGATCTTATAATTATAATAATATTTTGAAATTAGGCCAAAACCGACAATCCAAAATCATTAATCATTAGTTTGAATTGGATTGGTTTGGTTTGAACCTTACTATTGAATTGGATTGGATTGAGTCAAAGTAAAATCCACGATTTTGGATTGATTTAAATTTTGGATCCAAACCAATTCTAGTCGAATTTGCCCACCCCTACAAGTACCTTCCTTCACAAGGAAATGTGATCTCACAAATTCCACAGTACAGTTATAGTGCTGCCCAGATTTTCACAGATCTTGGAAATTATCAACCACTACCTGCTGACTTACTAGTTAATTTACTACCTACTTTCTCACCATACTACAAGCCTATAACAAAATGTTGAGTTAATGATATTCAAAGGTAGTGTTTTTTTGAGCCCCAAAAAGGATGAAATATACTGTTAACCATGAGATCTTACAACTACTATTCCTTTAACTGTTTACATCCCAAGGAGAAAAAGAAATATAATCAAGATAAGAACTTCTTGCAGAAATACGCATGTCCTCACAACACTAATTTTTTCAACAATCCAAAAATTTTAAAAACAAGATGCTAACAACAATTGCAACCAGAATCAATGTGAAAAACAATGCTAAATAAGAATAACAATTAAGAAAAATGCATTTGTTTAAGATGACGTATAAGTAGTTGGATTATACTCATGTTAACGCTAAAGATGCAACACAAGAATTTAAAGTTCAAATTACCTGAAATGTGCATGCATAGTAGCCCTTCCTTTCATTATTTTGTAACCATGGATCTCATACATTCTGCTCTTATCAGCCAGGCCTGCACAGAGGAGGCAACGGAGTGACTCAAACTGGTTCCAGTTCAGGGAATCTCCAACCAGCTTCGGCTTTTTACTTCTTATTCTCTCCAAGGAGTCTGTGGCATTAAACCTGCCAATGAACAATAAATGAAGAAAATAGCATATGACAAATCTTAAAATTTTTTAAACCTGGATGCAATATAACAACATTTAACAAAAAGGGTATAAATAACAAGCATGGACTCCATGTAAGAAGAAACAGAAGGTTGAACACTGGCAGCAAAATAGAACAGCCATCACATTAAGCAGTGACTGGAAGCTTACTTGCTATAAAATAATTTACAAATTTTAAATCATATGCTATCAGGAAGCAATTGGAGAGGGAGGATTTGACTTGTTAGTTTGAGGCTCTTAATAGGTCAGAAGAAGCAGATATTGTAACCAGCTACAACAGAAAACACATCTCCTTACCTAGGTCTTGCCAAATCTTACAGGTGCAAAATGGTATAAATCCATTATGGACGCTCAAACCTAACTTTTACATTGTGAAAATTGCAAAACCTAAAAGTGAGAGACAAGGTTAAAAGTTAATATGCTGTTAGAACAAAAAGATAATAAGAAATGTTAATAAAATAGTAAGTGAAGTGCATTTTTCTATCTAATTCAAGGCAAAAAGTTATCAATCGAATTACAAAACAAACAATAAATATCTTATTCTCTAGTAATTGCAGGTCTTTCATATTTTACTCATTTTTCGTTAGTAATCTCTCTTCTGAAAAGTTCAAACTGCAAAGATGCCTGTAGCTCATCAAGTAACTTTATTTGACAGAAGTCAGTATAATATCAACGCAAAACAAGGCTTTGCAATTGATTGGTCATGTTTGATTTCTTATATTAGTCCAAGCACTCTGCATCTCTCTTCCCTTGAAGTCCATAGGGGGTTCATTAGTTGAGATGGGAGAACTGCTCCTCAAGGATAAGAGAACAGAAATGGAGAGGAGTAAGAGAGGAACAGAGCAATCATATGAAACTTAAGAGAATGTGGGAGTATAAAAGTGAGTTTGAATTAATAAGAGAGAAAAGTAAAGCGTATGCGAAAAATCCATCCTTGGAAAGGTAGAAGGGCACAAAAATGAAAAATACTAAAGCAATTCATGCAAGAGAAAATGGAAAACAAAATATTATTGTTCAAAATGAGAGTAAAATGATCCTAAAGGTTTTTAATTATAGTAAGATGGTTACTTAGTGTTGAGGCAACCTTCTAAGCAGGAGGCCATATCATAAATTTTGACAAATGAATTAATAGGATGTAATAAAGACATTACAGAATGATATTTACTTAAATTAGCAATAGATGAAGGAAAAAAGATACACCATCGAAAGAAAAAAATGGATGATGACACAATTTACTGAGAATCCTATTTCTAATCCATACCTAATCTTTGCCCTATCAATAATAAAAATGATCGATATTATAGCTAATGGCGAATACTGTGGTGAAAATATCTAACACTGATAAACCATTGTGCAGGCACTCAATTTGCCTTTTGCATTTACGTTGTGTTTATATTTGTAATCTGAAATTCAAATCATAACAATAATAACATGAACAATTAATAAAACATTAGCAGACAGACAATACTCTCAAATGTTGGACATGTTGTCAAATTGAATAAGAACTCACCATTACAAGGTCTACACTTATTTAATACTAGCACTTGAGCCAATTATTCAAACAAAACTATATTTTGAAGTGAGAAAGTCTTCATGGAAATATTGATTTTATTTGCCTTTCATCTCCTCGTACAAATGAAAATTATAGTGTTGTTGTGTTCCATCATATTCATTCCTCCACATTCAAGTATGTTGCAGAAAAAAAAAACCCCAAACCTGAAAAGTTTAAAACACAATTTGCCATATAAATTTATTAAAAGTAGCCATGGCACAAATTAAAAGGAGCATGTCAGATAAATGGACATGTCGATAGAGAAATAAATAAGTAAAAGGAAGAGCTCCTGATGACTCTGACCACACTAACAGAATGGTTAATAGAAGAAAGTAAGAGAGAAACACTAATTAAAAAAATACCACATGATGTAATTGGGGATTCCATAAAGTAAGTTTAAATAAATTTATGGAAAAATTTTGAAGTTCACAGATCTTCAAAGAAAAAAAGAAGTTGGCGCTTAAAGGTCCATGCCAACCACTCAACTCAACACTCTTAAATGCACTCAAACCACCTTTTGCAACTCTATTGGCACTTATAGATCTTCAAAATAAACCTTTTACAGTTCCCACACTTTGCATGGGCAAATGGTAATGCTTTCTATGTTCACAACTCTTCTGTGTTCATATTGGGATTCAATTGCAATTTTAAAAGATTTGTACAAACATCTTCCCCTGTTGAAGTTGCCAACCCAATATGCATTGGTAAATTTTAAATAATTTCTTAACTTCAAATTGGAATTTTCAACATACCAATATTAAATCAAGCTAATGCACTAAATCAAAACACGAACAAAAATTAAAATTCGCATATAAGAGACATTCATAAAATAGCAACAGAGATTAACATTCATACCTCGGAAGATCACAGCCGTCAGGCTTCCATTGCTATTTCAGATACAATGAATCTCCCCGTCCGTTCATTTGGCAATCAAAAGTCTCATCCACATAAGGGCAGGATGCCGGTTCATAAATTGGATACCCTTCATCTTTCACCCAAATCCCCATATACAAATTACACGGATTCTCTCTCTTTAACGACAAACCTCCATTGTCATCAACCAAAGACTCATTTTCCGCAGCTGGGATTTTCTTATATTCAACAGAGAATTGGTCACTGTCAGCATTAGTATCATTGACGTTGCATTCCGTTGACTCAGGTCGAGAAACTGGTGCATAAGTCTGATAAGTCGGCGTGTTATCTTCACCCGAGTCAGCCGGCGAGTTAAGAACGGCGGATTGTGGCGGCGAAGCAATTGGGGGGATAAGCTTGTGAGAAAAAGTTTCTGCAGAGCGAGAGAAGGTTCCGCATTATGTTTGCTCACGAAGAAAATGATTACTAGGAAAAGAACAAGGAATGAAAAGATTGTGAATGTGTAACGACTTTTGTTCGCCATTGCTGATGTGGTTAACGGAGCAAGCAAGAGACGGCGAGTAATCCCATTTCGATTCTGGGAAAGAGCTTCTGAGAGGAGCAAGGAATTGGCGAGGAGCATTTTTTGTTAGAAGCCCGAGCCTATGTGTCTGTAATTACCTGGTAATTGTTGGGTAATTGTTGACTAATATTTTAATACTATATATATATATATTCGCAATGATATAAAAATTAATTTAAAAATTAATATTTACTTATTTATAAACAAATTAATGATATACAGATTAAGGTTAATGTGAAATAAGAATAACACTAGGCACTTTTTTTTTGTTTAAATAGCTAAAATTAGGAATCCTTTTCTAAATATAACTCAACTGTTCTCCTTGCTTGTTTTTATAGCCAAAGACCCAACGAAATAGACCAAAATGTCCCATAAACACGTATTTCTTAATCCTCTACTTGTTTGACCGAGATGTACATGATTTGTTGGTAGTAGAAGACCATGTGCAAAAAATTCGTTCAAAGATGAGATCAGTTCAGCCTCGACATTGTGCTACACAGCAATGTAACGTAATCACATTAGTCTAAAATCCGAAAGAAGAAGAAGAAGAAGAAGAAACAGACACCACCAACATAACAGAGGGTGGTGACATAACCACATTACACAGTCTAGCCAAGGACAAAACATCGATAAATTATTCAAAAGGTGACTGGTTTTGTTTGGCATGGAACCAACACGTGATCCCTATTTCCTACCCAAACAGGAGAGATCATAACGACTTGCATTCCACACAAACTCATTTCCAAAACACAACTTATTAAAAATAGATGTAAAATTAGGAAACGATACCAAACGTGGTGTTTAGGGGGTCAAGTGTCTCTCTCTAACAGAGGGTTCAGCGTGATCATGGGCCTCACTCATTCATGTAAACAGCAAAAATCATGGGTATGGGTTGGAGACAAGTTTGCCTGGTCCCATCCCATAATTATTGCACTTTAGTTCTCTTTCTTTCACTCCCAATTGCATTTCCAAAAACTCTGCTCTTGTGCATATAGAGTTGCCATTCTAATCTATTTCCATTCAACAGATTAACAAGTTTTTCTTTTCTTTCAACTATAAATAATGAAATCTCTTAGCTTCATTTTCTTCTATTTGATCACTATTGCTTTCTATTTCCTTTCACAAACCATTGCCTCTTCTGCTTCTGCTTCTTCCGCTTTTTACCCAGGAAGAAGAATGTTCAGAGAATTGCAGATATCATCACCAAAGCCAATCCACAAAGACCCATGCCACAAAATTCAGGTAAGTCTCAAGATCTTAATCCCTACCTATTTGTGCTAGTGTAAATGTGAAAGGATATTTCTAATTGTAATAGTGTAAAATGCAGGACACCGATTGTAAGACAAAGCAATCAACAGTTGAAGATGTCTCCATGGCAGTGAAATATGCAACCAACACTGACAATTTCGATGAGATTGTTTACCACCTTGACTACCATGGAGTGACGACTCATCCTACTCCATCTCCAAAACATCCCAAACCCTAGAACGCTTCTAGAGTTGTTTGATGGAAGGAATAATGTATACCTGTTACTTCTAGTCCATAGATGAAGAATTTATAAATAGGATGAAAATATTTTTGTCGCCACTATTTGTGCATTTTTGTCTTTCTTTTCATCCTTCCCAGAGGTTTGCTTTTGCAAAGCCATGCTTGTAATGTTGCAGTTTCCTACAGTGAGTGTAAAAGCATATCAATTCTCTCAGTATCTTTAAGTTTTGATTGGTAAAAATACAAATCAAATACAAAAACAATGTACATACCAAATGACTCGGCATGCAATTATCTTCTGTCTTTCGCGTTCAATGACAATGAAGTGATAGCATTCCATTCATATATTGTTTTCTGGTCTCTTTGTACTTACCAAGTAGCATCTTGTATCTTGCAACAACATTCTCAAATGAAATCTCACTACAAAATTTTGATTTAACCTGCATGAATGCAGCTTCAGCCATGTCTTTGTGCTCAGCATATAAAGGAAACATGATTTCAACTCCAGCAAAGGGTATATTCGAATCATGTTCTTCTATGGTTTCTCTCCTCCAATTAAGCAACTGAAGCCACCTCATTCGTTGGAAAGGATCTATGTTCTGTTGAATACCCGCTTCAACACTACTAAGTAATTCCAAGAATCTCGATTCTACACTAATTTTGTCAATCAACTCACTGAAAATGGTTCTCTGTTTCAAATAAAGCCAGTCACTAGTATCTGATGGCCAAGAAACTGCACCAACCAAGCAAGCCTTCCGAAACGTTGGATCAGAATCTCCAATCAGTCCAATAGCAAGATGCAACAGGTTGACAGACATGAGACACAAAATTCCAGATAGAGACTTAATAGAAGCATGATGGTGTATTTTTTGGGCTTGTTTCCAACAACAAAGTGAAACATGAGCAAATCCCTCCCACCTACGTTAAGAGAAAGACCGTTGCTCAGTAAATTATAAGAAACAGAGAAATCTCTAGCAGACTATTTCACTTAAATTTTTAAAACTTCTCTCTTTTCATCATTGACCCCCAGACATGTTTTTGACTTACTGTTTAAACATAAAATAAAATAAAAAATTAAACTTTTGAGAACGTTCCACTGTCTCAAATTCTCAGCAGAACACAGATGTTTCAACCATTTTAAAAATTCTGTTTCAATTCAAACCACATTTGAAATTCACAAGAAGCGCGAATTCTTAAGCCTAGGAGATGCTGATGTGAAGCTGATAGATCGTGATAGTGTGATGTTGTGAAGAATAAAGACCATACACACATTCCAGCATTTTCGAATCACCTAATCTTCTCTTCTTTTTCTTTCCTTTTAGTTTTGTTAGTTTTTTTCTCCACTTGTTGGCTGGTCAACTTGCTTAAACTGTTAAGGTTCAATAGTGACTAGTAGTGAAGTAATCTCCATCCCTAATTTACAGCTTATTAACTATTGAAAATCATAAAGCATAACTCAAATGGGTAAAATTTACTTGGAATGGAATACTAGAAGCCTTTATTGTTTAGATGACAATCAATATAGATTTCATCACAACAATGAAATATACAAATAACATGCTGATGTGTCAGCATTTTCAAAGACAGTGACCCAAAACCTTGTCTCAATGTCTTTCAGACAAAAACTTCTATATTTATGGTTCAGTCAGCAACTAGGGCCCGTGCACATGTATAGCTGGTTTTCATATCTCAAAACAATATTAGTAAACTTAACTAGAAGACTTTGCAAACTACACCTAAGAAATCCAGATCAAAAACTCAAGGAAAGCAATGAGATGAGCCTAACATGCGTCAATCATAAGTGATACTAGCCTTTTTGGAGAATGAATTGTTGAACTATCATATAAAGCATAAAGCTGAATAAGAGAGAAAAAGACACAAAAAAAAAACATATAAAGTTTGATCATCTGTACATCAACACAAATACTCAAAGGATTATACAACTAAATTAATTCTAATAATGACAAGAACACATGAAAGTATAATTTCTGTCATAAGGTTATGTGGTTTTAAGTGATTTCTATGCGATTTCCATACTCCCATACACATAATAATATAATCAGAAAAATATTAGCCATCTTGACAGTTCATACTTCTAATGATTTCGAAGGACTACAAGGACTTGGCAATCTTATCAGTCCAAGATAACCGCTCAGGTCCAAATTGATGGTAATACAGTCAACAGGACAAAAAAAAAAGTGCAATAAGTGGTTCATTGATTAAGCAAGTTAGGCCCCAAGCATGTGCACTACAGGAGCATAACCCTACAAATTTTGACGCAGCATACTGCGTAGTGAAAGAGGATGATCTCTCCTTAAAAAGAAAGAGACTAAAGTAATGGGTCCTGTGACTTTAAAGAAGTATTGTGGTCTAAGGCCAGCATCCATGGTAGTTATTTTTTCCTTTAATAATAATTTTAAGCTTCAGACCTTTTTGACCTTTTTCTTCGATTGTTTGGCTGAAATGTGCTGTTATTAGTGTCCATTGACTCTTACTCTGATTCCAAGCCATTGTTATAGAGACTTGAATTTGTTTTTATTTGTCAAGGTTCCTAAATCTCTGGATTTCATGATACTTCCTGACTTCTGTTAACTGCAACTCTAATTGCCTTCTTCTTCTTTTTCTTTTACATTCTCTTTTACATCTTTAAATATCAGCACCAAATAGTTAGTTAAAAATTCACGAGAAATTACTCATGTTTCTTCCCTAAACACTTATTTTCTCAAATTCAAACCTTTACATCATCAAACATTTAGATTCTATCCATTCAAAGTCCTATCTCCAATAGTATATCCAACAAATAATCCACCACAACAATGCCAAGCCCCTATAATGTTGCTGCTGTTAGGAATATACAGTGATCATGTTCCAGCCACTCTTTGCCAGTCAAAACCTGTCGTATCCTACTCATTCAATTATAAAGACTTATAAGCTTTCCAGATGAAAATAAAGATGAAAGTAGTAATAACAAATTAACCCATTAGATCATTTTTCAAGCTTTCCAGATGAAAATAAAGATGAAAGTAATAATAACAAATTAACTCATTAGATCATTTTTTTTCTTTGAAAGAAAAAATTATCATAGGTTGAACTTTTACTTACTCAAATGGCAGTTCAACCTCAATACCAAGAGTCAGGTGTAAGGAAAACCCTGCAGACCTGGTGGGTCCACCATCATCTGTGCATGCCTCATGAGGAAAACCTCTTGGAATATATAAAATGTCACCTTCCCCTAGTGAAAATTGTCCACACTCAGCCATTGAACTCTCGGCCTCTGCCCCATTTATGCTATCACGAGGATGGTACAATCGAGGTAACTGCAAACTAGGCCGTGCAAAAATTTTCCATCGCTTAGCCCCAAAAATTTGGCACACAAACACACAGTGATCATCATAGTGGCGAGCCAATCCCTGAGAATTAGGTGGTGTCAGGTACATATTGGCACCTACTGATGGTTGACCAAACAATGAAGCTAAACCATCTGCAATGGTAGCAAGACAATCAAAGCGGAACTCCATGCCACGCAGAGCCATTGTATAACCCTCTTTAAACGCTTCTTCACATTTTGAAATATCATCTTCATAAATCAAATAAGGATCCCTGACGTCACAACAATCTAAACTTCTGGGAAAAAAATGCACCTCTCTTTTTGAGAACTTATCTGTTCTTAAAACTCTTATATCCTGCTCGTATATGAGCGGACAGCCCAATTTATTTCTCACCTCCTTCAAGAAACTAAGAATGTCTAATTCATCCGAAGATATAGGCAGACAAGAAACAAGATGTTGAAGGATAAAAGAAAAAAAGGAATGAAATGATTCTTTCACATTTAGACATTGTACGAATGGAGTGAAAATATCATCCCCTTCAATCAAAGAATTAGAGAGTCCTCTAACCAGAAAAGGTGAAACCTCCCAGTAATTTTCAATGAAATTCTCAAAACTAGCCTCATTCAAATGAAAAATATTTCTTTCAACTCTCTCTTTTGAAACTGCTGTGAATTGATCAGCATTAATGGAAAGCCTAAAAATGCTTTCTGCCAAATTATTAGCAGTGATATTGCTGGCACAAAAATACTTCTCTTGAGTGGACCTCATAATATTGCCACATAACATCTGATTGCGGACTTTTATCCACAACTCCTTTAAAAAGACAAAAAGGCATCCAGAAAGCTTTCCTGGTATCTTTGCCAATTGTTCAATATTGCACGTATTAATTAAAACTATTGCAGAATCAAGAAATAATACTAGAAATTCATCTTCCTTGCACCTTATCTTGAGAGAGGTGTCATTTCCATTTTCCCCAGTGGACAATGAAACCAAAGCTGATGATTTGTGAACATGAAGAAATTCAAATCTGATGGATGTATGAGCAAAAAGTTACTTGGATTATTAATTTACAACAAGACAGTGAGCAATAATGTAAGTAAACCAATCAAAATCACACACAAACCATCGAAGATGATGGAAGAACACTAGAAAAACTATTGGTTGGATGTTTGTAATGAGGCTGATATTAGTACGACAAGGTAAATAGTTAATAAGCAAAATATTTGAACATAAAATGATATGATAATCTATTCTAGCATAACAGTACCAAATTTAAGACTCTTCTTAGCTTGCTGTTGTTTTCATTACTTTGCATCTTGTAACATGAAGTGAAAACTCTATCATATGATTCATATCTTGAGTTGCTGACAGGAAAAGCATTAAGATAATTTTGTTTACACATAACTTCAACTGTGTGCCCTGCTCTTTCTTGAAAGTTCATCCTTCCTCGAGTTACTTGGGAACTGATTGGCAAAATCTTAAATTCAAATGCTGACTTAAGGCATATTCTTGACTTCCTTCCTTGGCAATTTTAACATTTCAAAATGCACAAAACAATCATATATATGGAAGAATACATTTAAACAATAAATATCAATAGGCATATCACAAGACACAAAAGAAAGGAATATTATAGAGGTCGATGCTCTAACATTGAAATGAAAGAATATAATCAATATCCAATGTCATAGAGGTGAATGCTCTTTGTTTTCCCTTTTAATTTTCTTTATCTTTTTATTTTTTATTCCCCTTTAAGAGAAGGATAGTACACAATTTAGAAGGTACACAACGGTACAATCTTTCTGCTGCCTTATAACTCTTCCAAAGCAAATGTATAATGCTAGTAAAACGTGTTCTCAGTATGGTCAGTTTTTGTGTTCCGCTCATTCACTGTATGCTCTCAGGTACTTGTAATTGTGATCCGTTTCACAGAACCAAGGGGTCTATCTATGCAAAACTCAACAAACAATCATCATCGAGGAATAGAAATGATAAAACACATACAATAAGACATTTGTTAAACAGAAAACTAAGTCTCGCTGTGTACCTTATGACACTTTTCCTGTGTTATTGTTTCTCATTTTCCTTCCGCTTTCACAACACACAAAAGCAAAAGCATTTACAAGAAGCCAAAAGCCATTATGTGATCAAATCCACAACACAAGCAAAATACTTAAACGACAAACTGCACATAAAAAAACACAACTTAAATACTCACAGAAGACTCTCCAAAGCAGAGAATTCCACTAATCGTTCTCTTCCAACCGAAGTAGTCGACAAATCCAAAACAGCATTACACGCAGCCATGAAAACTCTCCTCTCGGAATTCCGCAACAAAGATACTAAACTTTTGAGAATTTCAGCATCCAAAACAATTTGCTCATTCATTTCTAAAGACACCAGCGACAACGCCCCAACAACCTCCGCGCAACGACGCGCAATTCCTCCACATCTGCAGCAATAAATTAATCATCCAGAACAACTCGATCAATTAAAACATATAAATACTGACAACGTAAGCACCATTCTTACTTGGACTTGAGGAGGACGGGAAGCAACGAGAGAATAGGAGTGGGCAGAGTTGATTGGGATTGGGAGAGAAGAGAGAGCCGCAGTCTGTTTAAGCATTTTTTTATTTCGAATTGGGAGTTGGAGTTGTTAGCGGAGAGGGCTGCCAGTAAGATTGCGAAGATAGCGTTTGCGTCGGTCTCACTGTGGCGGCTGATGCCACTTTCGGACTTCTTCTTCTTCCTCTTGAGATGGTTAGTTTTCTTGCTTTCCCGCTGCCTCTCCATTTTTCATACTCTCTGCATTTGTTACTGGTTACTCGCTAGTTTTCTAGCCTGCAATCGAGTACGGTATTTATAATTTTGGCCCGGCATATAATATGATCTTACCAAAATACCCACGTTGCAATTTGTGGTAGGTCCTGATGCTATTATAGCGTTTTAAAATTTACTTACAAAAATACTATCCTATTATATTTTCACAAATATGAGAATATTTTTAGTAATTTTTTTAAAATATAATATTCTAAAAATAAGATAAAAATATTTCTCAGAAACATGTTAAAAAATTATTTTTCTACAAATTATATCGATTAAATACCATATGATGATTAATATTTCCATTATTTAAATTAATTTAATTAGATAATATAATTTTGATAATATTGATAAAGAGGAAAAGAAAAAAAGGAAGAAAAATATGGAATAAATGAATGGCTTTGGACGTGTTTTCAAAAATTTAAGAAAAATAATAAAAAAATATTTTCTATTTTATATTCCAAAAATCATAAAAAAAATAAAACAATTACTGATACAAAAAATCGAAAAAAGTAAAAAATTATTCATGAATTAACATCATTAAATGCTTTAAATTCTCATCTAGAACAAAAATTATATTTACATTTTCCAGATCATTTTACAGAGAGAAACTATAGCAGTCGAGGTCTTCTTTGGATGGTGATTTGGAAATGATGTCAACTTAGGCAAAAACATAAAGGATAGGTTGTTTGTTTGTGCCATTAGTTTGGTGCATTATGATTGTCAGTCAGTTTATGATTCACTTGAAACAACACGGACCGTGCTATCTAGCAAATTCTGATGACTAGAAACAAAGGAATAGATCAAATGACATGTGTATCCAACTAACGAGAAAAATCTTTTGTTGTAGCAGAGAGTCATCAAATGATATTTTGTTCTCTTAAGTTAAAAAGGTAATTACATCAGGAAGACTGTTAAATTGTGGATTTCCAGCACTAAAGCAATCACACGAGGAAGTTTTAGCTTCAAGATTGCCCGGCCACACAAATAAAGTCATGCAACAACTAAGTTGGCAATATATTGGGTACCCATACAAACCCAAAGCTTTACTAATCAATTCTTAACTAGCAGCCCAATACCATCTATGTACAACTCAAAGCAAGCAATGGGAGTTTCTCTGGATAACAGTGCAACAACATGTTCACAAGTCAGCCAAGTAATCATTTGTATAAGCATAAGGAAAAAAGAATTAAAGAACTCTAGCAATACCCTTAAGCGGGAGCAAATAGATCAACAGTGTCTAGGTTGCAGCACAACATAGGAAAGCCGGGTAATAGAGGTTAGATCAGCCACTTACAAAACACAAGAAGTTACTAATGCCAAAAAAGAGACAATCAAGATGGAAACTCACAAATGAAGTATTCAGATGAACCAACAAACAAAGGATGAAACATTATCAACTATAAGGTGCAACAACTTGAAGATCTAACTTCAAAAACTCCACTAAGAATCAAAAATCAGGACATTTACAAAAACTCAAATACAAGAAACACCTCCTGTTGCCAAAACCACTTCAATGGCCAGATCAGTACATCAAACACGACACAGCAATGTAGATTCATATGACTTCCCTCTGTATTGAGAACCCAATTTTATGAAGTGTGACTTGGTTGTGGTTAGCAACAAGAGGCCTACTCACTATTGCAAAAACCTTACAATTCAGAAAATTAGTAACACTTAAAAAGGATGATTGTAGCACCAAAAGAACTGAGACATGACATGAACATTCCTCCAACTTACTATCCATACAACTATACATATGGTACAAACGTAAATACAAACCCCTTCTTTGACTTTCCCTTGTGGTGTTCAGTTGATTTAAGGTTTGATTATTTAACAAAGAAATAGGATAAAATTGAGAAAAAAAGGTGGCTACTCTGCAATGAATATGACTCTTTTGATTATGGCTCTGATAACAAGTTAAAACACAATATACTGAGTAAGAGGTAGAAATATGGAGAAGAAAAGAAGAAAGAGAGTACAGGAGGAGAAATCAGCCACGTTCTATCTTCAGGTGATAATCACTATATCCAGCCCTAATATGCAGAATAATAATAACAAATAATGCAGGCACCTTCAACCCTATAAGCCCACAATCCATAACAAATGATACATAAGCATAAAAAATTGAAGAGCTCTAAGAGTATTGGAGATTAAAAATGCTTGAGAATGAAAATATGTCAACCGTTCACAAATTTATTCAATGCTGATTGCTAATTCTACATAAGTTGGTAAATTATGCTTCATCTAAAAGAATCTCTCTCTAACTTATCTAATGCCCTCTAACCGTACCTTCTATAAAATCTGAGGAACACAAAAAGACAGCACCATCATCAACTCTACTCAACTGACTGCCGCAGAGAAGAAGAAGGTCCTTCAAAGACACAGCTGAATTAGAACTTTGAAGCCAATTTTTCTTCATCAGTATTCCCTCTCACCCACTTTCATGAGAATCAATGGTCTGTAGAGGCACCCATGTTACAACAATACTTCAAACTTGACTACAAAAACAGATCTCACTAGTGGCCTTTTAGTGCCTGTGGATAACGCGCGAAGAGGGGCAAGAAACTTGTTTTCAGAATCTAATTAACCTACTCCCTTTCCACACCAACTTTCAATCAAAATTGGCCTCCTGAGCTGACACCCCGTTCATTTATTGAGTAAGATTACTCTTATCCAGAAATTTTTTCGTGAGGGGGACTATATTTTCTTTAAGAAACTATCATTATGGGGGCACAGAGGTTATCTGGAACATTAATCGCATTATTTATCATAACCCAACAATGTCTAGAGAACAATGCACTCTTGTCCTCATGTTCCCTTCTCACCACACACCCCAAAAAACAATTAAGGGGAAAAAAAACCCTAGAATACTACTCGCAGCTTGCCTATGCACTGTCCAATTCAACTTCTCACTCCCTCCTCCCCATCCCAACACCATTTTCCCAAGTCCTTCCTAATAATGCAGATTGAATTATAGCCCAAAAGAAAATGTGAAAAACAAGCATAATACAGTGGAATCTAAAAATAAATAAATAAAGTTTCATTGAGCAATCTATGAAAACTGGGGCATTAGACTCTAAATGTATAAACTCTGAATGAAAACTGATATTTCTATTGCTTCAATTACAAAACCAACAAAGGGTAAACGGAGAACACGTTATACAGCTATATTGCCGCAAGAAACTAAATAAATGGCATCCTGTTCACAACATTAGCCACCAATATACACAATATTTATTCAAACAAAACTGTATTAAAAGAAAAAAAAAATCAACATTTATGAAAAATAGAGTACAACTTGGAAAGATCTGTACATGAGTAGTAGGAGATCAGCTCGAACATGCGCGCAATCATCAACTACTACACAGAAGGTATATTAGAGAAAGAAAATCCTTTGTATCCCTTGTACGCATAATATGCAATTCGTGTATAATAAAAGCCCGGAATAAACAGGATCGACCCCAGTATTGCAAAGAAAAGTCCTGATTTGCCAAAAAATAAAAACATAGTCACTGAAATGGAGCTAAGAAAACAGATCCCAGAAAACAATGATTCCTAACTCATGATTAATTTTTCAAGCAAATCAATAAAGCGGTAAAATGGTGGAAGTAAGTAGGTACCGTGGGCGCGGTCGCCTCCGACTCTATTGTAAGCCATGATACTGCCGCAGACAATCGCGAAAGTTCCGAAAACAAGGAGAGAAACAGCCAAAGCGATCTCCTTGATGGGAGGCCGATTGTTGACGGTGTAAGATGTTTCCATCATTATGTCCTCGTCTGATATCGAAAAAGCGTGGTCGACGTACGCCATTGTTGATTCGGAACGGTGATTTCAGACTCTCAGGTAGGTTTGCAAATGTAAGGGTTTGGGTGACGGCTGCCTTGGAGTCTACGTCGACAGCTGGAGACTTTTCTAGGAGATATGCGAAGAGAGAAAGTTCCATTCGGTATATCGTTAGCTCACAAAGCATTGCGCTTGAGCACGACACGTAGATAAAAAAGAAAAAAAAATAAATTATTAATGAGGTATTAACATCTGCACCCCGCATCTTTATGCTATTTCATATAATAACAAATTTAATCATTTTATACTAATAGGTCCACCATCTTGATTTATTACCCTTCTAATTTTAAATTTTTGTAAAAAAACAAGAGATTAATACAAAAAAAAATATTTCAATTATTTCAAAGAAAAATTGAGGGAAGAAAATTTTTTTAAAAAAAATTAGAGCCAAAATTAATTATGAGTAATTGATATGATTTTAGAATTGGTCCGTGTGGACACTAAACCTAAAATATTTTACTACAAAATGAGTAAAATTGACAGTAAAGTATGTTTTAATTAGTTCGATAGAATCTTATTAGATATCTCCTATAATTTTGCATAATTTTAGGAGTATTTTTAATACTTTCTTATTTTTAAATATCTTCCTTAAAATTCAATAAAATCACACGTAAATTTAAAATTTTATAAAACTAATAGAAGTATTTCTTAATAGTAAAAAATTTGTATTTAATTATTACTAATTAAAATAATCTTAGGTGTATAAATTTATATATTAATATTATTTTTTGTATAACTCTCATAATATTTAGAAAACTAATAGAAAATATATCTGAAAACTCTTTTTTATATTTTAATATCTAGTTTTATTTAATAATTATAAATAAATTAAGTAATAATTTTAATAATTAATTTAAAATAGGTATCATAAACTATTTATTTTGATAAAATCTATAAAGTTATATAATATAAATAAATATAAATAAATATTATAAATTGACTATTTCTATATAATTATTTTAACAATTATGAAATATTTTTATAATTATTGAGCTATTTCTATTAAAAATTAGTGATTAATTTATGTATATTTATTAAATTATATTATATTATATTATATGTCAAAATATAAAAAATAAATAAATTTTAAAAAAATTTACATTAGGTTTCTAAATCTCATGTGAGATATGTAAAAAAAATATTATTAATTTAAAATTATATGTATAAGGTTATTTTATTATTTTACGTTAGTTAGCTAATCAACAAATATAAGTTTTTATTATTAAAAAATATTTTTTATTAATTTTGTAAAAATTTATATTTATGTGTTATTTTGTCATATCTTAAAAAAAATATTGAATACTTTGATAATTTTATTTTCTAATAAATTTATAAAAATGTATACTTACCTCTCCTTTAACTATAAATTGACTAGTTAAAAAATAAATATATTGTTAATTAATTTATTTTTTATAAATAAATCATATACATAATTTTATTTAATTTTTAGTTTTTGTTAAATATATTTTATAAAATAAACAAAATAATATTTATCTAAAAAAATTAATCACATATATATACATATAAATTCTCTAACAAATTATTAGAATTATAATATTCATAATCTATATTAAAAAATTAATTTTATTATATAAAATTTCAAATAATGTTAATTAATAATTACAAGATATTTTTTTATAGGAATTTTTATATTACAATAGTCATATTATAAAATTCTAAGAGTTTAATATAAATTATTTTTTAAATAATATCATATATATTAATAATATTTATTTTAAATTAATTAAAATTTTATATTATTAAAAGTTTAGAATACAAATTAATACTCAATATAAATAAACTTAAAAATAAAAAATTAAATAAGAATAAGTAAATTAAAGTTTTACTTAAAAAAATAAATAATTTTGATATATATTTATTTTTTAATTAGTCAATTTAGGATTAAAAGAGAGATAAGTATATATTTTTATAAAAATAAAATTACTATAAATTTTAGGAAAAGTATTTGGTTAATGCGCTTGTTTAATAGAAACTAGGAGGCTATTTGATATGAATGTAACAACAATATCCCAATTTGACAAATGATAAAATATAAGGACCCAGAAATTGTTAACCCGATTATTAATTACATTCTTGCTTTGGCGCGAGTTTTTTTTGGGTCGGGTTGGCGGCTAAAAACCGTGGGTAAATTTAAGAACTGAATGACAACATAGATGCGACTGGCTGCTCAAATCTATGGGTACATAGAAAAATTTAAGAATACCAGCCTCTCTCTCCTCACAAGTAATTTATCATCTTATTTATTAAATAATAAAATAATATATTAAATAAAAATAAAATAAATTTATTTTAAATTTTTTATTTATAATTATAATATAATTATAAATAAAAAATTTTTATAAAATGATTTTATCATGTAAGTACGGATGATACGTTAAGATCATCTAATTAATAAAAAATAAATATTTATTTATTAATAATAAATAAAAAATAAAAATAAATTTTATTTTTAATTAATATAATAAAAAAATTATAAAACCCACTTATAATTTTTATCATTTAACACAATGAATAAATTTCTATAATAACACCAAATAATTATTCTATTTAAAATTTTTTGTACAATTATAAATCATTAATTCATACAAATCTAATGATTATATATTATTTAGAATCTATAATACTTAAGGTTATAAACATTTTATCATTAAAATGCTTGCAAATTTTAACATCTTTTAAAAAAATTATTAAAATAATTATGGTCAATTTTCAAAAGATAAAATATATAAATATTTATTATTTATTTTTTAATACTTTTTCTAAAAAAAAAATTATTACATGCTTAATTTTACTCTTTAAACACTTTTAAGTATTATTTTAATTAATGTGTAATTATATACTAATTTAAAATAAACTCTAATGTTACTTTAATTTGATAAGCATTTTCATAAAATTAATAATCAAGCACAAAGATGCTAATTTATATTTTAATTTGGTATTTATGTCATATTATTTGTAAAGCATTTTAAATAATATTTAATTAGTATAGAACTAATTTAAGGGAAACCTCGCCCAATGATTTATTATAAAAAAAAATTAAAATAAAATAATAATCAAGAAGTTTAATATTACTTCTAAAAGTTAGATAATGTTTACATAGGAGTCAATTAGATTAAAATTAATTATCCTTCCAATTGTCACGAGAATTTGACCAATTTAACCTTCCAATTACTCGCCATTAGTTACTCAGAGATTAAAAAAAAAAAATTATTATCTGAACAAAACCGTGAACTTCTCCTTCTATCCACGTGCTTTCTTGATAGCTGCGGTTGTCTGGAATATCCAGCTTCCGGCTGCACCTGATTCTGACCCACCATACTCATTTCCATTTTTGTTTTTCTGGCCAAAAAAAAATTAATTTTTACTGCGCATTGTTTTATCCTGTCGTTTATAATTAACTAAACAATGCTGCTGTTTTCAGTACTACGATCCGACCGTACAGCTGGCTGTGACTGTGACATAGAAGAAATCCAAGCCAACCATCTCGATACAAGCCCTGCCTGTCGCTGCTGCTGCTGCCTATCGTTTCTGCTAATTATGCTGCTGTTACTCTCTCTGTTCGAAAACCTGCTCAACCCTGTGATTTCCGACACACTTCTCGAATTTATCAAGCTACTGCCATTCATAATCAACCCACCATCATCAATGCTGTGCTGCCGCGGTATATGCACTTGCTGCTGCTGCTGCTGTTTGCTTGCTGACGGCCTCGATGGTCCCGATGAAAATCTACGGCTATCACTGATTATCATTTCTGACCGTAGATATAATAGATCTGACGGCAGTACGTCGCTCCACCTTTGGTGGAACCCACCGCCTGATCCGGTTGCTGAGATTATGATCCGGTGTTCAAATCTCCGCTCGAAACTTTTCCTGTCCGCCACGAATCCATGGGTCAACAATAACGCGTCTTTTCTGGGACGGTCAAAGCACCCGACGGCGACGGACTCGTTCTTTTTGGTCAATCTAGCGCTATCGAGAGACCTTCTATACGACGTCGGATCATGCGAATTTGAACTGAACTCCCTCTCGCGGTGATCCTGGAAAACCAGTTGTGGAAACCCAGTAGCACGTTCCCCAGCAGATGAATGCCTTCCCGAAACTCGTCGGAATCCCGGGTTCGACTCTGGCTCTGACTCGGTCCTATTTCTTCTCTTGCTGTCGGTTTCCAAACCTGGATTTTCTGACGGTGGTAGAACCACTTGGTTACCATGCAAGATCTTGACGTCTTCAATAAGGAGAATATCTTCTGGGTCAACCCGGTATCGACAAAGCGGACAAGTCGAATGCGAATCGAGCCAAGTATCCACACATTCAACATGAAATGCGTGCTTGCATTTCGGCAAGAGTCGTAAAACTTCTGTCGGCTCGAACCTCATTAAACAAACGGCGCATTCCAGTCCATCCTTTTGTCCTCTGAGTGCGCCGAATCTGAATATCGGCAGCGACTCTATCACTGCACGGTCTATCCCCGAGTTTTTCCTGGCGGTAGACGGAGCGAACTCTGTGTGAGTGCCATAAAAGAAGCCGTTTTCACGCTTGCAGTGCTTGGCATAGAGAAGAAGAAGGAAAGTAATCGAAAACACGGTGGTTAAAACTCCTACTATCACAGCTATGCTTGGTTTAAACGGCGAGAAATTAGTTCTCTCCTGACTAAGAGGAGGCGGAGATGAGTCGTCATTCCAAGGCGGAGTTTTTCTCGAATCATCGTCTCCGAACGAAGGTGTAATGAGAACGAAGAAGACCCACAACGGGATCTGCGTTAAGGGCATGAAAGCGCCCATATCTGCCGCTGGTAGAGCGCGAGTTTGAGATATTAGAGGTCAGAAAATGAGTTCTGGAGAGAATCTGTGCGACCGAACAGGGAGAAGAGACACAAAATAGATAAAGACAAAGGCAACTAACAGAATTGATATTGGGTTATTATAAATTATTCAGAATGGATCATTGCAGAATAAGAAAACAAGTGAATAAACAATCCATGTAGAAAGGATGCGTCAAGACAGACTACTTCATATTGAGACAATACCTGAACACCCATCACTTAACAGTGTAGTAGAAGAAGGAGGAGGAGGAGGAGGAGGAGGAGGAGAACTGATTGTGTAGAATTACCTGCGTAAAGGTGTTGTACAATTTGCAATTTTTTTTTTTTACCACGATTTAGCTGCTACATTATTGCTGAGTTTGAATTACTGATTTGGACAAGTACTGCCCAATTTAATGAACATACAAATCACTGTTGGTAATTAATTAAAACAAATAAACGAATTTGTCGTGCACGAAAATCAGTGGATGGTATGCATGTACCGTTGAACTACAGGACTATTTCGAGAGGAAATGGAACAAAAACCAAAGAAAAAAAATATATCCACATTTACGGGGTTAATTTATTAAAGACACAAGTGACTTGGTTTGTGCGAGGACAAATGCTTTTAGACATGTTTGATGCTTTTAAGGCGGGTATCAATAAAAATATAACTTTGTTATTTCGTGGAAGGATATAATTTTAATATTATTTTAATTTTAAATTAATAAGAACAAAAATAAAATTTAATTAAATTTTTTAAATATTTTTTATTTTTAATTTTTAAATAAATATTAAAATATAACCTAATTAAAGATAAATAATTTTAATTATATCATAATAAATTTAAAAAATTAATTTTATATTTTATTAGATAAATTATAAATATTAAAATTAAAATTCTTCAACTTACTAGTAATCATAACTTAACTTTAAATATATTAAAATTCTTTTATTTACCAAATACTCAAAAATTCAATGTTGCGTATGTTTATTTCGAGGAAGTTGAAACCTGCAAATATTTTTAAATTTTGACTGTAATAATAATTGAAGTCCTGAATAGTATAGCAATAATGTCTTTTTCATTTAATAGTCCTCTGATGAATTCAAGTATCCTACCCATAAACTTTATTGCTATGGAGGAATCTAACCAGTGAGAAAATGTCCCAGCAAGCAAACGAGACTTAACTTAGAAACAGGGAAGGTCTCTTCCTTCCTGTCACTGATGCAGCAATAACACCGTATCATTTTCAGCTCAGTACTGGGCAAGGTCTTTCCTCCTCGTCATCGTATTTATATATTTCCTCTTTCATTTTTCTCACATCCCACAAAGAAAATGCCTTCCGCCTCAATTTTCCAACCCGGTTCCTTCCCGGGTACCGGTTTTCCTCGAATTGTTACCAGATATTCTCTAATTTTCTCATATTTCATTCTAAATTTGTTTTACAGATGAAGCTCGGGAGCATCTGTTGGTGGTGGAGATACGCGATTTGAGGAAGGTATCGGATACGGAAACTCCAATACTGAATGGAATCATGGGGCCCAGTGGAATTGGCAATTCAAGGGCACTTGTAGTTTGTGGGAGCCACCTGCCAGCACGGTGTTCGTGTACGGCCGTGACATTTGTGACCTTATGTTCTCTCTCCCCGTCATGAAGTTGGCATGCTTTTCCAGATTCCGGTTACGTTTAAAGGTAAGATTATTAATTATTTATGTAAAAATGGTCATGTCAGACTGTTATTAAATTCCGTTAACTTTAACAGTCGATTGAATTTGGTCAGTACATTTGTAGAACGCTTAGCCGAAGAAGGTTGTAAATAAGATTATTTAATTAACAGAAATAAAAATTTATTTATTAATAATAAATAAAAAAATTATAATATTTTTTTAATTTAATTAATACGATAAAAAATTTATAAAATTTTTATTATTAAATAATTATATTATATTATTTATATTAATATAATAAAAATATTTTATTGAAATTTTTTTTTGTATTTATGTCAGTCCAAGTCAGTTGAATGTTAAAGTTAACAGAATTCATTGACAGTTGGGCCACACTCCTCGGCGACAATGGCATGCTAGTTTTGTCTTCTTCTACAACACTCAGCAGCTTTTCGCATTGCTTCTATTCAGTGTCAATTTCAACATTAATTAGAGAATAGGAGTCCCTCTGGAAGTGTCACAGAGAAAGCTCCTATGTTCCATACAGTTGTACAGTTAATGCGTTTTCCAAGGATTTTAGCTTTTTCTTAAGCACTTCTTGGGAAATTTTTGTTTATAAAATGCTTAGTGCTAGGAGTGAGTGAAGCACTCTTAAGTGCTATTTTATTAGCATATAATTATGTACTCACTTAAAATTATCTCAAGTACTAATTAAATTTGATAAGCATCTTTAAAACAAATACTCATACA
Organism: Swietenia macrophylla; assembly: GCA_032401905.1. Lineage (NCBI taxonomy): Eukaryota > Viridiplantae > Streptophyta > Magnoliopsida > Sapindales > Meliaceae > Swietenia > Swietenia macrophylla. The sequence goes on along the minus strand of CP135561.1, from coordinate 7,703,227 downwards.
CATAAATAAGTGCTTATCTATTTTAATTTATTTACGCAGTGCTAAGCAGCTTGCCAAATGAACCCTCAATGGGATGATATTGCTCCATTGTAGATTCATATAATCTATTTCCTCTTAGCTAACATGGCTTGTAGTTGTACTTTTAATTTCAGGAAAAAAAAAAATTAAAAACAAAGCCCTGTTCTTGTGGACTTGCCTAATTGAATTGGCAGATTCCATCTACCTAGTCAGCCTTGGATGAAATTTTCATTCGATCTGTACTACATAATTGTAATGGTTGGGTTATTACTTTTTAATCTCCCAAAATTTCAGAACTTAAATGTTTTTCCTTTTTGACTTTCTCCATGGTAAATCCTATGGCAGAACTACAATTTTTACTTCTCTTCTTTCCTTGTATTGTGTCCTGAAGGTCATGCTTCATTCCACAACGTATTATGATGCCCATTATAGCATTATAATGGTTCGCGATATGATCTGCTAACTAATCTGGAAGTTATGTTCTCTGGGCTGGCGTTGAAAGTTACAATTTCGATGATTTGGACAAAAAAACAGATCTGTTTTGATGTCAGTCATATTTTTGAAGCTTTAGTTTCAGATGAATGGATATTCATCCCTACAGATAATCTTGCTTTACAGTCTCTTATGTGAAAATGAGGGTGTCAAGTTTCTCTCTTGCTGACCTTGACTCCTCCTTCCTTAATAAACAGATAGTGAAATATCAGTGGGCGAAGCCCAAAGGGTTGCACTTGCCCGGAACAGGAGGTAAACATCCAGCAATATTATTTGAGCTATTTGTGAACGTTCTTTCTTTTTTCCGCACTTTGTATATCCTTTAACCTATAGTATTGAAGAATGTCCTCTCTCGAAGGTTTTGCTTGTGGATAAGCGAACAAGTGCCTTGGACTCGCTATCAGCGCAAAACATAGAGGATGTAATTGTGAAGCTGAAGAAGAAACAAGGAATGACAATAGTAATGGTTTCTCAAAGCATCGAACAGATTCAGAGGATTGCGGATGTAGTTTGACCCGTAGTAAATGGCGACAGTGTTGAAGTTCTGAAACCTGATGAGCTCTCTGAAGCCAGGCATCCCATGGCATTAACGTTTCTTCAACTCAGCGGTGAGGATTTTTGCTGTCTTAATCTTATTTCTTTCTATAATACAACAAAGCTTCTATTCTTTCTGAAGCCAAATGTTTTATTTTTATAGTAACCAACTCATGCTGCTTTATTAATGAATGCATAATTCTGGACAATACTTTGTTTGGATTATTATGTTTATGCCAATCTTCCACTTCAAAAACTCCCTTCTTTTTTAATATTTTTTATTTTGCATAAAATTAAATAAAACATGGATTACTGTAATTCTACATTTATTTACTGTCACCTCCATTTACAGTGCTGCAATTTTCCATTACCTACTGTAACCTGATAAAGAGGAGGACGATGAAGAAGAACTAGTTGTGTGGCCGGGCCAAAACAAAAACCTCCAAGTGAACCTTTGCTTGCTGCATTTGGGATTGGAAGGATGAGCCGAAGCCTCCTCCTGTTCTTGCGAGGATTTGTATAACATGTTCCACATTACCTGTACATCCTTATACCCACACATTTGTACATCATCACGAAGACTCAGCAGACCACTGGCACTGCGTCCGTCTTTGCCGCCACCAGTCCCACCTGCACGACAAGTTGAAAGTGATAAAAAAAAAAAAACAACAACAACAACAACAATAACCAATCATATAAATGATAAACGAAGGATTAAGAAAGAAAAGGAAGGTTGGATAACCATACCAGATTTACGAGACTGCTTGACTCGGGCTGATACAGAAATCCAAACTCTTCTCATTTTGTGCCACCAGCCCATGGTCGAGAAATCTCGGAGTGAACAACTGGACAGACAAAATGAATAGGTGTTACTTCCTGGTGACATTGGATTTGGAAGGAGGAGGAAGAGGAGAAGAAAACAAAGGTGCTGGCGGCAATGAGGAACGTGGCAGACGTCTCACATTTGTAGCATACCATCCTGTCCACCAGGATTTATTTATTAGGATGACGATGAAATTACTTGTGTCTTCTGTTTTCAATTTTGAAACTTCGTAGAGTTTTGTAACGTAAAGTAAAATCACAACGAAGTCTATCCTCATTCTCCCTTCAGACAATTTTTTTTCCAAATCAAAATGTATTGCCACTGCACTGGGTTTGGCTCATCATTGGAAAAACCAGAAAGGGATAAGATAAACACTGCTTCCTTATTAATCGTTCAAGTAAACTCACAATTAATGATAATTTATTTCTGCTACTATTATAATAATTTGCAATCCCAATTTAATTAATTAAGAGATAGGGAGAGAGCTTTGCCCTGCACCAAATTTGGTCAAAGCCATTATATTAATACCATTAAATAACCATAATTTCATGAGAAAATTTTATCTATTTTACAACTAATGTGATAACATTATTTAATTAATTAAATAAAAAAATTATTTATTAATAATAAATAAAATAGTCACAAAATAATTATATATATATTTTACTATATTAACTAAATAGTAATTTTTTTATTTTTTTATTTTTTATCAATAAATAATTTTTTTATTTTATTAATTAAATAATTTTATTATATTAGTTATACTGATAGAACTGTTACACTTAAAATTTTTTTCTATTTTAAATATTATATTATTGTAAATAATATAAGTATGTTACTTATGTTTTTAACCATTGTTTTTTTTTTTTTTTATGTCTTGATGCAGGGAATATGTCTGATGTTTATCTTATTTTTAAAAGTAACCAAGTACTTTCTGATGCTATTTTTGTTACTATTAGGGTTAGTTTTATAATTTTCTAAATTAAACACATTCTTAAATTAATTTATTAAAATAACCACTTTTATAATTTTTTTACCGAACAGATTATTAGATTAATGGCGCGATTGGTCATTCGCTATTGGCAAGGACTGATAAGCATAATAAAATTTATTATATCATGTTTGGTTACAAATTCAAAGAGATTGGACTGCATTAAAATTAGCGAGGGGCTGTTTAATTAAAGGAAAAAAAATTAGTGAAGGGCTGACCCATGCAACCAACCCCCCCCTCACAACTATCTTTTTTTTAATTAAATAATAATAATAATATTATTATTATACTAAAATAGTAATATAATATAATAATAAAATATTAAAATATAATAATTTTTATGAATTGTTTTATAAAAATATTGTTTTATATTTTATTATAAAATATTTTTAATTAAATATAATATAAATATAAATAACATATATTATATAAACATAAATCTAATATATATGTCTATTATAAAATGCTACAATAAAATAATATAGTTCAATAAATATTGCACAAAACATAATATAATTTTTATTTAATTAATATAATTTAATTCAATCTAATCTAATTAAAATAATATAATTTAATACGCACTACCAAATCCTCTCTAATTGCAGTATTTCTCTTATTTTAAGATGAAACATCGCAAGGAGAGCTGCATATGTCAATCATGAAGCTCAAGATTCTACCTTCAAGTGATCGAGCTTCTCCACGACACCCAGGTAGTGTAAGGCTATTCAGCCGTGCTTGATTCGTGCCTGAACATTGTGGAAGTAAAAATATATTTACTAATTTAACGATGCGTGTGGATATATACCTTGTACAGGGGAAGCATGGGTCTTCGCTGGATAAATAAATTCTTATAATGAATATAAGCTAACATACTCGATGCACGAATGTTAAAATTTTAATGCACTTTTGTTAAAATATTGGGATAACATTTTAAATTATCGTATAATATTCATGTTAAATTATATCATGTCGTGTAAATATAAAAGTTAATAAAAATTTAACATATTTTATAATTGTATTAAGAATTAAAAATGTTATTTTAACATAATTAATAAATTATAATTATATTATTTATTTAATATATTATAATATACTTTTATAATATTTATGATACTATGTATATAAATACTGATTAATTTTCTTCTAATTATAATTAAATATATTTTAAAATATGATAAATATAACTAATTTATTTAAAAAATATAAAATAAAGTTATTAAACTATAAATAAATTAATATATTATAATTACATAAACAGTGACTCATGTTATAAATAAACTTACATGTTAAAAATTTTAAATCTGAGCCCAATACGATTATTAATTATATCATGTCGTATTTATTTATTTAATAATTATATTATTTTATGTGAATTCAAATCCTATAAATTTGTGTAAAAAAATTACCACCCTTGTAAAATACAATCACAACCTAGTCTCGAAGATTTTTTGATGAGATAATTACACCCAAATCTTTAAACTTTAAAATTATTTAAAAATATTATTTATTTACATATATTTAATAAAATATTATAATAATTAAAATACCATTTTGGTATTAAGTTATGTATACTTTGATTAAAAGCCAATATTACAAGAATAATTTAGTAATTTCTAAAATTTCAATAGAGTGAGGGGCTTCTTCACCACAAATAGATAAGTTATGTATTTTTTATGAATAAATATAAAGTCAGGGTCCTAGATGTTATTATTGAATTTATTTGCAGATTTTTTTTTAGGTGGGTTACTGTATTTGACATGCAGATATAAAATAGATGTCGGCTGGATATGGATTAAGATCTAAGAAATATAATTAGTAATGTGACTGCAATGATTAGCTGGACATTTGAACCTACTATTTTTTATCATTTCAGTTACCGCGTCTTGCTTTTCCTCCACTTCTGTCTGTCAGTCTGTAATCTGTAGCTCCCTCTTTCTTCCACATTCACCCGGATTTATAAATAATCTCCTCGTCTGGTTTAAGGTGGTCGGGGTTGTTACATTTTCACTGCCATAGATGGATCAATTTTCTTGGCCTACCGATGACCAGGTAATGATCTTTTCATTCTTTGTGGGTAGCTTTAAATTTGTGAGAATGTGTTATGATTTCTGTATTATGTTTCTGGGTTTCTTGTTTTAATGCCCATTTTGGTCTTATGATTCATGATTTGGTTGGGGTCCTTGGACACAGCATTGTTGGTTTTTGCTGTGTTTATGTGTTGTTTGGTTGCTTTCTTGCAAGTGGTTTTCTTGCCTCTGAAAATGAACAGTTGCACCGATTTCGGTTCTTGGATTAATGGTTCTTTTTTTTTTTTTTTTCGTGTTTGTACGTTGCAGTTAATTAAATTGAAGAATAAAGTTTCTGAAATGGCTAGGAGAGATGCTAAGGAGGTCCGAGTAGTAGCCTCTCCTTATCGTATCTGTCCATTGGGAGCTCATATTGATCATCAGGTTAGATCCATATGCTTAGATTTCGTGGTTTTGTTAGATTAGAGGAAATTTCAGATCTTGTTTGTTGCTCCTTGGGAAATGCTATTATTATATCATAATATATCTGCAAAGTCCATTGCCCCGATTGTCCTAAACTTAAAGTGTTCTTTTGGCCCTTTTGCTTGATTTAAGCAGGGCGGAACTGTTTCAGCAATGACAATAAATAAAGGAGTGCTCCTGGGATTTGTACCTTCTGGTAATACTGAGGTAAATATGAGGTAACCTTTTTGCAATTTTAGTTCAGTAAGTAGTGAGGAGTTGTTTGGAAATTTTAAGTTGATCACTTGTATCTCATGTAGCAATTTTTATAGTCATCATCATCATCATCGAGTAACTATAGATCAAAAGCTCGGAGAAGATATGGAGGAGCAACTTCCTCAGATATTATGGACTTTTTGGTGCATGAATCTCACATTATAATGTATTAATATGTGGCATCATATTTGTGCTGGCCAGGGCAGATCCTTGTTATGTTGAGTAGATGCAATCTGCACCATCTAAAAAACAGGAGTTAATTCATATTTACTAACCATATAAGGCCTTGCATAATTCCCCTTCAAAAAAACTGTGCAAAAAGAAGGTAGTATGCCAATCTCAAATCACCAAACTCAAATGTTTTTTTTTTTTTTTTGTAAAAAGAGAAAAGCAGAACCTAGTTCTTTGACAAAAATTGCTTGTTTGATTGAGGAAAAATTATTTGGATAAATCAAGATTTCTTGTAATTCTTGGGGAAATCTCTAAAATGGAAATCATGAGAGGTCTGCTCTGCGACTGTGTTCTGTGCCAAAGATTTGAAAGTATCTGAGATTTAAGGCTAAGCTCACCACTGGAGTTATAATCAATCTGTGCCAAATGTTGATATTGCTAGGGCTTATCTACCCGCAACCTGCCCAACTCCAATCATAAACCTGATTGTAATCTGGCAGCTTCATTCTCACCTTAGCCTTTTATATAATTGTGGTGCCCATTGAACATTATATATATATATATATTGAATTTCTCTATGTAACACAATTAGCTCTTTTCATTTTCATTATCATTTTTCTTAAACATCCAAAATAGTATGTGTATTGTTGCTAGATTATTCTTAAAGAATGAGTCGGATTAAAACTCAACTAGGAAGAAGCATATCATTTGGATGTGTGTTCAGTTTGGTTGATGCATCCTAACTGCCTTCTTATCTTATAGAGCATTATGGTTTCAAATCCATTTTAAGGGATGATTCACCACATTCAACTTGTTAACAGATAGTGATCTTGCATTGATGGAGCTACTTATGTATGCTTGTTTTGAAAAATTGGTGGAAATGCCAATAATAATCTGTCCTTACAAGGGAAGTTGTGAACCAAAAGTATGTGTGTTTTATTTTGAAGGCTTTATGCTAACTGTGTGTATATCTTAAAGATTCGTTGGGCATGGTAGTCTGGTTGGTTGTGAAACCAAATTTTGTTGCCAAAGGAGGGAAGGCAAGAAACCAAGTTATTGTCACTGCACAAACCAGTCATGAAGATAAAATAAATGAATTGCTACCTGTATGTTTTAGCTTGCACAGACTTTATGCTGACAATGGCCACATCTCAAGAGAAAATTAGGCATGGCTGAATTGTTTAGTTTGGGTGTTTTTCACTTAATTTGATTCCTGTGGCAGCTTCAACATGGGTTTTTATCACTTGCAATGGAGTTAGTGTTATTTGACACGTGTCAGCAAAATATTGGTGACCTTTGATTATGCTTGCCATTTGTCTAAAGGGCAATGGGTTGCCTTACACACTTCATCAAAGCTTTCAGTTGAGTGGGAAAACATACTAAAGCTCCTCAATGCTGGGGCTCATGCTTGTTATTGGATAAATTTCTCTTTAAGCCTCATTCAAAGGGTCTAACTCTCTTTTCTTTCTGCCATATAACTTCTCTCAGCTTCTATTTTTGAGGAGTATTTAGAAAGCCCGAATATCCTCCAACTACAATCTCTTAGAGTTAATTTATTTCAATGTTGTTATGCAAGAAAAACCTCTTTACATCAGGAGACTCCTCCCAAGGTGAAACCCAGTTTTTTCATCTAGCACAATTTCTAGGCTTAACCCAATTTTTTGCTGCTTCGAGTCTAAATTTTCCTGTATTGGTAAGATATTGTTACATAAAAATGCGGGATTTAATTAGAGATTAAAAGAGTTTACTATGTATTGTAGTCATTGGTTCAATTGCCAACTTGCACTTTTCTTTTTTGGTTTTGTTTTGCTTTTTAATTATTTATTCAATCATGCCCTTTCAGCATGTGGTTATCCTTCCTCTTCTCAAACCTCTATCCTCAGAATAGTGAAAAAAAAAAAAAAAACCTCTATCCTGAAAGAGCATACTAAGTATTGAACTCTCCCCAACTTGCCCTTCTGTACTCGAAGAGTAGTTTGTGCACATGTTAGAGAAAGGCACCTTAATATGATATTTTTGATGCAAAAATAAATATGATAGACTAAAGATTGCCAAACTTGTGGTTTGTTAAATATTGCTTGTGTCAACAGGAAATGGTCCAGAGGTCACTATAAAATAGGGAATGACACTCATAAATCACTTTGGGAAAATTTTTCCCTCTCTATTTTCTGTCGATTGACCTCTTATAGTGGCTCAAAAGTCAAACAGCACAGCAACACTGATTTATTACATCATTTTCCTATCTATAGTAGAGAAAGGGCAGGCAAGCATTACATTTCTTAAAGGTGAAGCATGCATTAACAAAATTCATCTTGGCCACCAACACAACTCTTTCTTGCCAAAGATAAATCTGGTGCCTTTAATGTTTTTGATGCATATTAATCAATTGGATATTTATTGCCTCCAGTTTGGCCAATTGTATTGCAGGCAGTCGCAAGCTTTAGTTGGTTGCATCATTTTCAAGCCAATCAGACACAAGTGAAACTTGTTGCCTGAAATTAAATCAATTGATTTTCAAGCCATCACAAACTTGCTACTAGTTTATTTGAATTTTTAACTGAACCTTGTGGCCCATGCTGTCTGCCCCCAGCCATATCACTGTCTTTCACTGCCCCCATCCTTCTCTTCTTTTTGGTGCATTATTGTAAGAACGTATCTTGTTAAGGCGTGTGTGTCTTCAAGAACAGATTAATTTTTTTTAGATAGAATTTTTTTTTTAATTTCTGAGAATGTCTTAGAAATATTAGTCTAACAAATAAAATTATAATTGGGAAGTTGCAATGTGTGTCTTAAAAAAAGCTTCTGTGCATATCTTCATTAAGTATTGCATCCAATGTCATTATATGCTGAATTTAAATGCTTGTGGTGTAGGTTGTGCTGCGTTCTGGACAGTTTAAAGGAGAAGTTAGGTTCAGGTATGGGCACAGTTTTACAAAATTCTCTGTCATATTCTATTTCTTGTGGTATGTTTCTGGATACACAGCACAATAAATTTTTAATAATGCGCAAGGTGTAAATTACCATTTCCAAAAAGCATAGTTGAAAGTCAAATTCAAATATGGTAATATGTCATATGTTAGTGGTTAGAATCTTCATTATTTTATAATTTTATTCTAACTCATGGCCTTACTGTCATTTGGTTCTAAAAGGCTCCAGTGTGTGGATCCAAGAGATATTTTCTTCAGTTTTTAAGCCCACTATTGTTACACTCCAAGCTCGCTAGGTTAATGGTGTTAATTATCTGAACAAAACATACATAATAGGTGAGCTGCAACTAGTAGCAGAAACTGTATCTCAGAATATAATCAATTACTATTAACTATTAGATATTATTTGTTTCCATAAACTAATTGATTTATAACCAGAAGCATTGTAGGGAGGAAGGAGAGGGGGAGGAAAGCAAAGGAAAAGAGAAGAAGAAAGAAAGGAAGAGAGAAATTAAGATATAAAAAAGAGATATTTTATATAAAGAGAAAATAGAAAATAGAAAAGGTGGAAGATAAATAGAGTTTGAGGCAATAGAAAGAAAAAGACTAGAAAAGAGAGGCCATAGATAGCAAAATAGTGTTTCAGTTCTCAAATCATCGTAAGCTGTGAGAAAATACATAAGAGGGACCTTGTAGTGGCCAAGAAAATGTCTGCTTGACATGCCTGATGTAAATCTTATTCAAATAAGAAAATCAAATTTAACTTAAACACAAAAGGGGCAAGATCGATGGTACCACATTTTTTAGACAATTGATCAACCATTGGAACATTCAACTTTTAATATTTGGGACTAAATCTAACACGTGTAAGTAATATATAATGAGGGCATTGTAATTAATACTCATGTAAAATGCAATCTCAACCATTTATTGTAGATCAATCCAAAGGTCTACAAATGGTGTTAGAATTTGTGTAAAAAAGGGGGCCCCAATCTTGACTATACTAGTTATGTCTCTCAATTTTAGAAGTAATATACTTTTTTTATTTTTTTATAAATAATAATCTTGATTCTATAGCGTTATCCTAGGCTGTGAAAAACATGACTCTTAGAGACTTGAGCCTTTAATGATTAAAGCAATGACAAGTTGGCGAAACTCATCCATGTCAGATGGCTTTTTCCATCAAACTTGAACATTAAAGGCTTATCCTTCTTTCCTGGAGAATTGATAAAACCAAACAGAGATAAATGAAGTTTCAACACAGGAATGGATGTGGAATTTGCAAGTACAATAAAAGAATCCACAAGATGCCTGTAGATGCCTTATTAATAAGTGAACCACAAGTCAAATTTGAAGGCAAATCAAGTGAATGTGCATTTTAGGTGATGACAAGAGCAGACAAATTCACAGGAGACTAGATGAGGATTTATATATGAGGATCAACAATATGAGAATGTTTGGTAAGGACTAGTGGAGCTAGATTTTCTTGACTTATGCTAGGTCATACTTGTGTTTAGGTGAAATGTTGATTTAATTACTTTTGCTAGTTGGAACTTGGATACACAACAAAGAATCTTCAAGTTGCTGTTCTAGAGCTTTGTGAATTTTTCGGGTTCTGTTTGAAAGTAGCAAACCTCCATTGCTGTTTTGTATTTTTAAGGATTTTTAGGGAAGAAACATATATTATGAAAAAGAATAAAAGGAAGGAACAGTTTTGATTTTTCTTTCTTATAACAGTATTTTCTTTTCCTTATTTTGAATTGTTTATGTTGATGTCTTATCAAAAACAATATTTAAATTGAAGATGATCAATTACTCAAGTATGCTGGTCCCTGACGGTGTAACTTTATGGATATTCTTTCTTTCATTCAGAATACTTATGAAAGCAAGCCTTATTCAATCTGACTTCTTAAAAATGAAGCAAGAAATTTAGTTGCACTTATCATTTTCCCAACTGTTTCCTGTTTCACAAATTCAGAAATGGGCCAAAAAAGAAAACACGTTTGATTTTGTATTTGAAGAAACCATTTGAACATGCAATATTCATTCTCCAACTCTAAAACAAATCGAAGATATGTTATGACTTTCTTAAAATAGATTGGAAAAGCGCACAAATACATATATTTTTTGATAACTTATCCAAAATATTAGTGCCATATGTGTTTTCACGATTTTTGTTTTGAGAAAGTTGTTTTCAAATACACTATGTAACACATTCTTTGATCTTGAAAATTATTTTTTAATTTAAAAATAGTTATCAAAAACAGTTAGACGTAACTGAACAATCCCTTGTTTCTCTTTTATCATTGGCCTAGTTGGTTTGCCTTTATTTTTAACAAATTGTTTTTGGTTTAATATGTATTGCACTTTTTGAAGCATTGCTTGCTTCTTTGTTTTGTTTTTTTAACTATTACTAAAATTATGAAGTTTCCAAGCAATTTTTATTTTATTTTATACGGTACACAAATATAAATCTAACCCCTCTCAACCTAAAAGTGAGTGCAATTTGAACCCCAAACAGCTTGTGCTACCCTAGAGATCTTACTAGTTGAACTAATACCCACGAAGTTTTCAAGCAAAGTGATAATTCATCGACCTTAATTAGATACATGTTCTAAATTATGCTCTATGAAGTACTTGGCTTATATGATACTAATCTCTGTCATACTTGTGAACTGCTTTTGTTTACTGTGAATTGACTTCTCTTTGTAAAAGTTGTTGATGTTCATGGGTTAATTTCCATGGAATGCCTTGCACTTCATGTCAAGCTTCATAATGATTCAAATTATTTTGCATTCCCGGTCTTGACAGAGTTGATGAAATTCAGCAACCAAGAGACCCTGCTAAGAAAGATGCCTCAATCCATGCAAATGGTTCTGCTGAACAAAAAGAAGAATGTAAGTGGGGAAATTATGCTAGAGGAGCACTTTATGCACTGCAGAGTAGAGGGAACTATCTCGCCCAGGTTAAAAATGTTTCTCCATTGTTACTTTATGAATATGTTATATGATATAGTCTGTAGAAATGGAAAATTCATATATTTGGTCAACGATAAACTTTTATTTGCTCTTGAATCTAGAACATTGAGAAAGATAAGTGGCTGCTTGGTTATGTTTTCAGAAAGTGGTTCTCATTTCCAAAAATGGAAAACATGTCTTTAGTTGCAGGTTCAGTAAATTTCTTTTTCAAAAGCTGAGAACATTGTTTTTTAAATTTTAACCAAAAAGTGGAACACTTTTTTTCTCCACCATTTTAAAAAACATATTTCAAATTTAATTACGACTTTTTCCTCAAAACAACTACTTTATTCATTTTTGAAAATAATACCTAATTTGTTCTCATTGTTTTTCATTTTACAAAACTATTTTTAATAAACACTACTAAACATACTTTATTCATTTTACTAGATATCTAATGTGCTAGGCTCACATTATGAGCATGATAGTCCAAAGGGACAGCAAGAAAGTGCCAATAATGAATTAACTTTCTTAAAAAAACAGAAAAAATAGAAAAATTCATAAATACTCCTAGTAATAGTTGTATAATAACCATCTTGAGGGATATTTTAGTCATTTCAGTGAATAAAAAGTTTAAAATAGAAGAAGTCCATGGTCCATTATGACCTAGCACAAATAGTGTTGGGCTAATAGGTTGTGCTGGGCCGATGTCTCAAATGTCGAGCACAACATGAACCCAAAGAATTGGTCTAAGTTATTTGGAACAGGCTAGCATGACATGATATGATTTACACCATTGGATGATACAAAGTGAATTAAGACAGAGATGAGAGATTTGAAAGTACTGAGCTCTCAAACTACTCGGTATGTAAGGACCAACAAGCATTGCATGTACCATCTCTATGATTGGCTCCATACCCTGAAAGTTTTACTTGTTTCTTTTCATCCAAGGAAAGCGGAGAACAGTAAACAGATTAATTTTCCACAAAATTTTGACTTTAAAAAGCCAACCTATCATACTAATGACAATTAGTTTCAGATAGATAAAAGTGCTGTTACAGTTATGTGAACTCAATTAGCATTCAAAAAATTTGTTTAAAGTTAATTATTCATGAATTTGATTTTACTGTTGTACTGCCAGTGAATTTTAATCCCATGTAGTATCTTTGCATTTATCTATTATTAGTATGAATATTTATATTTAATCACCAGAATGATGCAACATTTCAAGAAACCTTTTTATGTTCTTTGGAGTTAATAGAGGGTATAACCTTTTGCCAAACCCTTCAGTCTCTATAGTTTGTTTAGATATAATCCTTTAATTTGTAAAGAAATTTTATCATTCGGTTGGTGGTAGATATAATTCTTTTACTTTGTAAACACCCAGTTCTTGCCATGCTAATTTACTTTTTTGACATTTTATCATGAAATGAATGCTTATCCTTTAGAATAAAGATAGAAAAAAGCTTCATTATTTAGGACAACCTGCATTGGAGTTCCTCTCCTCCTTGCCATAATTTTGGTTTGAGCCACCAAGCCAGAGTGTCTTTCATTCATCCCGCAGAGTTGCTACACTTAAGATAAAATCTAACCCCAAACCGAATTCATAACTGCCAATTGCTGTTGACATTCTTTATACCAGATGATGCTGTATGATAACATACAGCGTCTGTAATTTGTGCTACATTCCATGGTGTTTTTTTTTTTCATTTTTTGCAATGTCAGAGTGCTCTTTTCAATATACTTAAGTACTACTATAATAATGACATGCAGCTTGTCTGACACTCTGTAGTTCCGGTGAAACTTTGCATTTTTAGATATTTTTTATGATCAGTGGTGACCATTGCAGGGCATTGTAGGGTACATCTATGGTCCTGAGAGTCTTGACAGTTCAGGCCTTAGCTCTTCTGCTGCGGTAAGCTTGTGGTTTCTTCATGCTGCTTTTGTTCTAGTACATTGACAACTGATGAATGCATGCTTATTCTGTAATAAAAAAAAGAAAATGTATGATCTCTCTGAATTTCCAGAGTAAAACCTATTACTACCCCTACTGAAGAAGAATGAAAAAGAAAATAAGAATTACTGATGAAGCAATCATGTCATTTGAATTATTGTTTTCTTAACTTCCTGTGTAGAAACCTTTTATCAACAGCTCTTCCTGATTGAAAATGAAACAAAAGAGAGGAGAAATCACAAAATCATGGCACAAATTAAACTTAAGAAGAAAAATCATAAGATTTTCAATTGATCATGGTCAACTAAATCTAGTGTGAACTAAAATCTAATTAAGTGAGAGATTGAATAGACTTGAATTGGCCATAATATAAAAGAAAACCTATTTAATATGCAGTAAAATAAAACAGACGATTGTTTTGTTACAAGAAAATAGAGATAACAAGACAGATAGTTGAAGAATAAATGGACAACATTACAAGTAGGGGGACTAAAGCAATGGTGGTTGTCATTATTTTAGCTCTTTTGAGTATTGCATTTTTTTGTTGAGGAGAATTGGTATCTTTTAAACATGTAACAGTAGTTGATATTTAACAGGTAGGAGTTGCTTACTTGTTGGCTTTGGAAAGTGCAAATAGTATCTCTGTATCTCCTATGGACAATGTAGAATATGATCGGTAAGATTTATGCTTAAATCTATTTATTGAATTTTTTATTTGTAGCTTTATCTGTGATTTATGTAGATGCTTATCTAGATTGAACGGGGATCCTTTTTTTTTTTTAAATTTGCCTTTCCCTAAATAATACAGAAAGTAAAACAAGCCACTGCCCAAATTTAATGTGAGCAGAGTTCAAACTACAAAACTTTCTACAACTCCAAGAGATTACAATTGAACCAATTATTAACCATGTTGATTAAACTGTGAACTTAAAACTATATTTCCAGAAGTTTTAAGTACATCAAAACAATTTGTTACACTAAATAAGGCTCTATGAAAGAGAGTTGACCATTTTATAGAGGTGTCTCATTATACTTCATGAACCACGGCTCCAAATTGTATTGTCATATTCTCTGTGAATAACAACAAATTAGAATTGGATTATGGTGATATACCGCCCTTATTACCAGCACTTAAGATTTCAGCAAGATGTAGTAGAGTATCTCATGTATTCTCTTTTGTCTTTTGTACTTCTTTTCATGTATTATGATTCACCCTTCATTCCAGAGTGGCCACTGTAAATGGACCTTCATCATCTGTAATGTGCTTTGTAAATTATGGGTATTCTTCACAGCCTGAACATGTACCATCTTATCTGTTTAGATAGTACAATATTTCAGCAAATGACACCATAAACAAAACAGTTCATTAGCAGAGAGAGAGTTTTGAGAAAGCAGATTAGGAGATAAGTACATGATAGAGGGAGTGCTAGAGCCAGCCCTTGCTTGTCATCCATACCACGATAAAGTAATATCTCCTCGTTCTTTTATCAAAACCAATGGTATGTGAAAATTACACAACTAATATATGGGACAATTCCTTCACTTACTATGGGACATCTGAAAATAGAAACCTACCAAGTGTAACATGGACCTCAAGAAAATAAAAAATGGCATTACTAGCCTCTTTATTTGATGCTTGTACACATGGTTATAAGTTCTCAAGAAATAAACTCATAAAATGATAGTCTTTTGAGTACCGAAAAAGGTACTGATGACTCTTTTTTATTACTGGAAAACTTAATGTGGCACATATTCCTCTTAATGCATCCTTGATCATGAATACTTGGACTCCCATTTGGTGGAAGCATTGGAATGCTCGAGATGCATTATTTTACCGAATAGTAGTAATTGTTACTGTTTGATTGATGGTAGTTAGGAGCTTATCTAATATGCAATGTTACAGATCTATTTGTGTTACTTGAACGTTAGAGCATTAGACTTTTCTAAGTCTTATTTTCTGTTGATTTAGGTTAATTGAAAACGAATATTTGGGTCTAAGGAATGGCATACTTGATCAGTCAGCTATACTTCTTTCAAGCTACGGTTGTCTAACATGCATGGACTGCAAGGTAATGTGTGGTTGCTTGTATCTATCTCAAATTTTCTTAAGAGTCAGTCTCTTTAAATTCTTGTTGATTTCATTTGATTGCAGAGTCAGATTTTGAATCTTGATTGCATTATTTAAGTTTATTTTGTCTTGTGGACCTTTGTACAACATGAATATGCATTATTGGATAGTTGCTTGAGGTATTTGATTGTGTACAAAATTATATTCATCAAAAACTTAACATGTTTGGATAAAATATATGGTATCGTTTAATGGTTAGTTGAATCTAATTAATTGAGAGGTCCAATGCTTGTGGATTAGTCCTATGGAGACTAGTATAATAATTGCAATTTTATTAAGCTACTTATTTCTTAACTTTGATACTGAAGTTAAAGAAGAAAAAAAAGCAAGAAATGGAAGAGCGAAATGAGGTTCGGCTGATGGATATTGAATTGAAAACTTAAAATAGGCATACTAGTGATTCTGGTAGGACATCAGAAAAGAAACAAAAAAAGGGGGGGGTGTGGAGAAATCATTTCTCATTGGGAGATAGGGTCAAACCATATTCCAGCTGATGACTTAAATTGGGCACATTACTTTTGTTTATTAGAATCCTCCTCATTAGCACAAACAAATTACGTTCACCATATTTGGTTCCTTTACCACAAAAGGCTCAAGCAAATGCTGAAGATGATATTAGTAATATGTATATACATGATTTACATGATGATGTTCAATGAAAAATTCATATAAGCTATGAGAAATATGATGCATATGTCATCTGACAAAGAAGATTGTTGATTTAAAGAAAGGGTTGTTTGTGGTATTAACTATGCCAGAACGATATCCTAAAGGTGCTTTTAAGAAGGTTCACTCAAGGAGTCATGGTCCATACATAGGATCAAGAAAATTAGCTCTTTCAGGATTGTACTCGGAATATTCCAATCAAGGTGTCCTTGACTTGCTGGAAGATATGAGCATAAATGACATCTTTGATATGGAGGGCCTAACCCTGTTTTAATCTTGAAGGTGCTATATAATGGTGTTCCAAATGCCTGTCTTCCACCAGTCCAATGACTGGAGGAAATCAAAGACTTTATTGATCATCAAATTCTTTCAATCAAATGAGGGGTCACTGAAAGGAAAGAAAACTTATGTGGAGTATGGATAATGAGTTTTAGCAACTAAATCATGACCTTTATGAGAGATTCCATGTCGTTTATTTTATTAGGGTTGAGTTTTCATAAGCCAGACGTGTTGATAAAGAAAAATGACAGGCTTTGAGATTCTATCAAAGATGTAGAAGAAACCACTAGGGTCAAATTTTGGTTTGGCATAGTTTGGACATTTTTGAGCGTAGTCATAATCTTAGTGCGATTCAAATATTCACATTACCACTGTCTAGCAGTCCAGAAACAAGTAATACTTCTGTATGAAGTCAAAATGAATATGAAGATTAAATGAGAAGTTAAGGTTAGTCTTTTCTTATTTTCCCAATCTTCAATGGGAAATCTAAAATTCAGTCTAAAGGACTTAGATGTTTTTTTCTCTCTATTTCCAAGTCTGTTAAATGTTTGCTGGGAGTGTATAATAATTTGTGTTGCAGTCCTTTATACATAAGAATGTCAGCCTTGCTTTTGGCGTGAGTGAATGAAGGAACAAAAAGTATTATCCTTTATTATAATAGAATCACACAAGGTTTGATACCACTAACTTAAGTGTTAAATGGAATTCTCTTATCCCAGTTGGAAATCCAATTAAATCTATGATTCTTTATGTCTCTAGCACCTCTAGCACCTCTAGCACAATCACTTGATAAATGTTGAGGGAGGTGGGATAAATGGCTGATATTGTTGGAAGGATTCCTCTTTGGATAATAGGCACTATAACTTCCTGTGATTGGTTTAACAAATAAGATTAAATCATCATGTCTAATTTAATAGGTGTGATTAAACCATTATGTCTTACTTTCTCTCACAACATTGATCACAACAATTAACAACCTAACACCATAGCTATTAGCCATGTTTTCTAAACTCTTCTCAAATCTTAAATTCTTCAACTAATTTCTACTAGTAGCACTAAACTCTCCAACTAGCGACATAATAGAATATTACTGCAGTACTACATCAAAACCTCAGTTATTTATCTACAAAAAAAAATTTATAATGACCACAATCTTAAACAAAAAAAGAACCCTAATTTTCATAAAACAACCAATAGAAGTCCACCTCAACTAGGCAAATAAATAGTACAACACAAATAAGAAAAAGAAAGTAACTTTGAAAATAAGTAGGATAAAGGAAATATTAGACAAAGTGTTGTTTCCGTGCTTATTGTATGTATAGGTCTCCAGAATGTACTAAGTGAATATAATTATTGGGTTGTGATGACTCGGCCCAACTAGAGTGATATTGTCTATTTTGGCGACTCAGGATGGCTCAATAGACTCAGTCTTAGCCCCTTACAATTTTGTTCCTAGCACTCAAAATTTCAAGCTCTAGGCCTAAACAGCTTCATATTAGTTAAGAAAATTAGAGTACTTATAAGTTATGTCCTTCTTAGCACATTTTTGGTTAGTCGAGCCAGCTCTATTACCATTTGTGCTGATTCAGTTCAATTAGCACAATATTATCCATTTTGGCAGCTCAGGGTGGCACAATAGGCCCGATCATTGCCCTTCATGATTTTGTTTTTAACACTTAAGATTTTAAACTTTGAATCCCAAAGTCTCATTCTAGTTAAAGGGACAAAATACTTTAAAAGACATATCGTAAGCTCACTTAGAATGGATATGGGATTTCATAATCTAACCCCTTTAGGGCTGAATGTCCTCGTTGGCACATTTTCTGCTAGGCGAGTTGGCTCAATATTATTTGTGATGAACCAATCCAACTAACATGGTATTGTTTGCTTTGGTAGTTCAAGGTGGCACAATGAGCCTAGTCCTGGCTCCTCATGGTTTTATTCCTAATACTTAGAATTTCAAGTTTGGGTCCCAAAAAGTCTTATACTAGTTAAGGAAGTCAGAATATTTATATGGCACATTCTAAGTTCATTCCCAAGTGATGTAGGATTTCACACGGGCATTAATGTTTCCTTTTTCAGCATTTTTTTCCCTTTGTTTCTGTATCATTTATTGCAACTTTACATTGTTTCTATGTTTAGAAGACCTTTTTTTGAATCTGTAGCCTATCAAAAAATAGATAAATAAAATAAAATAAGATAAAATTTCATGTTATTTCTATTCTAGCAATTGTGTGTTTATCTGTTCATTTTTTAAAAATTTCAAAAATTGCTTACCTATTTCTTGAAATGGGAACTTCATATGTATCAAACTGTTCTCCAGTTTTAATATTTTTCTCCTATTTCATATAGGTTAGTTGTCTGTTATTTCCTGAATCTTGTTTGGCATGTGTAGCTCAAGGAATACAAGCTTATACACCCACCAAAACTGCAAAACAGAAATGGAACTGAGTTACAGAAGTCCTACAAAATATTATTGGCCTTTTCAGGCTTGAGATGTGCCCTGACTAACAACCCTGGATATAATCGTCGAGTTACAGAGTGTCAAGAGGCAGCAAAATTTCTTCTGTGGTATGATCCTTTCCCTTGTAATTGACATCCTACCAATGTAGGATATGCTTAAATTTCCAATTTCTTTTTCTTTTTCCTGATGATTTTGCCTTATATGCATCTGTTTTAATCAGTTCAAAAGTACCACAGCAACTTACACAGACTGAACTACTGTGATCTTTTTGTCCCTATATTATGGGAATATGATGGGATTGACTATGATCTATACAATGTATTGTTACATCCTCCTTTTTTCCAACTTTAATGTTAAAGGTTTTAAGTCTATGTTTTGTGTTTCAAGTTTTGCCTTTCATGTTTCAAGTTTTATATTTTACTTCAATGTTTTCAACTTCTACAAAGGATGTTTCAAATTTTATGTTGTAAAAATTAAAAGAAGAAGAAGAAGAAGAAGAAGAAGAAGAACATCATAATACTTTGTATGTATTGTAGCCAAGTACAAATATGATAGTTTGTTCTGATTTGATTTTGATGGCCATATATGTTCTACATGTATTCTCATTTGATTCTGCAAGTTCTGGCTAGTCAGACTTCCTTTCTCATGTTCTGCAGTGCCTCTGGAAAAGATGGAGTGGAGCCTTTCTTGTGCAATGGCTAGTACTTTCTCCTCATTTCTCTCAAGTTTGATTTTCATTTCTTTTTTTGGTTTTCGTTTTTGCAGCCAATAATGATTTTAATATTTTTTTCAAACAGTTGCAGAAGAGGCTTATGAAGCTCACAAGGTAATTGGTTGGAACAGTTTCAAGCTTTGTTATTAAATGAGTTCAATTTTTTTCATGGTACTTGCGAATAGATAAAAAGCTATGTATATAAGTAAATGATGCAGGACAATGCTTGTGATTAATCACAGCCAACCATATCGCTTTCATGTTATACATGAATATTTTGATTTGGACTATTCTCTTTTAGTTTCTCTCTCTCTCTCTCTTATAAACATAGACAGTCATGAATCCTTGTCTTATTTGAACACCAATAGTGATATGCTTATCTTAAAAATAAAATATTATAAAACTTCAATAGTGATTCTGAATAAACAACCTCTAACATTTGGTATTGGTAAGTTACATGATGATAACAAAATTTTAATGATGCTAGATGAATGAGAAGGAACACAATGTATTCGGTGATGAAATCATGTAAGGGTGAGAAGGACTATGCCTCCCCCAAAACTGCTGACCAAGAAAGCATATACATATATTTTCCTCCCTTTAATTCCATATATTCCTGCCCTCTATAAGTGCAAATGTCTGCCTCTGCCTTAATGTTGTATCCTCTTTATTGTATACAGGATTTTTGATTGGTTAATTCTGTATTTTTGAGATTATTCCATTAATATAGCATAGGAAGTATGCAATTTTAATATGCCGCCTGGGCCTGCTGTATCTGCCGATGGAAGCATCCATTATGGCCTCCAAATTTTATACATAGGGATATACAGGCATCATCGTGGTTAACAGTGTCCCGTGGCAGAGATTTTTCTTGTCATTTGTATTTAAAACTGGCACTAGGGGTCTCTATTGGAGAGGCTCTTCTATTTTACAATTCATTATGTTAGAAGTCCCTTAATGAACTTGTGTTGCTTCAATGATTCACTTACTAATTCTTTTCAAATGACAAATCTTTCTGCATAGAGTGAACTGGATCCCATTCTAGCTAAAAGAGCAGAGCATTATTTCTCGGAGAACAGACGGGTTATCAAAGGCATTGCTCTCTTAACCTGGTTTCTGAAATCTTATTGGAAATTAATTTCCATTAGGTTGTGCATTATAAAGAAACGAATATTTGATTCTTTTCAGGACTTGAAGCTTGGGAATCAGGCAATTTGAAACATTTTGGAGAGCTCATGTCATCCTCCGGTCTAAGTTCTATTCATAACTATGAATGCGGTACAACCTAACTTTCATTGTTTTTCCTTTCCTCTAATGTTTAGGGCATGTTGCTTTTTTTTTCCATTTTTGAAAGCTGAGCAAATCATGGAACAATACTTCCTTCTGTCTTAATGGTCAAATTTGGGGCCAGAGAGGATGCTCAGAATGAGCATGTTATCTTCGGTTTTATAAATTTATTGATTTTTTTGACATCCAACTGCACTCTATCTCTTAGGCATTGATGGTTGAATATTTCTTATGACTCTACATATCAGTTAAGTTTCTTTTGAGTTTGTACCATTCATCTGTCCCTTATTCTATTCTGGATGCCATGGCCATGTGGAGATACCCAAACCTGATTGAGTCTGTTCCATTTGCAAAGTCCAAGTTCTTGAACATTCACAAGAGAACTTGGTTTTACTGTGCCTTTTGCTTGGGCAGCACAGCAATGAGTTCGGCCACTCTTGTTCTGAAATTCTTTCTTGCTTTTCTAGTCGGAGGGTGAAGGTTTAAATCTAGGGTTTGGTAATTGGATTACACCATTGGCAAATTCCCCCTCCACCCCATCCCCAAAAGGATATTTCAGATGCAGTAATAGTATTATGTACTCGTGTACGTTTGCACACATGTTTTCATGCAGCTTATTATCAACTATGAGCTAAATGCCCCATTATTCGCACAGTAATTTGAACTTGCAATAATGGCATTTTACCAAACAAAGGAATTCAATGATAGGGACTACTACTGCTGGATGCTGCACATGCTGCTACTTTAACCGGTTGAATTCATGCAATTTGTTTCAATGATTATAAATACTTATGGATGTTCCAAGTGTCTTATTTAGATCTGGCCATATGATACTTCTATCAATTAAACCCTTGACTGCTACGTGGCCTATGTAACCCAAGACTAGTTGAAGTGATGAATAATATTCTCTCTCTGATTATTGTAAAGGTTCTGAGCCATTGATACAATTGAACGAAATTCTCCGGAGCGCTCCTGGAGTATTTGGATCACGTTTTAGTGGCGCCGGCTTTAGAGGATGCTGTCTTGCACTTGTAGATGCTAATCGTGCAGAAGAAGCTGCATCATATGTCAGGAAAGAGTATCTTAAACTCCAACCAGAGTTAGCGAGCCAGATAAACCCAGATGCTGCAGTATTGATCTGTGAATCGGGAGACTGTGCTCGTGTGATCTGACCACATCCACAGTGCACCAGAATTCCATTTGTTCAATCCATTGTGTTGAATTTTATGTATTGTTTCCCTTGATTTGTTCCAAAACTGATGTGTCTCAAATTGTTGTGGCAGAGAATATTATAAACCCCTTATACAGAATTATAAATTTGAAATCTTCTTTTCACGTTACAAAATAAAAGAGTTATTGCTTTTGGGATGTGGAATGGTGGATAGAAACACAACAAAATTTTCAAGTTGTTTTGCAATACTAAAAATCTCACATCATATTAATCTGCTCGTTATCCTATTGCCTGAGTCCTGAAACCAGTAGCCTCGTCATCCTCCAAACAAAATTAATGGACTATCATTTCGATAAGTGATAAGATCCCCATTTACAAGCTACAAAAGAAAACAAAAGTAGGAAGGGGAGAAAGAAACCTCAATTGCTTATCACAAGTCGTTCTAAACAACTGCAGGTAGTCGCACCACAACTCACGCACCGCATACTTGCTTTTAAATTGGAAAACGATGAAAATTCCACCATTGCTAATGCTTCCATGGTCCCATAATCCCATCTCTTAGTGCTCTAAACAGGAACCCTGGTACCTTTGTGAGAGGTTGAGGAATGGCAGGCGCACACGTTTATGTTGAACAGAAAAGTTCCATTCCCAATTGCTAACTACACAGAAAAAGAATTCTGAAGTGTCAGTCTCAATCATTGCATTGTGGAATATGTCAATCACAATTTTTATAAAACTATGATAATCCTCCCATAATCTTGGTCCACAGAAAATTCCAACATGTTTACACACACACACAGAGCACTAGAAATCTGTCCAATTGGTCAATGATTGTGTTTTCTGTTTAGTCTATTTACCTCGTAATAACAGACCGAACCCGAAGCTCTGCAGAAGTAAGAAAATGGTCGTACCTCTTTGCCTTTGTCCTTTCATGCTTTTTGATATTTCATATGTTTTTCGGGATTTTGATTCTACATCAAGATGCCTCCACGGAATATTATTTATATTAAGTTGGTGAGGATTGGACCGACCCACCCTTTCTCTCTCAATATAATAATAACTTCAATAATAATAATAATAATAATAGCCGCCAACGATAACTTTTATTAAACATTAAAATATACGTTTAATATATTAAAATATAAATTTTTATATATAAATTTTTTTATATATAAATTAATATAAGAAGATTATGTAATTCTCGATCGTCTTATATAATTATATTTTTATATTTTAGTAAAAATATAAAACATATGTAAATAACATATATTATCGCATATGCTTTTATGAATGAATTTATTTAAAAATTTGTATCTATAATATCATTAATATTAATTATTTTATTTGAATGTTAATTTTTTTTATAAAATCCTAATTTAAAATTTTCTAATAATACATTATGAAAAATAAATTTAATTTAGTATACAAACATTTAGATTAAAAATATAATGTGTGTACATATATATATGTGTGTGTGTGTATATTATAGAAAATTTGTACAAAATTAAAATGATTCTTTGTTGCATAATTTAATTGGTTTAACTTATTATTTTGAAAGTAAGAGATTAATAGATCGAATTTATCTTAAAATTTTATTTGTATTTGTAGGTAGAATGAATTAGTTAATATGCATATAATAGTTCTTTGTCGTGATGATTTGTCCAAGTCTTGGGTAAATTATAACGAATATATAATGTAGAGTTTGACTTGTTTCACTTTTAAATATCGTAATGTTTTGAAATAATTAATTTTGTTAAAATAAAGAATAATAATAAGATATAAACTCTTAGATAAATTAAAGTGTTAAAATTATGTCATTATCACATGTTTTATATAATTTATTTTTAATCACGTAAACTTTTATTTTACCCCGTGAAAATATTAGATAGGTCTCACGAAGAAATTTATATTTATAGTTAAATAAATGAATATTTATTAAATAATTTAAAAAGTTTTATTTTTTAAAAAATTAAATAAAGATTGCAACAAACAAAAATAGCTGTCAATGGTGAAGCGTGTAGCTGATTTCTAATAAAGTCGGTCGATGTGTGTGTCTATATTTGTATCTATGTCAAGATATATTACGAACATGCTTGAGGGAGAAAGAAAAGAAAAGAAAAGAGCCAACTAGAGAGAATTATTATTGCAGGAAGAAAGGAAATTACAAAAAATATAATTGAGTGATTATATTTATATTTAGAAATTTAGCGGACCGATATGTTTATGAAATTAAATAGTATTATTCTCGTATTTATAATATATATTATATTATAAACGAGTTTAAGGCTAAGTTTTTTAAATACTATGCATTTAGGAGCCGATGCAAAGATAAAAAAAAAAAATTCAAAAGGCTTGAAAATTTTTTTTAGAATTGATTATTGATTCGTGCGTGTATACTTTTAAATTATTATATATTTTTAGCACAATAAATTATATTTTAATTAAATTTTATGTTATTACAGCACCTATTCACATGCATGAGTAATTTGATAAAATCATGTCAATTTATGTACAAGATCTTTAAGAATACAATACCTTTTCATCTAACTTTCTTGATAAGAAAGAAAACAACCAAAAAGGAAAAAAAAAAAACAAAGAAGGAAAACAAGAAGAAAAAGGCTAGTGGAATACTGATTGGTCCCAATCTACAGCAAAAAGAGTAAAATGAAAAATAAACGAGCTGAAATTAATCGTGTTCTGCTTGGGGCGAGAACAAACCACATGTAATAACAAATAAATTCGTCCCTGTACTTTGATCATGTTCTGCTTTAGTCTGATTTAGACTTTCATATGCCAAAGCACGTTGTTTGTTTGGTGGGTTTTCGAATTTAGTAGCTTTTATGATCTCCACTTTTGGGGCTCCTCG
This sequence comes from Swietenia macrophylla, assembly GCA_032401905.1. Taxonomy (NCBI): domain Eukaryota; kingdom Viridiplantae; phylum Streptophyta; class Magnoliopsida; order Sapindales; family Meliaceae; genus Swietenia; species Swietenia macrophylla. The sequence goes on along the minus strand of CP135561.1, from coordinate 7,678,043 downwards.
GCCTTTTAGCCCCACAAGTGGGAGTAGCTATTAGGAAATAACGAACCAGCAATTTGGGTATTATTTTATGCAAATGCCACTTGATGCGGGGCCGCTGAGATTCAGTCATAACATTTATAGTAAAATTGCACTAAGCAGAATTTAATCGTCTATAAATTCACCTGTAGCTGCCGAAATTCCAACATCGTCGGGCCATTTGTTCACCCTGTAAAAATGAAGAACAGTTCTTGTTCCGTTAAGAAACTAGTGCATCTCTTTCAGCATTCATTTGCCAGAGTCTCTTCCTTTTCTGTCTTGGTTTTCAAACTGAATCCTTTCTGGATTCATCTATTTTATTTCATAACTCTCTCTTTACTAGGTCATGTAGCTTTGTTGCTCTCAAAGCCTAGAAGTTCCTCCACAAAACCTGACAGTTTCGATGTCTTCTTCACTTCTGTGTCTGCGTTGACAGATTCCAGCATGACAGCTGTCGAGATGGAAGTTTTCTCCAATACCCAACTTGTAATCATGACCATTTTGATGTTAGCAGGTGGTGAAGTTTTCATTTCCATGCTTGAACTTCTCTTGACAACCAGGTTTATATTCCCAAAGCATGATCAAAGAATCAAGTTTCCTTCAAATCCCACAAATTCTGTCGACCAAATAGAGTTGAATTTGGTCTCTTTTTCCAAAGCACACAACGGAAAACATGAACCTAGCTTTAACAACAACATCGAGCCCTCGGGAAATACTGATATTCTGAAACATAACTCCCTCAAGGTTTTGTCCTATGTGGTATTAGGTTATCTCTTAGTTGTTCATATTACCGGTTCTGGCTTAGTTGCCTTGTATGCAGCCGTTATTCCAAGTGCCAGAGAAACACTAGAGAAAAAGGGTATCGATATCCAGACATTTTCTATCTTCACAACAGTTTCGACTTTCTCAAATTGCGGTTTCTTCCCCACAAACGAAAACATGATTGTTTTCAAGAAAAGGTCAGGTCTCCTGTTGCTTCTAATCCCACAACTTCTCCTTGGCAACACATTGTATCCAACCTTCCTGCGAATTTCCATCTGGGTTCTGAACAAAATCAGAAAGAGAAATGAATTCGAGTACTTGTTGAAGAATTCCGTAGAGGCTGGTTATGACCATTTGCTCTCTGGTTTTCATTCTTGTCTCCTGACTGTTACCGCTTTTGGGTTCGTATTTGTGCAGTTGCTTCTCTTGTGTTCCCTGGAATGGAATTCGGAAGCCATGGATGGTCTGAATTCCTATGAGAAACTCGTTGCTTCACTGTTCCAAGTCATTAATTCTAGACACGGTGGCGAAATGGTCTTTGATCTCTCCACCATATCTCCGGCAATTCTGGTGCTCTTTGTTGTCATGATGTGAGTTCTTCTCTACCATACTAATTTCTTTTTTAATTTAATACACTTGAGATATACGTGATAAATCAATTTAATATTTTGTGTTCATCAATTCAACATTCGAAAACTATAAAATCATAAAACATTAAGTATATTTTGAACCATAAATTATTTAATCCTGAAATTATTCACTTTTTGTTACGATGATAGGCAGAATCTTAACCTTTTTTTTTTAACCTCTAAATCAAATTTGTAATCTTTGACCATGATAAAAGTATGTGCTAAATACTTTAAAAAGGAACAATATAATTCCTGATTTAAAGGTGATTTATCCGTCAAACCATTTTTTTTTTTCACATTAATAATGCTTCTTAGGCAGCATAACAAGCTTAATCAAGAACAAAAATTATTGTTGGTAGAATTATTTTTCCTATTTCACAAAATTAATGTTGAATACCATGTAAATCAAAAAAAAAAAAATTACTGATTATGAACCAAATCAACACTTAACTAATATTATTTTTAGAACAATCGCATGACTTACTTACTGTAAATAAATGTAAAATTTATGAATTTTATCACAACAATACAAGTTAAACTTACGATAATTATTTTTCAATAAATATAGTAATTCTAACGTGCTAGATTAGAATTTGAAACAAATGGACGACAAATAATTCTTTTTCCTCTCTATTGACACAAGGCATCATTGATTTTACAAATGAATTAAATTATTTTCTATTTTCCTAAGTCGTATCATAAGATATATATATATATATATATATATATATATATATATATATAGTGTTATGGCCATTGATTATTGCTTCATTGTTCCTTCATTCGCCCTAAAACCACTGTAGCCAAATGAGTATCGACTGAATGAGAAATTGGCCACCACTATGATTAATTTTCAAATCTATAAAGATTTCTGAATGATTTACTTGTCGTTTCATGGAAGTGGTGGTAACGTATGTCTTCTGGCATATGTTCTTAGACCCCACAACATGTGCGATTCTTTCTCGAGGTTCCGTACATATGCGAACAGCATATAATAGAATGATATGGCCTGAGTCAGTTAAAGAAGCTAATAATCATGCCATATCTCATTACAAAGGTGATCTTCCTTTTCGTTTGTAAGAATGTACAGGGAGTATAACCTAATGAGAACTAGATGCTTGACCTAATCCTTAAACGCGCTTGCAACGCTTTTTTTTTTTAGCTATATATACGCGGCAATCTTTTCAAAAGTAAATTCCATGGCCAATAAAGATTGAAATCTTAAAAGTTAAGTTAATACCTATTAAAGGCATATATTCACAGTGAATTTTCGTGCAAATTACGACAATATGGTTGTTGTGTAGGTATCTTCCACCGTATACTTCATTTTTATCCACAAGAAATCGTGAAGGGGATTCAAAACAAGACGAAATCACGAGGAAAAATGGAAACAAATCTTGGTTGGATCATCTGACATTCTCACGGCTTTCTTACTTAGTCATCTTCATCATCCTGATCTGCATCACTGAAAGAGATAAACTGAAGAAAGACCCCCTCAACTTCAATGTCTTAAACATCACCATTGAAGTAATAAGGTGAGTTATTATTATGTTCTTTATATTTATTTACTACAAAATGACCGAAAATGATAGAATCTGTTTCCACTTCTGCTTGCAGTGCATATGGAAATGTGGGGTTCTCTACTGGTTACAGTTGCAAACGACAATTGAAACCCGCAAGTTCATGCAAAGACACGTGGTATGGATTTGTAGGAAGATGGAGTACCAAAGGAAAATTGATTCTCATTCTAGTTATGTTTTACGGAAAACTAAAGAAATTCAACCTGAATGACAGTAAAGTTTGGAAACTGTCCTAACTAGCAGTGGCATCATCAGTCTCTTTTGGTCTGCTTCCCTGTGAGAGAGCTCTACATATATAAATATGTGTATATATACATATGTACCAATGTATATGTAAATGTATATGTATATGTATGTGTTGTAGCATAAATTTTCTGTGTTTTTGAATAAATAAAAGCTTGAATTTTTATTTTACACTAATAGAAAGAATTCAAAGGATTTTTTTTTTTCATGTAAATTATTACTTTCTTTTTTTAATTTTCTTCTCATTAAGTCCTGGACCGACTTGTTAAAGGACTATTTTACCCTTCATTGTTACTTTAATCTATCAAAAATAATTTTATTACTAATTTTTATATTAATATTAATAATTTTCAGTAATTAAATAAACCGACTCGTCAATTTTTTTGTATAAAGTTAATTATGATATAGAAATTAAAAGTGTGTTTAATTTTTTTATATTATTCATGCCTTTAAATATTTAGAAATCCAGTTCAACACAAAGAATTACAGATTTTTCTGAATTAAAAATAAAAATAAAAAATTGAGGTTGAAATATACCCACAACCTTCTCTTGTATAAAACAGGTTACACAATATGAACAAAGTTTCAACTGCAAGTAAACTTTTTGTTGGGATAATAATAAATTAGTCTCTTAATTTTATCAAAATAATAACTTATGACATAGTTCGAATTTTATTTTCATCCAAGTCCCTGGTGTTAATTGATTTTTCCGCAATTACTAATGTGCCCCTGTAGCAAATTAAGATACTATTTCATCATCTGCTGCCCTTCTAATTTGTTGCATAGGATTTTTGTGTATTAAAAATAAAAACATGAAAGTCCGTGGTATTATCATTAGCTAAAACTCTTTTACGTGGGAAGAAGATGAAACCCTTCAGAATTGAAACAGGATTGGAAAATTAAAAAAATAAAAATTTAGTTATTAAAGAAAAATGGTGTAATATGCAAGAAGGTGAGATCAAACGATGAGACTAGGATCTACTTGAGAGTTGGGGTGTTTTGTTGGAAACCAATAACAGGATATTTTCTATTTAAACCTCAAATTTAACGGTCCAAAACGGCAGGGACCTGCATGGAAAAAATTGCAAATTATGTCTCAATTTGTAATTTTGTTAAAATAGAGACTAATCCGCTATTACCACATCTTTTTCATGCAACATGTCCAGAAACTGGTCACAAGCAAAGAACATCCACGGCAGAGTAATAATAATTCCATAGTCGCTAGTAAGCCAGCCAACACAACTGACAGAAGCTCGTTTCGTAACACCCATAAACCACTATAGCATACGCGTATACAATCCAATCATAGCTAACGATGCACATGATTATGGAAAAAAAAAAATCATAACCCAAAAACATAAAGGAAGAAGAAAGAAACAGAACCCGGAAATGATATACGCATATTTTAATTGTTCATGTTACGCGGAAACATTGAACCACAAACTTACAGCCATTATACTGCTGAACTCAGGAATCAGAAATTTCTTTACTTAAAACTAATGCAAAAGTGCATGCTTTTTATATAGAGAAGAGATATCCTGTCCGAGAAATGGAAAGTAACGAACTCCTGGTTACTATATTTCACTACTTAATAAGCAGAAATCATGAACAGTTTCAACCAGCATCCTAAAAGGGGAACTTTCTCAACGCAGACAAGATTCTCCATAATGGCAGAGCCATGTTTAAGACATGAGTGACATCGAAATGGGTGGGGAAAGAAATGCAATTCATGGGAAAGACATAAATCCTAACACCAGAAATAACATAACATCCACTGAGGAAACAAAGCATGCATCTAGCTCACCATTTTGCTTCCATTAGATAAAATCACAATTGACGAATTTGAAAATCTTAAAAATTACAGAGCAAGAGAAATGAAAGAATCTTTGAAAACAAGAGGATGCAGACCAAGCATGAAATTGTTCTGATCCAACAAAACACAAGCCTACAAACTCAACTCTATTAGGTGGAAAAAGACTTTAACTTCTTTGCACCTTTAAGGGCAGGGTTGATTATCTTTATCACTTTTCGAGCCTTCTTCACAGATTTAGCTCTCTGTTTAACCTTTTTACTTGCAAGAGGCATCTCCCTAATGGGACCTGGCAGCACGCCTTTCTTAAGGGCACTTCCTCTTGGGGCAACAGAAGGTGGTAATCTCAAACTTTGTGGAGGCAAAGGACTTTGGGGTTTCCACACTAAATTGTTTTTCATAGAAAATCTTACCTTCTTTGCACTCTTCTCGCCACTCTTAGCAGATTGGCAACCGTCAGCATTACCTTCATTAGTCAGTTCTGCTCTCTGTGATTCTTGCCCATCCGTATCCTTTGCTCTCTTCCTCTTCTTAGAAACGGTGCCATTAGATTTAACTTTCTGCAAATCACAAGCACTCTCAACATTGTTATCCAATCCCACTTCAGCAGCAACCTTCTCAAACTGCATTTGGAGATTAGATATCACAGATTCATTTAGTGATATCAAATTTGTATCAACACTCTGCTCATCAACAGAAACATTACTGGTTTCACTAACTACACTCTCCTCTTTCTTACCAATAAGACTAGTTTCATTACCAAGATCTGTAATAGCATTCTTTTTTTCCTTCTTCTTCGATTTTTTGTCCTTTTTAGCTTTCTTGCAGTTTTTCAAAACATTTCCAGAAGATCCCCCGGTAACATCATTATCAGAATCATCCATTTCCATCTCGGTAGTAATGGGAACCAAATTCGGTACCTCATCTTCTTCTTCATCAACTTTAACATCAGGAGGTGAAATGTCAATCCCCGAAGACTCCAAATCCTTCTCAAACTTAAGAAACTCTTCATGTAAACTAAACAGCACCTTCCTATTACCTTGACAACATTCAGCCGAAGAACCTAACTCAAAAAACTTGGCCGAAAATCCCATCACCAATGCAATTGTCCCCAAAAGCACTACCTCACCAATAGAATCAACCTCATTCCCGGACTTCTTAATCTCCAACAATCTCTTCCCCATCTTCAATAACTCATCAAACACATTACTTTTAATCTTCCCTACAAGAACCTTATCTTGAGCTTTTCCCATTATCGACACAAACGGTACAAAAATTTCATGAAGCACTTCCTTCCTCAACGGAAGAAAAGGCCTAAGTTCCTCAACAAAAACGGAGACAACATGATAATTAACACCATTTGCTTGAAACTTATCATCAGCTAACAAACTCCTCTCCATTAAAACACCCATCAATCTCTTTGAAAACTCTGCCTCCCACGAATTCTTCCTCAAAAACTCAAAAAAATAATGCAAAAACCGTCTAATTAACAAATAAAATTTGTCTAACCTCAAAGCATCGACGCCGGTCCACTCACGGCGCATAGTGAGCAAGAAAACAGAGAAATAATGAATTGCTATTGGAAGATCGAGAGAAGGGAGGATGGAAGAGAGACGTTCAATGAGTTGGGTTTGGACAGGAAGCTTATCGGCGTGCCAGACGCAGTAGAAAATCCCTTTCCAAATTTTCTTCATGTCGTCGTCGGAGATCTGTTTCTGGGTTGGAATCCATTTCTTCAAAAGAACGTTTAGAGCTTTCTCGCGGGTGCCCTTGTTGCAGGCAGCTAGCTGCTTTATCAGTGAGGTTTGGTCCATGTCTTTTATTGAGATCCGACTAACAAATAAAGCAAACCTAGTTGTTGGGTTTGACTAGAAATTGATAGAGGAATTTTGATAACTCGTCTTTGTCAAGGAAGTTCGAAGCTTTTGAGGGGGCGTAGAGCGGAGAAGGGAGGCAAGTATGCGTCGCAGAAGAAGAGAGGAAGGTTGGCAATTCACGGCCAAGGTCGATAACCCTAGCAATATTTTCCAAAGGTTCACCGGGTTCGGGCCGGGTTTTCCTCTTGAGGACTAATGCTTTGGTACCCGACGTTTGATCAGTACCCACGTAGAGAGCGTACATCCCCTTTTAAACCTAAATTAACTGAGGGTAAAATCATCAAATTGTATATTTACCTCGGCCAAAAAAAATTTAATTGAGATTATTTTATCACGATTATAATATATTAAAATTATTTAATTAATAAAAAGATAAATTTTATAAATAAAAATTTAAAAAATTTAAAATAAATTTTTTATTAAATTTTTATTTAAATAAAATTTATTTTTAAATTTTTATTAATAAAATTTATCCTTTCTTTTCATTATTAATCGAATAATTCTATCGTATTATTATAACTATATAACGAGATAATTTTACTTAAAATTCTCTCCTAATTGTCAATATTTCATGAGTGGTAAAATTTGTATTATATTTGATATAGCACATATTATATATATATTATATAAATTAACACATATTTAATGTAATAATATAAATTATTTAAAATTTAAATTTAAATTTATTCAAGCCATAAAATCAAATCTCAAGTAACCTGGCAAAGCAATGAAGCACATTTCATGAAGCTAATTTGAGAAAACAAAACAAAATTAGAGTTAAGATAAGAAATCCCTTAAAGTAATTTCTCAATCATTTCTTTTCGCTCCTTTTAATTTTTTTTTTTTAAGAGAAGAAGTTCCTTCACTGTATTGTGCCACCCAAACAACAACAACCAGCAGTCTTCAAAACATCCTTAAATGGAATCTCCACCTTATAACAACATGTAAAAGGTCATAAAAATAATTTTAAATATATTTTTATGACTTTTTAATTGATGATCTTGAGGAATAATCAAAGCGTGAAATTTTTTTTTTTTTGAAAAAAAAAAGGATTTGAGGATTAATCAAGGATTTTTTTTATTCCATGCGATCACTTGTTTTTAAAAATAGTTTCAATTATTAATTTATGTAATTATTACAAATGTGTGATGTGTTTAATTTAATATATTTTTAAAAGATATATTCAAATTTTAAATTAGCTCACAATACTCTTTTTTTTTTTTTGAAGAAAATAACTAAATATTTTAATATATATATATATATATATATATTTATGACTCCTAATTTTTCTAAAAGAAATTGTTACTAAAAATATTTTAGATGCTGTTAGTTATACTACCAATTTCCCTTTTTTTTTTAATGTAAAAACCGCTCAATTTAAGTGTAAATATTCTAACAATACTACAACATGAATAGAATCCTAATTATAAATATTAATATGTAAAAAAGATATTTATTTTTTTTAAAATTAGAGGGCCAAAATGCAAAAATTTATGTCTTTAGAGGTGAAATTTATATATAATTTATACCTTACTCCAATTTTTGCGAGGCCTCAAATGCCATGTTGTGCTCTTTTAATTATCATTAACGTTGTACTTGAAATTTTATGAATTTTGAAAAGTGTGATATTTAATATTATAAAAAATTTAAATTGTATTTTTTATATTAATTAATTTTAAAATAAATAGCAATTTATTTACAAACAAGTAGTATTACATTTAAGAAATTATGAATTCGTGGTAATAAAAAATTTGTGAATTTTACAAGGCCACTATTTGTCAATAATTATTGCTCTAAAATTTCACGGCTGATGTTAGGTTGAATTCACCAAAGTTGGCAACAACAATCTCACAAATAAATTCAGATGGGCTAAGCAATGTATAATCTCCTTCTTTGTTGACATGAGGACACTCAAATTGTATGTTCGAGGCTTATGCAAGCAATTTAATCACCATTGTAAAGGGACAAAGAAGAATTTAAAATAGCAATTATAAAATTCTTTTCAAAATTCACTGAACATAACGTGGGAGATTAACAATATAATTTGAGATAAAGATGACGAAAAATAAAATTATTAAATAAAAAATAAATTTAAAAAATAAATTATCAGTCAAGAATTATCTTGAAACACGTCATTATTAATCGATAAATTAATAAATAATAAATATATATAAAGATAATTACATTCTATTATATTTTATTGAATGTATTTATACACATTTTTTTTCAACTTTTACTTCAATAGTTTTTTTTTCTTGTATTAAATATTTCAAGTTTTGTATCAGATATTTTAAAATTTGAAGTTTTATAACGATTCTTAAATTTCAAGTTGTGCGTCAAAATTATTTTAACGTTCATGTAAGATATTTTAAATTATTTATTGTCAGAAAATATATACATCCAACAATGCATTGTAGCCAGAGGTAATATTACTTTCATAAATGAAAATGTGCAATGTCAATAAGGAGATGGAGCTCTCCACTCTCAAAGCATATATCATGTACAACTGTATAAGACAATGGGATGGGCCTCCAGAGGCTATATACCATGATGTGGTGCTGAGATGAGACGACCAACTAAGTATTCATTCTTTGGTTACATTCAATTGATGGATTCCATAGGGTGGGAAAGGGCTAAACTAATTAAATTCACGAATTGATGGAGCCATATGTAATTTCTAAATCTCTTAATTTGCACCAATTGCCAACTTTTGCACCCAAATTAATAAACATTTCTCCTAAGTTGTGCCCCAAATCTAGACTTCACTTTTGCTTGCGTTTCATTAGTTTGCTTCCAACTTCAACTTTTCTCAATCGGTCAATCTGGGTTTAGGGGTCCACTTTTTGACAAATATAGGTTGGATTTCTTTGTGTATGTTACCCTGGTAATTGCCCTGCAGTCAATGATTCCTACTCAGTAATCATCTGGGATGTGATATGAAGACCAGAAACTTAGGCAATTGCATGACAGAGGAATTTAATATGCATAAACTCCACCATTTTTCAAACCCTTTGCTGCCAAGCATATCTACATTTTACCTGCCAAACGCGATAATGTTTCAACAAAACTCAGAGAATGACATTTATGAATTGCATTTAGACTTTGACATGTAAAGGCACATTGCATATTCGGTGGGTTTTGGATTTAGTATCTTTCACGATTTCCACTTTTGAGGCCCCTATGCCTCTTAGCCCCATGTTCTGACTTTTGAGTAACCACGACAATTTTATATATTTCAGGTATTTCAGAATTCTCTTGTGGAACTTTCTAAATTTTTCAGCAATATGAATCTTAAAAGATGCTTCTCCTCCCCACCCAATACCCTTACCAATTGGGATCAGAATAGTTTTCTAATGCAGTCCCATAACTGTGAGTAGTTATTAGGGGACTAATTGGCGTCATGGAAAAGTAAGATAGGACAACGAAGCAAGACAACCAAATGGTAGAACAATAATTTCCTACAGCCGGCTGGTAGCTTGATAGTTATGTCCAAATTTATGCGCAATCATCTACCGCAATTACAGCAAAAATTGAATAGCGTAGCTCTTAATGAGCACCAGTTTATCAATCTACCATATATTTTAAGCATCTGGCGATGAAAGAAAGTTAGAATGCAACAATTGTATTTGTACATTTTAATCGAATTGTTCTACTGTTGGCTGACCCGATAATGGAACTTAAATACTGTGCTCAAAAACAGGAAGTTTCCTAACTTGGCGCAAATTTTCTCTTGGTGTCATTGTCAATCTCAACTAACATCCAAATTTTATAAAGAGAGATCTTCAAAATCACAACTTAACCACCACATTTACTGAACTCTTCACCTTCTTCTTATCTTCTCCTTATATATCTCCAGGACCACCTCATATGCATGTATATATGAGCACCAAATCCTGTAAACTGCAAACCAAGTTGCCATGGATTGGTTTTCCTGGTTATCAAGAACCAGTCTAGGCCCACCTCTCACATACGAGTATGGCCTCGAGTTTGCTCGCAATGAGCTCCAGAAGGAAGATCTAACCTACTTCAACCATGAATTTCTGCAGAGTATGGGCATTTCTGTGGCCAAACATAGGCTAGAAATACTCAAGCTTGCCAGGAAGGAAGTTGGGGGAAGCTCCAAGAGTTTTTCCAAGCTTGTTTCAGCACTCAACAAAACCAGGAAAAACATTGCCAGGTGTATTAACAAGTTGATTTTCCATGAAGTTGAATCCATCAAGAGATTACCAGAGCCAATCCGTTACCAGGAGGAGCAATGGAAAGCGGCAATTTCGACAAGGAAGTACAGGAGTGAGAAGAGGGCTAAGATGGACAAGCCAGCAGTCAGGACCAGGAGGATTGCGAAATCTGGGCCGCTGGATGGAAGGGTGGTTCAGGAAAAGCCGATGCTGACGAATCAAAGCTTGAAGTTATCAGGGCCTCTGGATAGAAAGATGCAAGAGAGATTGCTGTTCACTTACAGGAGCCCAATATCATCTGGACCGTTGGATGGAAGGATGTATGCAAATAAAAGCCCAAAAATGTCTGGACCGTTGGATAAAAGGCCTCCAAGCCCAAGGGTTTATGCTGACTGCAGCAAGGAGAAGTTGGGTGGTGGCGGTGGTGGTGGTGGAAACGGTGGATATGATGATCGGACACTGTGGGCTGCTCTGTTTCAGGATCTGAAACCTACTTAATGTTTGTGCTGTCTCCAGTTTTGTCTAAAATGTTGTTCTAGAGTTTCATACATGAAGAGACAAACCCTGAATGTTTTGTAGAACTTTTTTTTTTTTTGTTTGTATTCTGGGTTCATATTTGCTTGTGAAACATGATTACTATGCATTATTTTATGTCAGAAGTGAAGTGCCTCTGATTTATGATCTACAGCTAATAATCACCAGTTGAGCAAGTAGGTGGATAAAATAATAAACATCAGTTATCAAATCAAAGTGAATGTAAACCAATTGCTTTAATCAATGTGCTGCCAAAGTTAAACAGGAGGTTTGTGATTACAAACTTACCCTCAGCTTTTATTCTTTTCATCTAAAAATTCAGTTTACGTAGGTCTGCACATTCATTAGTTGCTTCAAGTGGGAGTAAACAATACTATTGCTCTCACTTCAATTCAATGAGGTTGGTCTGGCTTAAACCTCACTTACTACTGCTTTAATAACTGAAACAATGAGCCTCTTTATTGAAACCTGCAAACCAGACCAACCTCCCAATGTTGTTGTTGTTGCCATGACTAATACATGCAAATAATTTGATAGCAAACATACATTGGAAAGCCATATAACATAGATTATAACCGACATATCTGTTGGTTGAGCGTTAGTACTGAATTAGAACAGCATTCAGGAGAGTCTTAAACACAAACTTACAAAAGCTGAGTAGGCTATTCTAAGATGTACTCCAACAAAACAGCTTAAACAAAAAAGTTCTGAAGCTCTCTGTATCCACTTCAATTGTCTCACTTATTTGAACTCTGGGGTGACCTGAAGGAACCTCCAGCATAAAGCATTTGATAAACTGGCTTTATCCTTACACTTAAGATGGTGCTTAAGATTGAGCCAACACCACAGACGCTGGCCAGGACCAAAAAGGTGATCCTGAAGCAATTTGGACCCAGGCAGGCAATATCCGTATTTAACATATTATATCCGTGCTGCTTTGCTGTCTCGTTATCATATATGTAACCTGCCAAGAGGCCAGAGAAAAGGAATGCGCCAAGAGGATTTCCTAATGATATGAAGTTGTAAAATAGACCAAACCGCCGTAAACCAAAAAGCTCAGAGACAGTTGGGATCATGACAGAGAATTGAACACCGTAGCAGATTCCAAGCAATGCAGTTGCAGCATAAAGAGTACCATCAATAGCTGAAGCAAACAGAAGGTAAGTAATGACCATAATTACTTGAGTGCATGTCATCCAAACTGTGCGGGGGATTGTTTTTGACCTGCAAGCAACAAAAAATTGCATGAGCTTGTGATGAAGACATGCAAAACAACAGACATAACCAGAAAAAAGTAGCCTTGTATTGACACTAATATGATCCAGCGGTGCTAATTGTTTAGAGTGCACCCAGAATGAAGTTTAACCACAATGACAAGAACCCCTTATCAATACAGCATACACCAATCCTAGCAGGAAAAGAACTGAATTTACCCATTTGGTATGCTTAAAGTTGCAAATGGAGCAGCAAACCTTGGATTTTCAATGTTCAAGCCACAAATCTTGCAATAAGTGATCATTTTAATGGGGGGTGATGTTCTTTAATTTATGGAAGTTATAGATTTTGAAATGTTTGGATGTTCTTACCATTGTTTTCTAGGAAAACTGAAAGCAAATAACCTGACTTAAAGTCTAAACCATCTTGAAAGGAATAATACACTGATTATAAATCAATTCGTTTTCTAACTCAGATGGCACTAACCTCACAAAGTGCTCAGAAAAAATTCCCCCACCAAGTCGACCTACAAAGTTGAAAAAGCTGAAAATAGACAACAAAATTGTGGTGTCCTGCACCCCTTGTGCAATCCCAATCTGAGCCAGATTATTGAGAACAGTTACCCCCGAACCAACTCCAACAAAGTAAACCAAGAAAAGAAGCCAGAAATCTGCCTTAATTATAGCTTCTCGAAATTTGAAATCTTCCCCTCTCTTAGGCCTCCTCTTCTTCTTCACGGCACCCTCACCCTCAGCAAGAAGCATGGCCACCTCCGATGCGCCATCAATCTCATCAAAACTGCCCAATTCTGTTCTTGATGAGGATGGCGTCAACAGTGGCTCTGTTTCGTCTACATTACCTGCTGCTTGAACAAAAGAGTCTGAAGACTGTACCGATTGGTCAAGCATCCCTGATTTGCTAGTTCTCTTGCGACAAATTGTCATCTTTATGGGTATTGCCAGAGGAGCCATTAGAAGGATGATCATTACAGAAATAGAAGCATAAGAAATGGATGCACTTAACTGAAACATATGATCTGCTATTGTGGTTGCTAGAAGAAACAAGCCAAGCACAACACTAGCTGCTTGGGTGAAAAGAAAGTGACTAGGTTCTGCCAAGTCTTCACCAGAAGCTGGAGTACATGGCCTAACAAAATACATCATCATAAAACATAAAACAGGAACCCCAACAGCAAGGACCAACAGTAGCTTAGAAGAGGAATTATTAAGTAGCAGGCTGTAAATTTCTGTAAACACAGCAGCGCTGAGTCCCCCATAACCTTTAAGAATGCCAGCGAGGGTGCCCCGACTGAGAGGGAAGTTTCTCATGTTGGTTACAAGCACAGCCGTGCTCAACCACGAGCAGCTATTGGTGGCGACACAAAGCGCAATCCACAACTATGAAATCACAAAGGACAAATAATTGTTATTTTATCTTTTTGATAGACATTTTATTGGATCGATCTAAACTATATGAAACTCAAACCACTTTTGCCTAATTTCAGCTAAAAAAAACTTGCAATTACTGACTAAACGGTGAAATTTGAGAGCTTAAGCTGCCTCAAAATTGCTTATACTAAATAATGAAATAATGATCAGTAAGAATTGAAACCAGAGATGAAGCGAAATTGCAATTTTAGATGATAAATCTAGCTCAACAGAAAAGATCGATGAGGGAAAGTGCACTGACTCCCCCATTTCACAGCTGAAACCATTTAAATCAACCATAACATGTAAAAGAATTCCAATCGATGAAAATTCCATCACAATCTATTCCGAAAAATCAGCATACTACTCATATACAAACAAAAACGCGCTGAAAACCAGAGGCAAAGAATGCTATAAATCGGTATACAGAAAAAAATCCATAAAATAAAATCACTTTACATCCGATTAAATCAACAAACTTTAAAGATCAACCACTTGTATTTAAAAACAGAAAAATGAACTCACCAACCAGTAAGGCAAAGACTGAACAGTACGGCTAACAGCAAGCCAGATAGCACCATAACCAAAGAAGCAAGTAAAAGAACCAATGATGAGAATAAGCCAAGGAGGGAACTTGTTGGAGGCAATACCAGGAAGTAGACCCATGTTTTCACCAATATCATTAGCAACACCAAGCATAGTGAGCTGATGTTGGCTAAACCCAAGAACAGATTTCAAAGAATGGGAATAAAGAGGGAAAGTGTATGCATTCCCAGATGCTATTACAACCCAAACTGCTGCTCCTAAACCCACCCATGGGGGTCTGCTTCCTGCTTTCAGATTCACCATTGATCGGCGCTTCTAGGCTCAACTGTTCAAAGATCTTTAGCAGCTTCAGGAAAACAGAGAAGGAAAAGTGTGTGAGTATATACTTTGTTCGTCAAGTGAGTGAACATGTGAACTGATCACTTGTTACTTGGACAACTCCACCGATCTGCTGCTTTGTCTCTTAACTCTCTTTCGTCCCAATAATTTTTATTCTTTTGTCCTTTCTCTTTTGCTCTGAAGTGGCACTGACCACGGAATGCTGCGCCATTAGAGGACAGCCTCCCGTTGTACACTGGTGAAATAACATCCGGTTACCTTTGTTTTTGTATTTTTCTCAAATAAAATAATAATTAATTCATTAATATTAAATGGGTCCTCAATATATTTCAGTCATTTCAAATGGGATAAAATTGTTAGCCTAATATACTCTTTATTTGATATCCCTCGACCTGTTACTGTTATTGTCTCTCAGAATCACCATCGACATTATTATCCAATGTGAAAGTTTTATGAATAAGAATCCATGCTTTTGAAATATTGTATCGATAGAAGTCATTGTTATTCTTAACAAAATATTACTTTAAAAAGAGTTAGTAGGTAACTCAAACTACTATATTGATCGTAAGAATAGATATGGTTAAATTTGAATTAATTTTAAATTAAATTTAATAAATTAATTTTGATCTGGCTCAAATTAAAATAATCTAATGAAAAAAAAAATTATCAATTTAGTTCAATTTAGGTTGATTCAATTTGGTTCTATCCATTCTTACTTAACTCATCTTTTACTTATCTTGTGAAAGCTATCATAAATAATGTTGAATTAAATTTTCTTAATGCACTACTAATGGACTTAATAATTTGGGCGAGTAATATGATCATAACAAAAGAAAGAAATTATTATACATGAGATCAATTTATAAAACTATGACATAAAAATTTGATTTTGCTACACTTAACAAGAACTCAAAATTACTATTTAGTAATCTTTAACAAGGTCAGACTCTTACCTTTTATTATTTACAAGTATTTTGAATCAATTGGCAACGAATATAGCCATTATTTTTAATTAATTTTAAGTACAAAAATTTAGGATACGTCGTAGTCAAAATAACATAAAATATATTGAGAATTTTTATTTATTTTACTCAATTCTAAAATTCAAAATACTTATTAAACATTAATTTTTACTTGAATACATTTGCTCTCTCGTTTGTATTTAACATTTAATAATTTTGTTTCCCACAAAAAGTAAGAAATGTATTTGATTCAAATAAATAAGTTATATTTCTATTTGAAAATTATTTAAAAGTTCAGGGACCCAAGTGTAATTAGAATATTCTCATTCTTTGTGGCAATCTCCTTGTGACCAAAGCAGAGGGAGAACCCCACTTTCAATAATCAAATTTTCAATTATTACAAGAGGTAATAATTTAACACGCTTTTCCAAATCCCTCTGGCCGCGAGATCAGACTATAACAATCTGAAATTAAAAGATTGTATGTGTGATTATGGCAGGTAAGAAATTAGGACGTGGAGCCACGTGCATGGAAAGCCGGATTTTGTTTGTATTTTCTTCTGTTGATCCGTTTAATGGAAGGCCACCTCACGCCCTCAAGCGTTGCAACGTGTAGGGCCGGTGGTGTTTTAACAAATTAAAGAGTCACAGAAGCACTCGATTTTCGATTCATCATAGCAATGGCGACCCATAAATTTGCAGTTTCTATGTGATCTCGACGTGAGCCCGCTGTTTGCTTTTGTTGATGATGTTTGTGGCTGAAATAAGCTGGGTGTTATGAGAGAATTATGATAATATTAATAATAAAGCAAAAGTTAATGTGAAATTGACAAAAAACATGCACGACAATCTGAAGCCAGAGATTCAATGTAAGGACAGGCATGGTAAAGTACCCTCCTTACGTTCATCACCATCAGCAGCTGCTGCGGACCACTTAAACAGTTGCTTGATACGTCTGTGCCTCGCAGTATGCGACAACACCCCACCAGGAACGTGCAGCAGCAACTGACATGCATCCCGCCATTTTTATCTCGTACAAATGCATGAATCATTCGAATCCAGATAGCTCCTCGCTGTTTCTGGATAAGCTGTAAGAATGGGTTCTTAATCAATTTCATATTTAACAAACCATTTAAGAGTAAACCCTGCTCATTTCGAAAACTTTGAATTGAGTAGAACGAGGGAGGTAGATTTCAATCAGATGCAAATACCCACCGGCTTCTCGTCAATTCCGAAACGTCCTCCTTCCCCAGGTAGCGGGAACGGTAAGATTAGGCATTTTGGTGTTGCACTCGCTGTTTAAATCAAAGTGAAACGATGCATCATCTCTTCGACTAATCCAAATAATTTCGCCGTTCCGGAAGACTCCGTCGTTTTCGACGTGGATCTGCGCAACAATAGGATACCCGGAAAGTCTTCCAGCACCGAATTCAAATTCGTAACTCCGAATCTGGTAATAGTACATGATTTCTCGGTGCTCCGGTGTAATTTTTCGTTTGGAAAATGCAGCCGACTTTTGGGAAACTAGAACAAAGAAGTAAGCCATGAAAGGTAGTCAACTTTTTGAGACGGATTTGAACGGGAGAATGGTTTTACAGGGACGAAAGTTTAGGGAAACGTTTTGGCATTACCACTAGCTATTCGAAAATTTTAAAATGTAAACAGAAAAAACTAAATTACAAAATGGAATCAAATCAGTTGCTAAATTTTATAAATCAATCGATAGGTTATTAATGCAATAGGCAAGCCAAGACGTAGTACAATTTTCAGTCTGGGTAATCGCTCGGCCCCTGGATGAAACCATGGTTTACAAATGTTGTCTAATCTTGTAACCGTTTCTTACCGAGGAATTTAGTGTCAAATCTCAAAATTTCCATCTTCTCAGTTTCTCTATTACCCTAAAACAGGTTATCAGCTCATCTATTAGATTTGCTCTACAACGCGTGGTAGGGATGTAGGATATGATGTCAACGAGCAAATTATTGCTATATGCAGCTTTCATGCATGCAATTTGAAATAAAAAAAAAAATCCAAGAATCTCATCATATTGAGTAGATTTAATTGCGCATGTTTGGTACTTGAGCGAAAAAAAAAGAGAGAAGTTACCTTGCAGATGAACTGAAGCATTATCAAAACAAATCTTGTAACAACATCACAATATTCAGCTTTTTTAGCAGCAAGCAGAATTTGAATTGCAACAGCAAAGGAAAGTACTCCCAAAAGTTGGAAAATGAAGAAAACAGTTTTTCTTCATCCAACCATTATTAAACAAATATTAAAAGAAAACTCACAGGAACTTCCTGTATGGTCTGCCTGCATCTTCATCTTGCATGTGCTGTGGCAAAGTTAGCAAAATGTCATGAGAATTTATAAGTAAACAAAGACTAGGAAAGAGAAAAATAAAATAAAAAGACAAATAACATGAGATCATGTAATACTAATAAAAATTTTGACAATATTCAAACACCCCTAAACTTTTTGCACAATTAATTGTAGGTACTCCACACTAAGCTTCTAATATGAATCAAGCATTCCCTAATATTTGTCATATATATAAACTATGGAGCACAAACACAACGTTCAAACATAACAATTAAATCTTACCAAAACTTATTCCAAATTTCCTATCCAGAGCATGTATCAACCTATTTTCTACTACTGAATGATTTAACAACATCATTCCATTGTCCATATGACAATACATGAATTAAAACATCACTCGAGATGAAACATTTGGTGTGTTAGGAAAAAGTAGTATTACTCATTACAAAATTCCTCATGGGTTCCTATCCCTAATGTAGCAGATATAGCTACTAAATTGGGCTGTAACTGGAGTAAGAAAAAAAATGGTATACACATGGCTATCATGGGAATCATATTCCATGGCCCAACTCGCCCTCATATATAGATGAACATATCTAAAGTAGTACTCTAGAAAGTAATAACTTAAGTTAAAAATCAAAAAGTTTTAGTAGGATATATGCAACCGTTAAGTTGCTCACGACACCCATTATTTACTAAAACTTTTCATTACCAAACCATTTGTAAGTAGCATAAAATAATTTAAAGAAATGAGACTTCTTTGTGTCATTCTTAATCATAATAGATTAAGTGTGTTTCAATAAAAAAAAAATTAAGGAAAAAAAAAACAAGAAAACGAGGACGTTCAATGATGGAATGATGGGCAGGAAGAAAAATAGGATAAATAAACAGACCCAATTCGAAGGTCCAAATCATAAGCGTAGATACCAGTTTTATAAACACCATTTATGTCATACAATGAAAGCTTTAAATCAATATACAATGTCATCCTAAGCATTGCCTTGGGTGCTGAACTGATCATTAGGACACAAGGAATGCAGAAAACATACTACTGACACTTATAAATTAAATAAATGTACCACAAAAAGTACAAGGGCCAAGCCGACCTGGATGCTGTATTGAATTCAGTGCCTTAATATAATTTTTGAAGCATAACAACAGTTTCAAATAAGCATTTGTTACACCATCGCCCGACAACACATTGGCACAAAAATGTAACATATAGTTCGCTTTCCACACGGTTAAATTTGTAGCACAACCAATATATCAACAAAACCAAAATCACCTCACAAAATGACAAAAGAGCGCCGTCACTGACAGTCAACCATTTAAAACTACAACAAACTCCAGGACAATCTTAATTGAAATTCATCCATCACAATCAATAATATTTGTAATTGAGAAAAGAAACGTGTAAAGTGAATTCTTAAAAACCTCATAATCACTATTCTATTACTCAAATACTCCACATTAAGATAAGAGAGTTCTCATTTAAATTCGCTCCTAGCAAAATTTGTAAATTCTCCTATGTTAATCTGTCTCTAGATTAAGGTTGCTTATACTTCTCTCTGTTGGCCAAAAGGACCCAATTGCCTAATTGCTGAAATCTGATTGAAGGATCCCCCATTCCATGTTGCTATGTTTCCTGTAGCAATTTGAGTTGTTGCAGAGAGATTGCCATTTTGGCCAAGACAAGCCATTGTGGTCAGTTTAGATCAAACTTGATTTTAGGTTCACTGTTTTACTGTAAAGGAGTTTTGAAATCCAGCCCCTACATTGGAAGTAAAAGGAAGAGAGGAAGTCCAGAGAGCACAGCGCACAGATTCCACTCCATCCACCACCTTTCTTATGCAAATACTTAACTAGGGAGCCATGTTCTTCCTTTCTCTATCTAAGGGCAGTTAATACACAAATGTGTAAGGATCAAGCAGTAATCTGATGGAGAGATACTTGGTGTGGGTTGGCTTATGTATGTGTTCCATCAATAGGAGTGATAAAAATCATGATGGATGAAAACATGTAACTAATACACAAATGTGTAATGCATTTGTTCTCAAGCCATTCTTAGAATTCATATGGACTAAACTAAGTGGATATCAGATTTAACTATCCGTACTGAACAAGTGGTTCATATTCCCCTAATAAATGAATAAGCAAAATAAAATGTTTTGTTTCTTTTCTCTATTTATTTTTGACAAATGTTTGATCATATTTAAAGCATAAAACCTTCCAAATATTCTACAAGCAACAAAATTCAACACGAATAGAGGAATATCCCAACACAAATATCATTTCTAAACTAGCTTCAGATAGCATTTCTGCGCAAAACATTTCATCAATATTTCTACCATGCAACAAGTTCTATTTCCTAATCAGTATTCTTCGTGTAAAAAATCTCCATTCTAACATTCATCTCCCTCTCTTCTCACCACAATTATCATATAATTCTCAAAACCGACATGAGACATTCATCGATTAATCAGCTAGGTAATTACAAATATATTTTGATCTTCCTCTACACAACAAATTCGAATGAAATCAAATGCTTGGATCTAAGAAGAGGGAGAAGAAATTACGAATTCTTTGACGATTCCCTTGTAGACCAAGAGAGGGATAGCAATGCCGAACAAGCCAACGATAGCCAAGTTGCGACGCGTCCACCTGAAATTGTATTCTAAATTCTCCCTGGCACTGCCCCAATCCTCTATGAATCTGTTTTTGTTGGCTTCCATTCCCCCACCCATTGCGGCTCGCCTGCTCCTTTCTTCCTCTCTACAGTCTCGACTTAATCGTTCGTTCTGCTGCTCCTATGTATGCTCCCCTCTGCTTCTGGTGGTGACTGTTTATTTTGATGCACTTAAACGTCGACTGTTCGGCTTCGAGGCCTTGCGCATTCCTGAATCGAACGGGATACTAAATACCCACCACAAACATTCTAAATAGTCCCAATAATTATTAAATACCCCACCATCTGCTTACAAAATATTCCACATAATTACTAACACCCCCCCCAACTCTACATATAGGTGGCAGAATTACTAGGTACTCCCACCAGTAACCTCACAGAGAGACCGCAGAGTTGCTTAATACCCCCGTCAAACTACAAATGAATATAAATCTTGGTTCTCTTGTATCCCAAACAAAGTTTAACTAATTAAATTTATTAATAATCCTGATGAATAAATAAAGACAAAGATTGTTATATTATTTTTGTAAAATAAATACGTTAATCAAGTACTATAGTTGCATGTCTTATTATCACATCACGTGTTATAATAAATTCTCGGTTACACGATTATTAATTTTAAAATTATTACAAATATATTATATATGTAATACATTAAATTTTAAAAATTAAAAAAAAAATAAATGAGAAAAGTTATTACATCACTCATGCAATAAGATTTTAGAATGTCCATAATTATTTGTAAATAACAAGAAGTAAATATTTGAAACAAAAATATTTTATCATAATTATAGGGTCATTTTAGAAATTTTGCCTAATTATTATCCTAAAACCTAATCATTCCTACTTCACATGAATTCCTAATTAAAGAAATTACCATAATTAACCGCACTAACTCCGCAGATTTACCATGACACGTCATTGTTTTTATTTCGAGTGATACTTATTGGCAACACGTAAATTAAAAACAAGCAAACAAAAGCACATTGTATCAGCTTCTTGCTCTCTGCCCCTTTTCCCTCGGTATTCTTGCTAATTTATCTTCTCTCTCCATTACGAAGGAGAAGGAAGGATCGCAGAGAACGCTCGGCCAATGAGCGTTTGACATCTGTAAGCTTGTTCATGTCCGCCTTTTAATCAACGTCTCCGTTTTCGTCTTCCACGCAGATCTATCTCCTTTTTCATCTCACTGATCTCTGTTTTTCCTCTGTTTCGATTTTGTTCGAATCATCGGCTTGAGTCCTGATGCTGCAGAACCGGATGCGTGTATGCATTTTTCTCCTTATTTTTTAATATTTTTTTATTTATTTTGGTTGTGTATTTTCAATGGCTCTGCAGAAAATTTACATTTAGTTGCTGTTAATTTGCTAAATCATGGGTAATCATACATCTTAGATCCAAATAGATGAAATCTATGATTTTTAATATTTATTTTTCCTCATTTGAGCGAAGAAATGTTTATAAAAATGATTTTTTGAGCCGTCGGGTTTTTTCTTTTTTCAATAATCTGAGGGCTCTGTTTTTTGTTGTGCAGCTAATAACGTGGATGGCTGGAGTAGCTGCATCGTAGCGGGAACTGTGAAGCTGAAAACTTGTTTCAGAATTTATCTTCTGTAATAGGTTAGTTGTTCATTTTATGCGTATGTATAATGTGCATTCCTGGCATTGTATCGAGATGGGTTTGTGAAATGTTGTAGGTTGAAGTGGAACTTTTATGATTTTGTAGCTTGCGTGTAATTTGTGAGAAGGTTGTGTTTTACACTTTTTAATATGGAAGGAGAATGGCGCTGCTTTGGATTTGTAGACTATGGTTTATAACGTGTAGGAT
Source organism: Swietenia macrophylla (assembly GCA_032401905.1). NCBI lineage: Eukaryota > Viridiplantae > Streptophyta > Magnoliopsida > Sapindales > Meliaceae > Swietenia > Swietenia macrophylla. Next base: position 7,655,091 of record CP135561.1, on the reverse strand, counting down.
GAGACTTTCTGCCTAGGATTTTGTCTAATGTTAAAATTTTGTTATTAATATTAATGCACAAAGTTTTGAATTTCTTTTAGGTTGCGAAGAGCAGTTAGATAAAAAAATTGATGGTAATTCTAAGTTTTATCTATAGAATATTGTAGTGAATTGCAATTTGGAATGAGGATGAGTTTCTTTAATTTGCCTGCTACCTTGATGCTTTTGTTCAAATAGAAAATTTAACTTCTTTACTTGGTGTGAGGAGGATTCATTGCCTGATGAGAAAGCAAACAAAAGAAGAAAAAAGAAACTGAAAAAACTAATTTAACGTATGCTTGTTGGCAAGCAAGGGTAATGTGTTATGATATTTTTGCAAAGTTTGAGTGCAAGTGAAGAAAGAATGAGAATGTGAGCATATTTGTATTTGACGCAATGCACACTCCACAATATAAAGGAAGCCGATTCCTCAAAACTAGTTTGCTAACCGCAAAATTTGCTGGGATTGATTGATTCAGGGGTATACATACCCATAGCTTTTTTGACGTTGGTTAACCAGGATGGATTTGTCTGCAATGTTTTCAGGCTCTCACCTATTGTTGCCTGAAAATATTTGCCAAACTTCATTAAACTTCTTGATTTATTTGTTGAATTCTTTGTGAATTGCATTTGATTCTATAGCCCAATTATGTGCAATCTTTCGTTACAAGGTTGTGGGAGACTGTCCAGGTAGAAATAGCCTTATGCACTCATATGTGTTGTTTTCAGTTGCACAGATTTTTGAACTTTTGGAAATTGATTTGATTAAACAAAGATATAATTTTTCCACTTAGGTTCACGGTTGATATATCATGGCATCTAAAATAAGTTTTACGATTAAGTTCAGGTTATGTGCTTGACTCAGTAGTATTTTCTGTAACAGGTGATTGAGATATATTGAGATGCAGCCACATCCAGGAAAAACTGATTCTAGAGTGGAAAAGGAAGCAAATGATTTGGCAAGTAACCTGGATAATAGTCTTCAGGAACCTGTAGATTTGTCTTCTTCAACCTCTTCGTCATCATCTTCTGGGGATACGTCTAGTGATACGCAGGATGGAGATGACAACTCTAATGCGAATGTTTCTAAACAATTGGTGCTTTATGATCCCGCTGTTAATGGTGCGGGTGAAATTGTTCCTGTCCCTGAATCTATTCAGTTTAATCGTCCACCATTTAGGAGACAGTCAGGCCCAAATATGCAATCTAGAGTTTTGCCATCTGTTGGGGCATTCACTGTTCAGTGTGCAAACTGTTTTAAATGGAGACTCATCCCGACAAAGGAGAAATACGAAGAAATACGTGAACGGGTTTTAGAAAATCCTTTTGTTTGTGAAAAAGCTCGTGAATGGCGGCCTGATATATCATGTGATGATCCAACAGACATATCTCAAGATGGCAGCCGGCTTTGGGCTATTGATAAGCCCAATATTGCCCAACCCCCTCCTGGTTGGCAACGGCTACTACGAATCAGAGGTGAAGGAAGCACCAAGTTTGCAGATGTGTATGTGCTCTTTTGTATTTGATTTATCTAGTTATTTTATACTTTGATTTTGTTGGTTAATAATTTGTAAGCTTCTTGTCTGCTTATCACCGAAAATTATTTCACTCCTCATTTCCTATCAAATTGCTTCTAAATTTGAGAGGGTTTTGAGGAGTCCTACATCGGTCCATATTACAATAACTGGTTTGAAAACTGAGAGGGTTTTGAAGAGTCCTGCATTGGTCCATATTACAATCAAAACATTTTTTTAGTTTTACTTTTATATCTGCTCATGTATTTTGTACTCTTACTGCAAGATCTCCTTGTACCTGATGGAAAAATGAAAAATACTCATCTCTGTTCCCAGCACTTTTTATGCTTCTTTTAGTTATTTTTGGTTCTTAACAATAATTGACCATTGTCATTGAAGAAGGTACTGGAGACTGCACATGTTCTTCTTTGAGATTCTTCGGTCCTTTTTTATCAACCATCTACTTATTTGATAACTTCTTCCATTTCATTGCAAATTGCTTTTGTACCCTTTTGGAGATACTATTTACTTGTCTTATAAATAAAACTATATTGATTTGAACTCTGAAGCCATCCAATATTCCTACCGTCTGAACATGGTATGTTGTTTTCTTGTTTTAGCTTTTGTCTGAAAACAACAATATTTTCTGGATGCAGCTTTTGTAAGTCATAATAGTTGGTATTGTACAACTATTGGATTGTGACTTTTAAACTTTACAGAAGGGGTTTCAGAATAATTTGCCATAGTTGGTATTGTAGCATGATAATGTGCAGAGAGTGCACTGTTATTTTCTTAGATGTGAAGACCCTCTTATAGAAATGTCATTTCAATAATCAACCTCTGTATGATTCTTTCTTTAATATTTTCAGGTATTATGAAGCGCCATCTGGCAAGAGACTTCGCTCTATGGTCGAGATCCAGAAGTATGTGTTTTCCGTTAAATGAACTGTTTCTGTTGTGAGATTTCATGTTTTCTATGCCTATACTATAACTGTTTATTTTATGTTTAGTTATTTATCTTTATCTACTAAACTTCAGGAATGCTCTCATGTATTGTTTTTCAATATATTTGGTCTATATTAATTTATTTAACATTCTTGATGTGCTATGATCTTGTAGGTACTTGATGGAACATCCCGAGTATACTAATGGGGTAACTCTGTCACAGTTTTCATTCCAAATCCCCAAGCCTTTACAGGAAAACTACGTCAGAAAACGTCCTCCTCGTGTGAACACTTCTCATGATACTATGAAACCTCTTGAACCTAGTGAAGGTACAAAGAAGAAGCTTATTTGGCTGACTCATTCTGAACAGGAACATATTTGGTTGCTATTATTAATCTGATTCAATAGTTTAAGAAATTCAAAAATTGCATCCTGTCATTGACTCTGATAAACTTTTGGATTGTTTACCTGGTATTGACTTCTTTGTAAGACATGGATTCCTTTTTCCTTGAAATGCTATATAAAGCATTTAATAGTTCTATTTTGCAATGTCTATACCATACTTGATAGAAGTACTTCTCCCTATCCAGGAAAGCATTTGCCAAAATTCAATTTTTTTTCTTATTTGTTAAAATGCGAAGCACAGCAGCTTGCTCGGAAGCTCTTTTAAAGAGTCTTGCATGGGGCTTTCACTGCTTGGAGCTGTGTCAGATCCTTCATTCAGAATAACTAGAGCTATTTGCTGCTTGAAACTCCGAATACAATACTGACTAACAAAGATGTACTTGTTTTGCTGCAGTGAATCCACTTGCTTGGGCGGGTCCAGATAACATCACAGACTTGAAGCTTGGTAGGCCAGCTCTCCCACCTCCAACCTTTAAAGCCCCTTTGTTCGATCCAGTTCCTCGGCCAGCAAAGCAAGCAAGGAGAACATCAAAACAGATGTACAGTAGCATTCCAATGTCAAGCGAGCACAAGGTCAATGCAGAAGAACCTGGCCAGTCCATAAATAATAGTTAAGATCTCCGAGGCTTAATATAGATCCCCCATTTTGGTGATGAAACTGGTTTATGTTTGTACTTGTTTCATACCTTAGTCTGGTACTAGGATGTGTTTCAAAAACAGAAGCGAAAGAATACCAGGTGTGGTGGGATAAGCTTCGTCTTGAAAGGGATTTGAGAAAACCATAAGAAAAAGGTTAAAAAAGAAAAAAGAAAAAAAATACATTACATTAGCTTCTTTTGTGCATGTCTTGACTACATGTATGTGCATACATATGCCATATCTGCATGTATTGTGGCACAGTGAAAGAATGAGGTTGAATTTTGCTCTGTGAATATGATTTAATTTGTTTTTGCTCCTGTTTAGTCCAATTATATGAAGTAACAGTCATATATAGATTTTAAAATCATATTTTCTTTCTTCAAGCTTCTCTCTTTGTTAATCATGCTATCATTCACTATCATATGTGCATGCAATACATTCAATCGGCTAACATTTTCTTCTCTGGGGGATGCCATCAATGCCCATCATTTTCATAATCCTAATCGATTATGAAGTTGGGTCCATGTATTGGACCCCAATCATTTGGTATTTGATGAGAAAGAGATGCAAATACCAAAATGGTCACATACAATTCCATTTAGCAATTAATTGGGAGGTGGGTATTAGTATTGCTAGTTGGCATTTTAAGTGCAATCGGCTGAGCCATGATTTTCTATTCCCTACCCTTGGCCCAATAATGAAATATTGTGTGGGCTCTCTTTGTTTAAATTGGGTGACACAAAATTTCTTTCAATGATCTTCAATAATTCACAATGAAACCAAGTATGTCATACTACTACTAAAATTCTTGGACTTGGCTAATACGGATCAAATAATCTTATTTACTTTTCTTAATATAAAATCTACAGTATAAAATGAAAAATTTTAAAAAAATTTATCATAAAATTTAAAATAAATAATATAAATTATATAAAATATAAAAGTTAAAAATTAAAATAATTAACGTAAAATTTAAAATAATTAATAGTTAAAAAAAATTATATATGTTTTATATCGAATGTACTGTAGTTAAACTCAGAATTATCTTGACTCAAAATAATATTACCAACTTTGCAATTTTTCTTGAGTTAAGGTTTAAATCATGAATCAACAGTTGGCTTCATTTTTATCAAAATAATAATAATAATAATTCGTTTCACTCAAGAATATTAAGAAGATATTCTTGTGTTCTATGAAAGAATCTACTTTTATTGTACAAAAGTATCAATCAACTGAGTGTTTTATAAATTATGTAACTAATAGTCTTGTAAGTTTTAAAAATGTGAATTATTTAAAGTTAATAGTCAAAACAAAAGAAGAGAGAATTTGAGAAAAGAAGTATTGTTAACTGTGTATATATATATATATATATATATGTATGTATGTATGTATGTATGTATATAAACCTTGATGTTCAATCGTATCGTAATGATATAAAGTGCCCAAAAAGGTTCTATAAAAAAATAAAATTTATGATGATATGTGATAACAAATTTTATTAAAAATACAAAATATAAATGAAGTCGTAAATTATTTTGTTATCGACTAAAATTTTGACTTTTTATTTTTATTATTACTATATTTCACATGATTTTCTCACATGTTTAAATATTTATTAAAAATTGATTAAAATATGATTGGACAATTTTCTTGACTATAAAGAAGTGAAGAACATCTAATACATCTTTCCATCTTCAAATTATTAGTGTCATGAATTGCAAATCTATTGTCTCTATCACCAAGAGACAAGATCTTGATGGTGGCATTGTCAAGTGTTGACGCACATTTCACCACTTATTCATGATATAATATGCAAAATCGGACTAGCTATTTTCCAAATTTAAGGCCGTAATAGATAAAAATGAAAATAAAAATGGTCACAATTCTCAGAATCCACTGTCAAGATGACATAAAAATAAGATAAAGATTGAAAAGAAGTGTTAGGGATAGAATTCTCTTATCTTATTATATCTTTGAAAAGTATTATTGATTTGAATGTCTACCAATACTTTTATTTCAAAGATACCTTCACTCATAAAGTTGGGTTCCAAATGCTAACATAATCTCCACCAACCACCCATCAATTGTGTCAATTTGGAGTTGTAGTTTCGATGGTTAAAAGTAATTTTGATAGAATTAAATTTGTTTGAAGTATTTAATAAAATATTATCAAAATTATTGATTTCATATTGAATTTTGAAGAATAAAAAAGTTATTTTTAAAATCAAATTTTCACAATCGATTTGAAATAATCATATAACTTTATTTTTTTTAATCAAACTAACCAATCGTATAAATTTTGGATGAAAATATTTCTCGTAGCCAAAGCTCAACAAAATCGAAGAGTTTCAATGTGCTGGAAATTCACTTTTACATATTTGCATTTTTAATTATTTCACGACTATTTTCTTCAAAAATTAATATGTTTTGATAATTTAATAAAAAATTTCTAACATGACTGTTTTGATAAATTTACTTAAAAAATAACTAGTTTGAAAATTGTTTTCCTTATCTTAATATAAATCATACAAAAGAAAATATATTTTTAATCAAAACCAAATTTTTTAAGACTTAATTTTCGAGTATGATGCTTTTACATACTTTAAAATCACAAATAAACATTACTATTGTGAAATCCATTTTTTTTCACTTATATTTAGCAGAGAATAAATATACCTTCAAAATTATAGCATCCCAATAGCAAAATAAAACCTAATTCATAACACTTTCGTGTACAATAATAACATATCATTTTTTTTAAAGAAAATTTTAAGCAGGATAATCTTATTAACTAATTAATAAAAAATTTTATTTATTTATATTGAATAAAAAAATTAAAAATATATTACATAAATTTTTTGTCATATTAATTAAAAATAAAATTTATTTTTAATTTTTTTAAATCTAATATTAATAATTAATACCTCTTTTTTTATTGATTAGATAATTTTTTTATATTATTTATATTAATATAGTAAAATTATACAGCATAAAATTTGTCGGTTTACAATAACTATTCTGATTTGCAATAACTATTTTAAAAGTTAGAATATTATCAAACTAGTCCGCAACATGGTCCTAGAATCACCACCAATCGAAGATGACCAATGTAAGATGCTTACCGAGCAAAAACATTCCATGTGATAGATGGACATGCATTAATAAAGGAAGGGCCCTAGGTTGTTTTCCAATTGTCTCCATCGTCACACAGTGATATTTCATATTTTTAATATTTACATATTTAAATTATTTATAAATTTTAAAAAATTAAATAAAAATAAAATCTTGTATTAAATTTGGTAAGGTGAGGACAGCTACTTCTCACAAAAAAGAGAGAGAGAGAGAGAACAACTATTTGGTATGGTCCCAAAAGTTGTGAATAAATTTTGGAAGTTGTCACGAATTATTCAACAATTGAGCGAGACAATTAAGCTACCACGTGATATTTCGGATAAAAATTTATATTATATATTTTAAATTTTAAATTTTATATTAATTATTTTAATTTTTATATTTTATATTAATTTTTATGTTAATTATTTTAAATTATTATTTATTATATATTTTAAATATATTAATAATTTTTAATAATAAATTTACGATAATAGGCGTGACATTAATGTCGATGGGTGCATGGCACCTTACACTCCGGTGGAAGAAAAAAAACATGATAAACAGGGGCATGTATTATGCATTAAATGCAAATAGGGTTGCTTTATATGTCGGTCCAAAATCCAAATGCTTACCCATAAATAATATGTGTGGGGATTTTGATGTGTTGTGGCTCCCATTGCAGCAATTTGACTGGGTGGTGCACATCATAACACATCGGAATTCACTGCCTTTGCAATTGCAATTGCTCCTGTCTTGCTCTTCTTCCCCTGGCCTCCCATTACATAATGTCCCAATTGCAATAAATTTATGGAGTAATTCATATAATTATCGCAAAGGACGTCAATTTTTTTAAAAAATTATTTAATTATTATTTCTTCCACAATGTTGACACGTGGTGCTTGTTCCAGGGATTTCCTATTCCCTTGAAACCTGCCCTGTTTTCTGCCGCCACTCTTTCCCACGCTTCCCAATTTGTGTCACTAGTAACAGAATTTGTAGTATTTAAATAATGATTAAAATAAAAATAATTAACTTAAAATTTGAATCGAGTGTAAAATTTTTAGGACCGTGTCTAATCAACCCGAAGCGGTTCTGTTTATGTATCGATGTGACTGTTGTCCCAAACTGCTAGAACATGTCATTCAACGGTCATGATCGATGATCGTATCGAGATTTTGCCTCTCGATATTCTGGCCGGCGCATACAGTTTCTAAATAATCAACGGCTCCAATATTCGTTTTCCCCTGGATTCCGTTATGACCGTTGATCCTGCCAGTGTCATTTGGTCAAACCAATGGGCCCTACCACGAAGGTCTCCAGGAAACACGGCCATCCACAGCTCTTCTCTTGACAACGTGATTGGGTAATTAATTATAATATAATTTTTATTTATTTATTTTATCAAATTGTTTAAAAAATTGAGCACCGTGATAATAATTGTACAACTCTCCTGAGAAAAAAGATTCTTGCACGATTGGCCTTTAATTTCGAAATATTACATTTCTTTCCATTATTTTAAAAAAATTTCAAAAATAATAAATAATAAATACCTTTAAAAATTATTATTTTCATATTTCTCAAAAATAAAAAACAATAACCACCGTTAAAAAAAATTATTAGTTTCATACACATGTAAAGTGTCGAGGAAATAATGGATTAGAAAATGATTACTCGCTTTTTTTTTTTTTTACCAAATAGATATGCAATTTTATGATAATATAAAATTTTAAATTTATTTCAAAAAAATAAAAATGTATACATATTTGAATCCTTTAGAGAATAACTTATCATTTCCAAATTATATTTTTAATTTTTAAAAATTAAAAAAATCACTAAATTTTTAAGAAAACCTTTAATTAACTCAGTAATATTTATGTTTTTTATTTCTAAAAAATATATTTTAAAAAATTGTATGAAGGATTTTATTTTTTAACATGTGTAAATATACCCTCCTAAGTCTCTTTAGGATAACTTTGTGCCCTTTTTTATTTTTATTAAAAATTTGCTATTTAAAATAGCCTATTTAAAAAGTTTGAAGTGATCACAATTTTTTTTAATATACATTTGGAGTCTTTATTTATTGTTAAAACCATACAAATTTTTACCAATCAATGTTTAATTGATAAAATTCAAAATCAATCAACTAAAAAATCTAATGGTGATAGGCAAACAGGGGCGAGATTTAAAAATAATTACTTTTTTTTAGAATAACTTTAAATATTGTAAAATCTAATTATCTTTTATTATTTGATCAAATATCCAGAAAAATAATGAAATTAATCCTGTACTAAATGCATGTTTAAATTAGAGCTGAGGGTGTTAATGCACAGAACTTCAATAATGTGGCAATGATAGTAATTTAGGAAACTTTGAAGTACACTACTATATTCTGTGGTGCGCTTGTACAGAAGAAACACAAAAGTGGTAGAATGTTATAAAAAATAAAAAATAAAAAAAATGTTTTTGCAGAGCTGTCAACATCGCACATGCACAGTGGTCCCACAGCCGCCGACATACTCGCCACGTCAGCAAGTAGTTATTGAACCCAGTGGGAAATTCGTAACAAGAATTATCAAGCACCGCAATTGAAGTTTCTCTAGTGGGATAATAATTGTTGGGTCCTTCAAATTTAAGAAATTCACAAAATAATTAAATAGTTCTAATTTCTTTACTTAATTCTTGTAAGAACTTTTTTAATAAAGTTAATAATTTAACTATCACACTCTTAAACGAAGATTAATATTAGCTCAAAATATTCAAAAAATCTAATAATAATAATAAAATTATTAATTATGATATTTTATGCCGCTAGTCAAATTGTTGATATTTTCTTTAATATATTATAAATTTTGAGTATTTAATTTTCATAAAATCGATATCTTATTTATTTATTAAATATATATTTATTTCAAAATTATATCATTCTATTATCACGTTAATTTTATTTTAAAATGAATTTATTTATGTGAGAGTATGTTTTAACTATTTCATTAGTAGTTCTCTATGTCAATATAAACCCATGAAAAAAGCTCAATAAAACATTATTTTTATTGCTATTTATCTTTATAACTCTCTCATTTTTTTTCCTCCGCTTGCTTTGAAATTATCTATTTAATATATATACAAGGAATAAGCTCCCGATCCTTCTTCGTGTATATATATATATATATACACACACACACACACACATACATATACAAACAATTCTAATTAAAAATAATACAAGAGCAACACAACACTAGATAGTTAAATGATGTTATTTTATTAATTTAATGTCTCTGTTTGATTATTTTACATTATCTATTATAAACTATATTTTCTTATTTATTTAAATATTTTATATTAAAAATGTGAGAACTATCTATATATATTTGTATATTTTATATTTAATAACACGAAAATTAAAATATAAAATTTAAAATAATTAATATAAAATTAAATTAATTAATATAAAAATTTTAAAATAACTAATAAAAATTTAAAAATTTAGAAAAACGTAAAAATGATTTACCTAAGAGTTAAAATATTTGGAAGTGAAGTACGTTCTTAAGCACATGTGCATGAAATTGATAATGGGGCTAATTGGAAAGCGATGGTGATGGTCAAAGTAAAGCGTCAATAATCGCACCATTTTGTCTTCAATTGATGTTGGTTTAGCCAAGTGTGAAAATACACTGGTATTAACCCTAGTAAAACTTAACCATGGTTAATTTAAAAACATTAACCATAGCTTAACTCTGTATTTTTATTTAATTGGAGAAATAACATTAGGATCTCTATGCTTTAAACATATCACTAAATATTTATAGTTCAAAATATATTTTCAAAATAGTCCATACATATTACGTAAATGTACGCATATCTTCAAGTATGATATTCTTCTAATAATTCATAGATTTGTGTAATTATTCCCTAATTCATAACATAACATCCGGTACGAAGCACTTACAATATTATGGTTTTATTAAAATACGGGGGCTTGAATGTTATTATTCCATTGTTGATTTAAGAGAGGAAAGGGAGAAGAAAAGGTAGAGCGAGAGAGAGAGGGAGGGAAGACTTTAGAAGAAAGACCGAGGAGAGACGGAAAGAGAATGTGGAGTAAAAGGAGAGAGGAGGAAAGGGAAAGAAAATGTCTGGGTAATGTAGGGGAAGAGAGGGGGCAAAGCTTCAGCATTTGGTCTCTGAGTAACTTAACAAAACAAAACCAAATCCTCCACCAATTTCTATAATTTTTCATTTTTATTGTAATTACTGTTATCCACTTCTCCTCTTTTTGTCCCACTTTTTCCCGGCCACTTGTCTCCTCCTCGCCGGGGAAATTTTGTCGGAAAATTTCGCCCCTTATTCGTTGACTTATCTCCTTTAATTCCCAGAAATGTTTTGTCAAAACTGGTTTTTCGGCGCTTCATCCCACTGATCTGAGCTTATTGGCTTGCAAATTTATGCAAAATCTGTTTTTAGCTGTTGTTTTGCTCGAAATCTGAGCTTGTTCATTGATTTCAATAGCAAGGAGATGAGTCAGTGAATCAGGTTTTGTCAAAGTTGTTATAGTAGTTGTCCGAAGAAGCAAATGAAGACACCGGCAAACAGCGCCGTAGCTTCCGCCGCGATGGCTGCCTCCCATCCCGGCGAAGGTCAGCTCATCTGAATCTCTGTTTAGTTTGTATATTTGTAGTATATGCTTAAGTCAATTGAAAACACAGAAAGAAGCATAGAAAGAATCGGCGGATCAGGATTTAAGCTATTGTGGTGTTTTGACTTTTGAGTTTTGTCTTGCTCTGGTTTGTTCTTTTGCTCATGTTTTTCTTCGTATTCGATCAGAAAAGTTTCCCTTTATATTTCTTTTTCCCGCTAACAACATATTCGGGAGCTTTAGATTTCATTTTGTTTCTATACCTTTTCCCTGAAAAACCAGAATGGTAAGAGAAAATGGAGGAAAGTGTATCAATAAGGAAGGAATTGATGACACGTGCGATTTTATTACAGGAGAGAAGAAGACCATAAACTCGGAGCTATGGTACGCTTGCGCAGGACCATTGGTGAACCTCCCTGCAGCCGGCACCCACGTCGTCTACTTCCCTCAAGGCCACAGCGAACAGGTTCGTCTTTTTCTGCTATCGCGTCTCTTCATTTTTGCCTAATAATTTTTTTTTTCCCGTGTCTTGTGTTGTGGGTTATTTGTTAAGACAAGGTGGTTGGGTGTAATAATTACAGATTAGATTGTAAGGGATTTGGCTAAACGCTAGCTTTTCGGGGTTAAGTTACCTTTTTACTCTGAGTTGAGATAACGTTGCTTCATTTAATTAACTTAGTTTCCATTCACGTGTACGAGAAAAATGTTTTCAACTTTTTGACTATTGTTTTACTACTATTTTGGTGATATTTCATTAGATTTCTTTTAAATGTTTGTAAAGGAAAGCAATGGCAATGGGTGCTTTGAATAATTAATTAATTAATTATTTTTTATTAATTTGTAAATGTTTTAGGCGTAAATTTATCCATTTTATTTGCAAATCAAAGCTTATGTTTTTGGTAGAAGATTAATTTTTAACTTCTTGTTATGGATAAAACTGTTTTATGCTCTAAGCATGAAACGAAGTCAATTACACTTAAAAGGCTGGTGGATTGTTGTATAACAATGCTTTGCGTGGCTGTGTCTTTTCATCAGTGTCTTCTTTTTGGGTTAAGTTCGTGTTCTGATATGAGATTGAAATTTCTGGTAACAGGTCTCTGCGTCAATGAAGAAGGACATTGATGGTCAAATCCCAAACTATCCGAATCTTCTGCCAAAGCTGCTATGTCTTCTTCACAATGTCACCTTGCATGTATGCACTTGACCTTATTGGGCTTTTATTTTTCTTAACCAACAACCTAATTATAATTTTATTTTTCATGGTAAATAGTATTTTTTGACTTGCTTGTTTTTGGTTTTGTAGGCTGATCCAGAAACTGACGAAGTGTATGCTCGGATGACCCTCCAGCCTGTTACTTCTGTAAGGACTCAATTCCAAAGAACTGAAGAATCTACATTTTTTTCTTTATCTTGAACATTTCATTTGAGACACAATATAGAGTATGCTTTGGGCTGTTGTGTTCCATCGAATCAAACAAATCTACTAGAAGTAAAATCGCTATGATATACCTGGTCTCATTGCCCAGAAAATGTGTAGAAATGACCTTAGCACAATTTTAAGTGGCTGGCTCACTAAAGCTATCAACATCTTGTGGCCAGTTTGACAAGGATGCATTGTTGAGATCAGATCTTGCAATTAAATCAAACAAACCACAAACAGATTTTTTCTGTAAAACGTTGACGGCAAGTGACACAAGTACTCATGGAGGTTTCTCTGTGCCCCGCCGTGCAGCTGAAAAGATATTCCCCCCTCTGGTAAGCAGTTTTTGCCTTATGTTGAAGGTTCACGTTATACTTTCAAGGTTGGATTTAAACTTTGTTTGTTGTCATAGGATTTCTCTATGCAACCACCTGCTCAAGAACTTGTGGCCAGAGATTTGCATGATAATGTATGGACCTTTCGTCATATCTATCGTGGTATGTTCATCTTGCATCATCAGTATTTTGTTTGTTGAGCCCATGAATTGTTTTTACTATTCAATTTTATGCCCGCAAGCTTGTCCCATTTATGAAAAAACCTAATACTGATTTTTTATTTTTCTTGATGCAGGACAACCTAAGCGGCACTTGCTTACAACGGGGTGGAGCCTATTTGTTAGTGGAAAGAGGCTTTTTGCCGGTGATTCAGTTTTATTTATTAGGTAGTGGTAATGAACTGAGATTCCTTAGAAATTCTTTTCTTGGAGATAATTTTCTCAAAATGTTAGCTTTACTGTACATGTAAAAGCCTTGCAATATGCTCATACTTTTTCTAGTTTTGATGTGCTATGTTAATGCAAATTACATTAATTTTACTGTTTTATGAACATTGATGGCAGAGATGAAAAGCAACAGCTACTGTTGGGCATTAGACGAGCTAACAGGCAACCCACCAATCTATCATCGTCAGTATTATCAAGTGACAGTATGCATATTGGAATCCTAGCAGCAGCAGCACATGCAGCTGCGAATAATAGCCCCTTCACTGTCTTTTATAATCCTAGGTCAGTAACTTAGTTTTTCTTGTTTAATCATAGATTCCTTTTACAAATGCACTTTGTATATGTTTATTAGTAATTTGCACCTTGGATTGTGTAGGATGAGTTAAATTTCAATGCACTGAGAAATCAGTGTGAATAATCTTTATTTTCAATGCAGAGCTAGTCCTTCGGAATTTGTTGTCCCATTGGCCAAATACTACAAGGCAGTGTGCAGCAACCAAATCTCACCTGGCATGCGCTTTAGAATGACGTTTGAAACTGAAGAGTCAGGCACAAGAAGGTAGTTTTGTTTGGGTTATCAGCCTCTTTGTAAATTTGTGAAAACATTAAAAGAATGACCTCTAATGTGCAAAATGGTCTGAAGAATTTATTGAAGCACTGATAAAGTTAATAACAGAAAGGCAATTGATCTGCAGGTATATGGGTACAGTTACAGGTATCAGTGATCTGGATCCTGTAAGATGGAAGAACTCCCAATGGCGAAATTTGCAGGTTGATATCATGCTGTTTTCATTGTTTTAAACAATGTTATATTACAATATTCATTCTCGTTAACTCATGTATATGATTAGGTTGGCTGGGATGAGTCCACTGCTGGGGAAAAGCGTAATCGTGTCTCAATTTGGGACATTGAACCAGTGACTGCTCCATTTTTCATATGCCCTCCTCCATTCTTCAGATCCAAGCATCCAAGGCAAGCAGGTATGCCGAGTACTAAATGTCTATTTAAGTCCTTTTTTATGGTTATTATATTTCTTCCTTTTCTAGATGTCATCCAGAAAGTGTGTTGCCTGTGTACCCCCTTTGCATAGTCATTCTTTTTATGTTCCTGGCATTATGTATTATCTTTTGCTGGTTCAATAAGGAACAGAAATGCTTATTTTCTATCTCAATCATCATTTGAGCTTTAAAAGTTGTTTTGGGGGAGATCTCTTATCTGGCTTTTATATTACTTCTGCAGATGATGACTTGTCTGATTTGGATAATGTATTCAAGAGGACTATGCCATGGATTGGTGATGATTTTGGCATGAAGGATTCCCAGGCTCTGCCTGGCCTAAGCTTGGTCCAGTGGATGAACATGCAGCAAAATTCATCTTTGGCTAACTCAATGCAATCGGGTTACATGCATTCTATGGCTGGTTCCGTTTTGCAAAACTTTAATGGAGCTGATCTTTCGCGTCAGTTAGGTTTGCCACAACAAATGCCTCAGCCAAACAACTTGCAGTTTACTGGACAGAGGCTACCACAACAAGTACAACAGATTGATCAGCTCCAAAAGCTTCCTTCCACAATGAACCAAATAGGCTCAATTACATTGCCACAGCAACCACTGGGTGATATTACTCAACAATCAAGGCAAAATATGATCACTCAAACTTTACCCTCTGGACAAGTTCAGGCCCCAATTGTTCAGCCTCAAAATCTGGTCCAAAATAATAATATTCTTCAGCAGCAACCATCCATTCAAAACCCTCAGCTTCCAGTGAGCCTTCCACAAAACCTGCAGCAGCTGCAGCAACAACAGCAACAGCAGCAACAACAACAACAACATATTATGGGTCAGAACCAACAGCAAAACATGATACAACACCAGCTTCCTGATCAAGTAAACCAACATTTGCAAATGTCTGACAAGATTCAACTTCAACTGTTGCAGAAGCTTCAGCAACAACAACAATCATTTTTAGCACAGCAGTCTGCCCTGCAACAGCCTGCTTCACTTACTCAGCTCCAAGATCAACAAAGGCTGCTTTTAGATACGTCTCAGAGCTTCTCTAGGTCTGTTACACCAAACCAAATGCTGGAAATGCCTCAGGCAACACCAACCTCACTTCCTCAGTCAAACATTATCTCGCATCAGATAACAAAGAGTAACAGCCTAAACAGTGTTCAATTCTCCCATCCTCCTCCACAGCCAAAGCCTGAGCAACAGCAACCTGGCATATTGCCTCAAATGCCAGGACATGTGGGGCTGCCGTCAACCCATGTTAACAATCAAGTTTCTATGGCTGGTTGCAGTATGCTGACAGGAGCCACCGGAGCAGGGCAGTCTGTGATTACTGATGATGTTCCATCTCATTCTACATCACCTTCCACAAACAATGGTCAGCACTTGATTCAATCAATGATAAATAGTAGGGTCCATCGAAATGCTGGAGCAGGAGAGGACTTAGCTCAGTCTGCTTCAACACTCCTGGGTCACAGTGCTTTGGAAACCATGGCATCAAATGCTAACTTAGTCAAAGATTTGCCACACAAGTCTGATGTTAAGCCTTCAGTAAACATATCCAAGAGTCAGAATCAAGGTTTTCTTGCCCCGCAATCATACTTAAATGGTGCAGCTACCCAGACAGATTTTTTGGACACGTCATCTTCCACAACTTCAGTTTGCCTTTCTCAGAATGATGTTCATTTACAGCAGAATACTAATGCACTGTCTTACAATCCACAGTCATTGTTGAGAGACACAAGTCAAGACGGGGAAGTTCAGGTTGATCCCAGGAGTAGTGTTCCATTTGGTACAAACGTTGATGGCTCATTGGGATCCATGAATCCCGATCCATTTTTAACAAAGGGATTGATGGGATTAGGGAAGGATTTCTCAAATAATATCTCTTCAGGAGCGATGCTTACTAACTATGAAAATTCCAAAGATGCTCAGCAGGAGCTCTCATCCTCAATTGTTTCACAGTCATTTGGAGTTCCAGATATGACATTCAATTCAATTGATTCCACAATAAATGATAGCAGTTTCTTGAACGGAGGTCCTTGGGCACCGCCTCCACCATTTCCCCAGAGAATGCGGACATATACTAAGGTTTGAATTTATAGGTTTAAATTTCAGCAGATTTAGCAAAGTTTTCCCTCCCCTTTTTTATTCAAAATAATCATGGATTAAAATTTAATACGTTATTGTGAAGGTTTACAAACGTGGAGCTGTTGGGCGATTAATTGATATCACACGTTATTCAGGTTATGACGAACTCAAGCAAGATCTGGCTCGTAGGTTTGGCATAGAGGGGCAGCTTGAAGACCGAGGAAGGATAGGCTGGAAACTTGTGTATGTGGATCATGAAAATGATGTCCTGCTAGTAGGGGATGACCCGTGGGAGTAAGTCCTTTGGTCCTTTCCTTTCAAAATTTCATTTCTCCTCTTCCCCCCACCACCAATTTTCTTGTTTTCTTCATTATACTAATCAATAAGAAAGTGATAATGACCCATTAATTCAAATTGTTTTTCTAATATTCACTTAGCTTGGCATTCTTCCCATAATCATTCATCAAGATTCTATTGAATTATGCCTAGATTCTCCGTGTTTGTGCATGAGTGTTTGCAATGTGCTTGGCTTATGGCAAAATAAGAACCACCGGATAATCGTCGCAAACTTATTTTGCTGTTATATTTCTTGAACCTGACCTTGAACTTTTGTTAACTGCAAAACTTAGGAAATTCCTTCTAAGTGTTTCATGTCATGGTGTTGTTTTACCAAATACCTATATATTAAAATCTCCGCTACGAACCTCCAGACCATATGTCGGTAAAATTGGCTTAATTTTGTTTGGTTTGGGATGTTTCAGATATTAAAATCTCTGCCACCAACCTCCAGACCATATGTCACTAAAATTGGCGTAACTTTGCTTGCTTTGGATGTTTCAGGGAGTTTGTGAACTGTATCCGTTACATTAAGATCCTGTCTCCACAAGAAGTCCAACAAATGAGCTTGTATGGAGATTTTGGGAACGCTGTGCTTCCGCGTCAAGCCTGTAGCAGCTCCGATAATGGGAATGCTTAACAGTAGTCTATAAAAAAGGCTGACAGTTCCTCCGGTTTTGGATGATAAATTATCTGTGGTGACTCTGTTCATATCTTTCTGTATGGCATATATACATTGCCACAACTGGGTTCTGTTTCTCACTTCTCAGCTTGCAGAAGCAGCAAGCGAACCAACGAACGTTGTTGGCGGGTAGGAACTTCTCTTAACGTAAGTGCAAGAAACAGAAACTTCATCGGCAGTGATGTTACATCACAACATTCGAGCTTCATTGCCGAAACCCAGTTTGGTATGTGTTTAAACTAGCGGATCAGTTTGTACCCTTTTTTCCTTTTAGTTGATTGATATTGATACGGATATTCCCACTCAGGTGCACTGTAGAAAGCAAGAAGCTTGAATGAAATTCATATGCCTTAGCTTTTGTCTATCGAGTGTACAAATGTGTAGATTTTCTACAATTTTTCTATAAATTGGTCATCTCAACTTCTAAACATTCATTGGAAAAAAAAAAAAAAAGCTCATACATACTTTCATGCCCTTTTATTTCATTTCACAAATTGTTATTATAATAATTTTACTTAAATTTTGTTAAAATATTTGATTTTTAAATATTTTTAACATGTGAAATACACCCATTCATACTATTTATAAAGGCCCATATATGTTCAAATGGTAGTGGCAATAATTTATAACTCATAAAAAATAAACAATTTAACATTTGTATTTAATTTAATAGTATAATTTAGATTTTAAATATAAAAGATTGTTTGAAAAAAATTAAAAAAAATTGTATGTCTTGAGGCTAATATTGGCTTTGATCAAATAACCATAGACATTTATTTAGTTGTGGGAGTAATGCCTGGCATCTCTTCCTTTCAACTATAAAATTTTTATAAGTATATTTTTTAACTTGTCATAAAATATAATTATTAAATATAATTATAGTTGTTGATAGATATTATATATTAAAAATAATTAAGTTAGTGATATTGAAGAACTTTCTTAGTAATTTCTTTTTTTTGGTATTAACATGTACAAATTTATTTTTATCATTTAAATGGTTAAAATTAAAAAATGACCACTTACGGCAATGAATTCTTAACACGACTAGTAGACTTACTTGAATTTATTAATATTAATATTATTATTATTATTTCTTTTATTTTTTTAATATTATTATACTAAATTAATTA
>CP135561.1:7422175-7626594 GCA_032401905.1 Swietenia macrophylla | reverse complement strand
GCAGTGTTTGGGATTCCATATAGACTATTGGAAGTGTTGTAGAGTTTTGTACTTGCAGGTTTAGTTAGTATTGCCTATGTATAGTGGAAACTCTGCCGAAATGATTCCATTAAACCCTAATTCACGAACCCTAATTTTAGGGGCGTGACAAAATGGGTGACAGAAAGAGGAGTGAAAGTGGAAAAGCAAGTGGGAGAACGGCTAAAGGTGGGAGTGGTTCTGGGGGATCTGATACATACAAAGTGAAGGTGCAGCCTCTACTTCTAATTGTGTGCTGGATTTGATGCTGTTAGATGCCCTGAATTGATGCTCTCTTTTTTCATGTTAACCTTGCCTTTTTGTCATTTCATTTCTTTCTCAGAGAAGTTTTATTTATTGTTAGCAATATAACTGATGGTAAGCAGTTTCTTCTGGAATATTGCCTTTTCTTTTGAACTAAGAGGTATGGCAAAGAATAGAAATTAAAGAAACAAGAAACAAAAAGGCAGCACCATGGTGTTTCTTTCTTCTTCTTCTTTTTTCCTTTTTTTATTTTCCTGGTTCCCTTTTGCATCAAAAACTTTTCCATTCATACAGTAGCTGCATGAAATGTTACTAGGAAGTTTACTTCTAAAAATGGCAGTATTACCATAAATGAGATTGTGGCTTACTAGAAAAGTTGATAGTTTCTGGTTCTTTTGTAGACTACCATTTACCTGAAGTTCATGTGTTTGTTTCCAATTGCAGTTTAGCACATTGAATTGGGATGTAGGATCTGGATAGCTATTTGCTTTTGCAATAACATATGTGTATAGTTAAATGATTAGGTTATTTAAAGGTGTACGTATGATAAAATTGGAAAATAAAGACATTGATATAGATTCTTGGTTCTGAGAAATTTTCTCCTTGGTTTCCTTTTGAACTTTGAACCATGTAAGTAAACGGCTATTGTCTCTGCAGAAGGGATCTAAGGAATCATACTTATCCAGATTTTGCCAGACCTGTGTGCAAGCCTTTGATCTTTTTATGTTATTCTATTTATTTGATTATTTTTTTGGTGACTGTTAAAAGCTAGAAAGGAATAGACATGCTCTTGTTTCTGCCATTATTTTGAAATCACAACTTTGCATCTCCGGATGTTATCTGCACAATCTGTTTATGGATGTTCTGCTCTGATTTTTCAGTACCACTGTTTTGTAAATTTATCAACTAGTTTGAGTTCTTTTACACAGCACATCAATGGAATTCAATGTATTTGTTTATTTTTCTTCCCTGCATTTATCCACCAATGTGGTATATTGTGCCTATCATATTTTAGTGCTTGAGTGGTCTTTTCCAAATTTCAGATGATCATGGAACGAAAATTTCAGCCAGTCATTGTATTCAGTTTCAGTAGAAGAGAATGTGAACAACATGCAATGTCTATGTCTAAGCTTGATTTTAATACACAAGACGAAAAAGATGATGTTGAGCAGGTTTTTAGCAATGCAGTGCTCTGCTTGAACAAGGAAGATAGAAATTTACTGGCTATTGAGTTGATGTTGCCTCTACGTAAACGAGGCATTGCTGTTCATCATTCTGGCCTTCTGCCTGTTATCAAGGAATTGGTAGAGCTTCTTTTCCAGGAAGGTCTTGTGAAGGCTCTCTTTGCTACTGAGACAGTAAGATTTTCTCCTGGCACCAGTTTTTCTTTCTCTCTTTTTTTTTTTTTTTGAATCTAAGCTTTGTAGTTGCTGTTCATTTGGTTTTCAGTTTGAATACAAAATATTGGATTGCTCTTACAGTTTCTTCTCTTTGTCGCAGTTTCCCATGGGTTTAAATATGCCTGCCAAAACTGTGGTGTTTACAGCTGTTAAGAAGCGGGATGGCCATAGTCATCGTTACATTGGATCAGGTGTGTATATGCAGGTGAGTTAAGACCTTATTCTTTCCTCTGTAACATACACACTGATAGACACGCACAAACATGTTTTCTTCTGATATTTTTGAATGCAAAATTGCTATTATGTAAATCCTTAGATGAGTGGAAGGGCTGGGTGCTGTGGCAAAGTTGAGCAAGTAATTTGTATAATAATGGTTGATGAGCAGGTAATAGGTCACTTCTACTCAAAATGCATTCAAAATTTGTTATGCTCTTTATATCAGTTGTTAGGAAATCCTTTCCGGGTTTTACTTTATCTCAAATTTAATGGTGCATTCTATCTAACCTGATAGAAGGTCTTTGATGTTTTAAGTTATTACATAGCATAAAAGGTTGAGCTAATTGCTGGAGGCCTAATAATAGTTTTAAGCACTAACAATCCTATTTGTAAGGCATGCAGATCAGACACAACCACAAGCATATCATTTAACACAAATGCACTTTTTATAATTGAATTAATACAACAGGGGATTTCAATACAAGGCCCCCTTGTTCAAATTGGCTTTGGTGCCATATTAATTTACCACTTGACGTAAAATCTTATGCTAAAAGGTAAAGGTGCATTAATGGTACTGAAGCTCTAATGTGATATTAAATTAAACTAATAACATTTAGTTTTGGCCTTAATGGATTAGCAGTTTATCGTGATTTCTTTCAAAATGTCTGGAAACAATGTCCATTGCTTTTTGCAGATGGAGATGAATACGCCCAAGGACGTGGTTTTGGGTAAACCTGCTCCTCTAGTTAGTACTTTTAGACTTAGCTACTATTCAATTTTAAATTTAATTAGTCGTGTTGAAGCCCAGTTCACTACTGAACCTAAGATAAATCATTCATTTCATCAATTTCAGTATGAAAAGGTTCATTTTGATCTCTTCTTTTTTCTTTTATCAGCATTTAGGTATATGTTGATTAATTACATGCAATATTCACTTCTTTTCAGGCTTTACCTGATATTGGGAATAAAGTTTTGAAGCTGGAACAGGAAGCTGCCTTGCTTGATGATTCAGGAGAGGTAATATTTGTCACTTGGTTCTACAGCTAGTCTTATTTTTATCCACAATGTGAACCTTTTTTTTCTGGTTCAGGCTGAAATTGCTGAGTATCATAATTTGAAACTTGAATTAGTCCAACTTGAGAAGAAGTTGATGTCAGAAATAACAAGGCCTGAAAGAGTACTTTATTATGGTGGTTCTGGTCGGCTGGTATGTGTGGACAACATCATTCTTGTTAGCTGAATCACTGCTTTGTAATAGTTTTTAGTATTGATATTTTAGCATGTTTTTCTGCCTTTATTTTTTGATACTTGTCTTCAAGGGGAAATAGTTAAAGAGCATTCAAATGTACCTTTCAAGCCAAAGTTAGGTGAAGACATTTTTCCAGCCAAATGTATAGTGACTCAATACTTCAATTCTTACTAGCACATTTGACTGATTCCAGCGCTATCATTTATGTCTGACGAAAATGCTCTAGTTAAATGGAATCATGGTTATTCTATGAGTTTATAGCATTAGATATGATATGCTTTCAAATTCTTTGAAGCATAGAAAAAATAAAAATAATAAAATAGAGCTCTGCTGAAAAGAAAAAAAATACATGAATGACTGACTAGTAACAATTTTTAACACTAGAGTTTTACACAATAAGACTCTTAATTAGGACCATCACGTCAAAAAGTGGCACCTAAATTCAATATAAGAGCATGGTCCTTTTCACCTCTAGCTTGAAGCAAATACTCTAGTTAAATCTATTTTTACTTTCTGTTGATTTCTCTGAATTTAGTTTAGTTTTTGGTCTTTTGTTAAATGTTCGATTGTGTTCTTGAGTGACCGTATTATCTCACCTGAGATTGATGGTTTACTTGATTTTAACATACCTCCAAGCACACACGTATGCGCATTGATGAGCATATATGCATGTGTGTGATCTAATTTATTAATCCTTGTGTCATTGGAAATTATAAGAAAAAAGGAAAAAATAAAAACTTGCATCATTTGTTTTGCTATTCAGTGTAGAATTGTGGCATCACCTTTTTTGCGGCCTTAAGTTGCAGATGCAGGTGGTGAGTTTTCTGATTTTACACTTGGTATTAATATCTTGTATGTGCTTAAGGCAGATCAAGGTTAAGAGAAGGTGGTACAGATTGGGGCTGGGGAGTTGTAGTTAATGTTATTAAAAGGCCCTCTGGAGGTGCAGGCACCTTTCTTTCAGGAGGTGCTGGTTATATAGTGGACACTTTACTTCATTGTTCACCTGGTTCAAGTGAGAATGGATCACGTCCAAAACCATGCCCACCCTGTCCTGGAGAAAAGGGTGAAATGCACGTGGGGAGTTGACACATTCCAAGACACCAGCCTGCTCCAAGACTCTGAATTAATGTTCTGGAGATTTTGATATTCATATTCATCAACTTATAGGTTCCAGTTCAGTTGCCCCCGATTTCAGCTCTAAGCAAAATCAGAATATCTGTGCCTCCTGATCTACGACCACTGGAAGCAAGGCAAAGTGTACTTCTTGCAGTTCAGGAGTTGTAGTCCCGGTTCCCTCAAGGCCTTCCAAAGCTTAATCCTGTAAAGGTAACTAAATGCCATAGTCACATATCATGAGTTATTTTCCAGCAAAGCAATGAAGAGTAAGGTGTGGTATAAATTCCCTAGAGCTTAGTTTGGTTATAAGGAGAAAGTTTTAGATAAGATAGGCCCAAAAGGGCCATCTAATAAAACCACACCACCTTTTTGAAATTTTCTCTTTTATTATCACAATTGCTGCTGAAAGTGGTCAATTTCCAAATGACTGTGTCTGTAATGAATTTTTATTAAATGGGCATACGGATGATGTACGTCTGTCCCACCTACGACAGACTTGGTTGTTAGGGATTCTGTTCATGTATTGTATATTTTTTAAGGACATATTCTATGGTAGAACTTGCCTTTGAGTTGATAAAATGTTAACTCTGAATGAGAATTTGCAATGGTTTAATCTTTACTTCTAACTGCAAGTTAAACTATGTCTTGTGTGTTTATTATGACTTGCCAAACGTGCAAATATGTTCTCAGCATCATTATCTTCTTTGTTTTACATCCAAACCATTATTACTCAAAGCAGATACATGTAAAACCTATTTATTTTAGTTTGGATGAACAATTTACTTATCAAGGTTGATCTCTTCCATCATTCACAATTTGCCTTTTTGTTGGCCAGTTATCCATGTTGATACAGTCTTTCCTCAGGTCATTCGTTTACATTGGCTCCACTCACATTTTTTTTTATCTTTTTTATTTTATTTTATTTTCCAATGGATTTATTATGAGCATAATATGTCTAAAACAGCTTGGGGTTTTAGTCTTCAACACATGCTCCAAGTTGTTAAACTAATTGTCAGAGAGTATTTATTTAATATTTTTTGAATTGTTTAATCAAATGCTCTTTTTTTTTTAAATATTTAAATTGATTTGCAGGACATGAAGATTGAAGATCCTTAAGTTGTTGAACTGGCAACACAAATTGAGGAACTCGAACACAAGTTGTTTGCTCATCCACTGAACAAGGTTTGAAATATTACATGAATCAGCTGTATGCCGTTGAATTGATAAAGAATTTGATGACAGTGATATCTTATATCACTCAACAAAGAAATCCCCAACACTAATTTGAAAAAGTTATCCCAAGTGTTGTGCTCTCTACTGACTCTATTTTGTGCGATGCAGTCTCAGGATGAGAATCAACTCAGATGTTTCCAAAGGAAAGCAGAGGCGAATCATGAGATTCAGCAGCTTAAGTCAAAAATGCATGACTCCCAGGTATTTGCTGTTGGCAGATGCTCCCTGATCTGACGAGTCCAAATGTGGGCTGGATTACCATACTACTGCAAAGGATGCAAATGCACTATTTTTCTGCAATTGACATGATTGTTCTATGATTATTGCTTCTCATGAGGTTGTTCATGGAGTGAAATTTTACACAAGTTATTGCATGAACTGCATCTTATTATGGAAATATCTTTTACAGAAGTGTTCAAGCAGCAAACCTCTAGTCTTAAGAGATATTTGAACTCCTTGTTTCTCAAAATGTTGAAACAACTGCTGCTGGCCATGAAGTCATTTGAATTGTTTGTTTTTATTACTATTCTGACCACTTTATGTTAGATATTGCTGTTTTTACATGTTTAATACTTTTATTTAATTTGCATTGTCTTTGCAGGTCCAAAAATTCTGGGATGAACTTAAAAACCATTCACGGGTCTTGAAAAAACTTGGCCATATAGATGCTGATGGTGTTGTCCAGTTGAAGGGATGAGCAGCATGCTTGATAGACACGGGAGATGAAGTCGTTGTTACTGAGCTAATGTTTAATGGTGAATCATCAACCTTCTATTCCTCACTTTTGTTTCCCCTACAGAGCAAATCTAATGTCACTTATTGATGAAAATTTGATCAGGTACATTCAATGACCTTGATCATCACCAAGTTGCAGCCCTTGCAAGTTGTTTCATTCCTGTAGATAAATCGAGTGAGCAGATAAATTTGAGAATGGCGCCTGCTAAACCATTACAACAACTTCAGGAGAGTGCGAGAAAAATAGCAGAGGTGTGTTGTCTTTTTTTTTTTCGTTTTCATATAATTCATTCATTAATTATCAAAAACCTTGAAAGTTTCTCTACATCGTAGATACAACATGAATGCAAATTGGAAGTAAACGTTGATGAGCACATGGAGTCAACTGCAAGGCCCTTTGTGGTGGATGTGATTTACTGTTGGTCAAAGGTTAGTGCTTTATATGTTAGGCACTGTTGTTAAACATTGTTGGTCTCCTGTCATGCATAGGGAGGCAATACTGCAAGCTAATTTGAGCAAACTTCATTCACATACCCCCTGAACTTTTAGAATGCTCTGAACATTATGTAGGAGGAATTCTCTAATTCTTTGTTTCCACCTTTTTGCTACCGTAAACACAGGAAACTTAGTTTTGGTTTTTTTTCTTGTGGTGGAATGTAAGTTAAGTGAACAGTGAAATCTTTTTATTTTTAGTTGGAGACATTGTTTTCTAGGGAATGCCAACATTGACATCAGTTCTTTGGGCACTGCTTGAAACCCTAGTTTTACAACTTAATATTTTTAGTTTGAAACTCCAGAAGTTCTTCCATACCCTAAAATGAGGTAATTTGAGGACTAGTATGGCGGGACCCACACTATTGAACATGAATGCTCTTCAGAAATGAATTTGTGACCGCTCTTGTTTATCTGATTCTTTGTCTCTCACTCATTTTTTATTTTTCATTTTTCTTAACACCAAAAGGTCCCTACATGTTCTATTTGTCTATGTTGGCCTGGCCTAATCTGGGCACATGATGGATATAAGAGTTAACTGTGCAAATCCTTTTGTTTATCTATGTTTTTGACAATTTACTGTTGTCATCTTCCCATAGTTTTTTCTCTTGATGCTTGAGGTTCAAATTGTTTGCTCATTATGCCTTTGCTGGAATGCTGGATACAGTATCTCTCCTAATTGTTTTGCATTATTGTTTTGTGGATCATCTATGATCTCTCTTTCTCCTCTCCATTTGTAGGTTTAAATCATCATACTCATTCCTTGTTATGCCTTTGATATATATGATACAATTGGGAATACATTTGGATATATATCATTACCAAGTGATTTTAACTGTCTTTCTTGTATGTGCCGACATTACTTACCTCATGGCAGTTATTAGTCACATTCAATGCTATGCTTTTTCTTGGTCTTTGTTTGGTGATGCCAATTCCATGAGTTTCATGTAATTTCGGTTGGTTGATGAATTTTTGCTGGTTGGTTTTTGACTTATGAACTGAGAGGGGTGCTGAACACCTTGTTTTATCAGTTTCTCTAGTTCTATTTGACACATGGTCTACTTGGCAGGATCCTGCTTCTTTTTTCTTTTTATTAGTTTTCATATATATATATATATATATTTTTAAAATTTCCTATTTGTTATTTGGTTTTTATCCATTCTGTTTATATTTGTTTTCCTCAGGGTGCAACCTTTGCAGAGGTTATACAAGTGACTGATATATTTGAGGGCAGTGTAATTAGAAGCGCTAGAAGGTGTGATGAGTTTTTGAACCAGGTAAGATAAAAACTTTTGACCTTGTAGTGACAGAGGGCAGTTAATAGAATTTACCACTTCCATGGTAATATCTACCCTCTATGTCTGATCATGGCTTCAAATCTGTCTTGTACTAATCAGTCCTGGGACAAGAGAGAATGTGCAAGTTTTGTTTGTTAATTTGAATGGAAAATCTCTTGAAAAGAAACTAACTAGAGATGAAAAAATTGTATGATGTATGTGTACATGTTGGAATGACTTGTCACAGGAATTGTTGTATATAGTGTTCAAGAGTGCGGATTGCTCTTGATGACTTGACTTTACCTCTGCTCTTTCTTGTTTGATGGTTTATGCTCCCTAAGGTCTCTCCTGGACCAAGGTTTCCCCTAAACAGACAAGCCAGATGAACGCTGGACCCCGTCTTTTAGCGTCCCTCTGTTTGTGTTTGCAAGGAGTTGTGCCTGACTGTAATTGCCTGGCCTCTGTTTGAAGTTTAATAGCTTCTAATTAGCTCTTTTTCCTTTTGTCCAATTCCAGCTGCGTGCTGCTGCTCAAGCTGTTGGGGAAGTCAATTTGGAGAAGAAGTTTGCAGCAGCCAGTGAAAGCCTTCGGCGAGGCATTATGTTTGCAAATTCCCTTTATTTGTGAATTTCCTGTTGCAGGCTGCTGTACGCATGCGGAATTTTATATCTCACACACTCGAAGGTTCACGTTCACAGTACAAATTGCCTGATGGGTGGTGCCCATTTCATGCATGGTAGATGTGATCTAATCTGAAATTATAGGTACCTCTTTTCTTTTGTTTTTTTAATTATTTTTTGCTTTTTGACAAAATGCAATATATATATATATATATATTTTCTATTTACCACTAACAGTGTTGCAGCTGCAAAAATTTTGAAATTAATTTGTAATTATATAGGCCATCATTTTAAGCTCCCTCGATTCAGCAACAAGAGTCGGTTATGGAATAATCCTTTGCCAATCCTGTTAATACTCGAGAAAGTATGCACATTTGATATTTGCAAGTAACCCTGAGGGAGGAGGCAGGCAATAACGTTCTTATTTTATTGAAAAATCTTTGATTGATGGAAATATAAACAAGAGAAAGCTTATCAGGAAAGCAATTACAGACAATTACTTGTAACACACTGCATTTCAATTCGCAAATTAAAAAAAAAAAAATTCAAGCTTCTACAATTGGGTCGAAGACAACAGTTGAATGGTTTGCAATGTGCAAGCTGAACTGTCCTCCTTTCTCGTTCACATCAATCTTCTCTATCTCTGGCGGAGTTTTCATCTCAAAGTTGGACACCAGATTTGCGATCACAAGCCCCAAAATGGGCAATGCAAGTATAATTCCTGGGCAGCTTCTTCTTCCCATACCAAATGGCAAGTATCTGAAATCAACTTTCCCACCTGCGACAGCATCTGTATTTGATTCTTCTTCCATGAACCTCTCCGGCCGGAACTCATCTGGTTTTTTCCACCATTTCGGATTATTTGCTAGCCACCATGCGTTTACTACAACTTTAGACTCTTTGGGAATTGTGAAACTTCCAAGTTTTGCTTCTTCCAGGTTCATATGGGGCACTAACAACGGAATTGGAGTGTGCAATCTTAGTGTCTCTTTTACTGTGGCTTGCAAGTATGGTAATTCATGAAGGTTCAACTCTGTTACGGGGTTTCCTTTAAGGACTGTGGAGATTTCACGACGGATCTTGTGTTGAACTTCTGGGTGATTGACCAGTTCAGCTATTGCCCATTCCATTGACCACAGAGTTGTTTCTATTGCTGCTACGTTTATGTTCTCAACAATGTACAGAACATTTTCTTCACTGATCTCTCCCTTCATTTGTGCATCAATTATATGGTCAATTGCACAGCTTATCTTGTGATTCTTTCCATTGGCGGCCATGATTTCCCTGCAACAAAAATGAAAATCAAATGACAGTGGTCGTGTTAAATTGTGAATACACTTGTTCCATCTAAAACCTTCTCGAAAAGAAAGTCGAGCCTTACCTTCTTTTCTCCACAAAATAGTTGTTAAAGAATGCCAACCTCCTCTCCTGCAAGTCTCTGCACTTTTTCAAATATCCTCTTAAAAATGGCCTAAGCAAAGGAATAAAATCTCCATAATTGTACTCAAAACTTTGAGCCAGCCTACTCCTTTCTGAATTAAACCTTGTTGCTTCAATGAACAAAGGATCTTCCTGTGACTCGAATTTTGCATCAAACATCATTCTGTACATAATATTATACAACATCAGTTGCAAACGTTTCCTCACAACAATCCCTTTTGTTTTCACTCTCTCTTCCTTCCTCAAATCATGCACAACAAGCTCCATTTCCTCCTCCCACATGTTACTATAATTGTGCACAACTTTGTTAGTGAAAAACGGCAGTGTCATAATCCTACGCATTTTGCGCCAATGATCACCATAAACCGTGAAAACCATGTCTTGTCCATTGCCTGTAAATATGTCGAAAACGACATTTCGCGGCCGGGACCCGAATTCTACACCGTGTGTGTGTAAAACTTGGGTGGCAAGCTCAGGGTCCGAAACCACAACCAAGTTTTTTGAGCCAAGTTTGAGGAGGAATATGGGGCCATAAGTTTGTGCCATTGAAGCAAGTAACCTATGGTTAAGGTCATTCCCAACTTGTAGCCAATTGCCGAATATTGGAACAGCAATTGGAGTAGGAGGGAGAAGGGATTTGGAAGATTTGAAAATGGAGTAAAGAAAGTACACAAGAAGAGGAAATAGATACAGAGAAGTAGAATTGTTGAATGAAAGAGATATGATTGTGAGAAGAGTGCTAAATGTTGCTATGCCAACTAGTTTCCCCATGTTTATGAATGAGATGATATTTGTTGTACGATTTTGAGAATGAAGGAGGGAAATGGGTTTGATTTATATACGAGGAAAAATTGAAGTAGGTAGCATTTTGTGGGGTTGGTGGTCTGTGCCCAATGGTTTAAAATGAATGGTTTCAAGGAAATCCATGGGCTAATGTTGGATTCAAGGTAGGGGAATATGAAAATATTTTTTCTAAGGTCAAATTGTTGCTGGTGGGGTTAGGTATAGTGCCTCCTATTCATCTAACTTGCTTATTAGCTCGTGATTAAGAAAGAAGCTTCGCTAAGGATTTTGTTCTTTTATTTTCTATTTTGGTTGAAGAATTGTTGTATCAATACTAGTTTGGTCCATAAACAAATTTCAGAAGCCACAGAATGAACATGATTGATTTAGTAACATAAACATGTGGATATTTCTTTGTGGTCCATGGTGTGTTACAATTTATTAATTACACCATCTTCAAACATTAATTTTACTATATTCCGAATTTTTAATTATGTTAAAAAAATTTGAGTGATTTTAATTATGTAAAAATTAAGCAAATCTTTATCCTCGAATGTTTGCCTTCACATGTGAAGTACCAAGCATTTCAATGCCAACAGCCCAAAACACCTTTTGTTAATAAGGATACTAAATACATTTCCAGAATTTTCTGAATGAACCCTAACTGCATGCATGTATACGTGTATTTAGTTTACTAACTGGGTAAACATAGAATGAAAGCCCATGTTGCTCACATCACCAAGGTCCAGGCCCATTTCCATTGCACCGGTTTGACGTGTCACACGACAATTGGACAACACAATAAAATTGTAAAACGGTAACCGTAGAGAAAGTTGAGAGAAGCAGCCAACTAATGTGGGCGGAGCATTCAATCAGTGATCCCCCTCGTTTCCATCGACAACTTTCTTCCTTCAAATCTCAACTCCTCCCACTCTTTCTCTTACTCCAAACTTTCTCTGGAAATTTCTCACATTTCATTGGTAATCTTTTCCCGGCTGCATTGTCGTTTTAGATTTAATCATTCTCAAACGTTTCAGCTCTTCAAAAGTTCTTCCTTTTTTTCGTTTTTATAGGCAGCGTTGAGTTCAAAAATGGACACCTCTATCACTATGTCCAGATCCGTTACCACCACGACTACTTCTCCTGTAAGTTTCGTTCTATTATTTTTCCTATTGTAGTTTCTTGTCAGTTACTAAAACGAACGGTTCGTTTTGTGGCTTTATACAGGGTTTATTTGTCGGGAGGAGTAAAGGAATTTTGAGGAGTTCGCAATGTAGCTTTATGGTTGGAAGTAGGATCAACTTTCCGCGGCAGAGAGCTGTGATTTCTCGAGTTAGTAGTAAGTCGAAAAGGCGTGCTGGCGGAGCTCTCAATGTGACGTGTCGTGCGGAGAAAATTCTTGTGGCAAATAGAGGAGAAATTGCTGTGAGAGTTATTAGAACTGCTCATGAGATGGGGATTCCTTGTGTCGCTGTTTACTCGACAATTGATAAGGATGCTCTTCATGTCAAATTGGCTGATGAATCTGTTTGTATTGGTGAAGCTCCTAGCAATCAGTCGTATGTTCTAATCATTTCTATTTCTTCGTGCTGTGATTTAAATCGTTTTTGTTTTCCTTCTCTTGCAGTTTTCGACATTTAGTATTAATTGTAATTGATTGTTTTATATTTTGTTATTTCATCGCTTATACTAGACAGTGAACCAAATTCACTAAACTCGAAGGATCAATCTGAACTGCTTATAATTTAAATGGCTAAATTAAATCTCGAGTGAAACTTACAGGAAAAAAAGAAGGTTTCTCTTGAAGAAAACCTTTGTATCAAACGTTTTTCTGAAATATGAGGCTGAAGTTTTGTATTTGTTCTTTTTGATTTCTGCAATACTGATCATGGTATAAATTATTTAATGAACTTTCTATTTGCAGGTATTTATTGATTCCAAATGTTCTATCTGCTGCTATCAGTCGCGGATGTACAATGCTGCATCCTGGATATGGTTTCCTTGCTGAGAATGCAGTTTTTGTTGAAATGTGCAGGGAGCACGGTATTAACTTTATTGGCCCGAATGTAAGTACTTCAAGTCAGAGATCTTTGATATAGAAAATGTGAAATTAGTCGTGCTTTGAAGAAAGTAACACTAAACCTTTTTTTGTTTTAATTGTTATGTAGTTTTATATGGTACTTTGTTGTTAAACTCTTGTTACTTAAATAAGATGCTTAATGTTCTGATTCTCTAAATCACAAAACTGTTGCAATAGCAAAAATTTGGTGCACATGGCAGAATATTATTATATTAGCAGACAGATGTTTTAACATCTTATTAGAAGTTACTGTTCAATGCACAACTCTATGTATCATTATTCATTCTGGAATTCTAAAGCACTATTAAAAAATATTTATTCAGTTGTTATCTGTTTATGCAGTCTTCATCAAACCTTACACATGTCTTTTCTCTATATAATGATTGATTTGGCCCTGAGTTTGACCCTGATATGTAGTTTCTCTATTTAAAATTGTTTTGAATCTGCTTAAGCATCTCCTCTAAGTTAGCCTGCTGAAACTCCTGAAGTTGATAACTACTAAAATGAGAACTATCTTCTCAAAGTCCATGGAAGATTGGTTGGCATCCTCTGACAGTTGGATGGTTAAATATGGGAAACATAAAAGGCAGGAGTACCTCAATGATAATCTGTGCACTTGTTCCTAAAGAGTGTATTTGCTGTGACTTTATATTAATTGTAGCAATTGAATTCAGCAGTTATTGGTTGTACATAAACATACGTATTGAAGTCTATATCTCATTGCAACTAGTAGAAGATTCTCCTTTTTGTTGTCCTACATCTTGTAAGTTTTTTTTAGGAAGAATTGCTAGTAACCATTGGCTCATGGAGACTGTGCAGTAACTTGATGCTTATAGTTATCTCTTTCTCTAATTTGATGCTGAGGTTTTGGTTATGTTTGGGCAGCCTGACAGTATCCGCGTTATGGGTGACAAATCAACTGCCAGGGAGACAATGAAGAATGCAGGTGTTCCAACTGTTCCGGGGAGTGATGGATTGTTACAGGTATTGTATTTGGTCAATGATTTGTGCATTATGATTTTAAAACCTTGGCACTAGGTAGTGACAAAGGCAATTTTGCTAATATTTGGTTGTCTCATTGCGCTAATTGTTATCACAGAGCACGGAAGAAGCAGTCAAGCTTGCCCATGAGATAGGATTTCCTGTCATGATCAAGGTCAATGATCCCCACTCTCAATAATTTTTTCTGTGATATTTATAGCTCCCAGTACGTTTTTCTGACTGCAGCATGTTGCCTTCTTAATTAATGCAGAATAGCTTTTAGTATTTTGTAATATTGTTCCTGATTATGCTTTATTTGATTAGAAAAAAATGTAAAAATGTAAAAGGTTGTGAAAGATGGGGGAGTGGGTATTTAGAGATTCAAGATTCTTATTTTTATTTATAGGTATGCATAAGCAATCAAGTGAAAAACAGTAAGCAATATTATCTATTATTATTATTATTAGAATTGAATATTGTGTTTATAAGAAGTGAATATACTTCTTTGAACTGGACTGAGTTGAAATTGTTTCAAGCATTTTAGGCAACAGCAGGTGGTGGAGGACGTGGAATGCGTCTTGCTAAAGAACCTGATGAATTTGTGAAGCTACTTCAGGTATGGCCCTTAATATTAGTTTTCTGCGAGGTGATTCTGGGGATATGTGCCATTTAAAATTTTCAGTTTCTCTTCAACAAATTTATTTTTGTATGGACAAGTCTATGCTTTTCTTATTCCTATTGGACTGATGGCCAATGTCATTTGTATGCTTACTGACAGTAGAAGACAAATGAATAGCAATAGTTTTTGAAAAAAATTTGAGTATTAGGAAGGTTACAAAGATTTAAGAGAGTATGTTTAGCTTTGATTCGGTCTATCATTGATAACTTTTCAAAAAATTCAAGAGGAAATAATGATGAGAAGTAAACATTTAAGAGCCAGAAAAACACGAAAGTGCATAGTAGCTTCTGCAAATTGTACTTTTGACCTGTTCGAAATCAAATTTTTTAATTCTATGTAACAATATCAATAGAGATATTTGATAATATGCATGTCTGTGATGTGTGATCTTCTACATTTTTCAAAATTCCAAATTAGGTCATTAGAGATGCTTTAGCTATGGAAGTGATATGAATTTGTGATTGACCTCTCTTTTTCTCACTCTTTCCCCATTTAATTTAATGGCATGCTGCCGCTGCATCACTCTTTAATTGCTGAGTTTGTTTAATTTATTGTTTCACAGCAAGCTAAGAGCGAGGCTGCTGCTGCATTTGGCAATGATGGAGTTTATTTGGAAAAATTCATTCAAAATCCAAGACATATTGAATTCCAGGTACTTGACGTTTATTTTTCTAGTGTTTTCTTGTTAGCAATTATTTTTGTGAATAAACTACACTTGAGAAAAGAGAATAGTCTGAAAAGGATTACTTCTTAGGAATTTGGGTTAAAAGTTGCAATTAATTTTTTTCCCGACCAAGAAAATTATGCACAGGCTTACTAGTTTTTTATGCACACTAACAATGCTGTAGGAGAAATGGCGTAAACAATTCATGAATCTGTTAATTATTTGTCTAATTGAAGGTTAATGCACAAGATGGTCTATTGATCTAGAGTAAGCCATAGAATTCTATTTCTTTGCAGTCAGTCTAGTGCAATTAACTTTGCTGGGATTATAACATCTTATCATTACTAGATTTGTACTTGTGTTGGATAACACTAATACTATTAATCTGACCACAGACCCTATCAAAAAAAAGGAAAAGAAACAAAAAATATTTAGATAGGCCTAGGCCAAATAGAGTAGACTGACAACCAGTGCCATGTGGATTTCACAAGATTTGAATATTTTATCCCTAAAGAAAGGAGAAAAGGATGAACAACAAGGAAGGTCTACTAGTGCTTCCGAAATTTAATAATGCAATAATTTGGGCAGTTGTAACTCTAATTTGTTCAATATTCATGCTATATTAAATATTATATAATTGTTATTGGATAGGCCTGCATTTTGTCATCAATTTAAGCAAGGGCACATATATGTCTAATCATGTCTGTAGGAAGGTGCTTGGGTCCTTTGGTTTTGGAAGCTTAATACATCTTGCCCCTTCACAGCTCTTTCTGAGTGGAACAAGAAGTGGGGTATTGCTCCATGCAGTCCTTTCCTAAGTTTTGTGAAGCAGTCTGCATAATATTTGATTTTAATTGGCAAAATATCACTTTGTAGGTCAGATCATTTCTATTGAATTTTTAGTTGAGTTGGTTATAGACTACTAACTCAGTACCAAAACTGAAGTTTGTTTAAATGGAAATTGGAAGAGAAATTAAATGATATAGCATTCAAATTTAATCAATGCATTTAGTGTTGCTTTGTAACATGCTGTTAGATGACACTGCATTTGTTTACTTCTCTAATTTATTTTCTAAGAAAATCATCCTGTACCGTATTGTTTTTACAGGTGCTTGCTGATAAATATGGTAATGTTGTTCACTTTGGTGAACGTGACTGCAGCATCCAGGTACTTCTTGTAACCACATCAATAATTTCTCACACCTTGCTGTTTGTCAGACTAATTTCTAAAAGTTTCTGCTCTGAACCATAAAAAAGCAGCTTGTTTTATACTAAAAAATCTAAGAACCTAATTTGAAGTTCCGAACAAAATTTGTGGGAATGGTAAACCTTTCTGTTGGTTTTTATAACTTTGAGTCTGTAAACTGAGAGGCTTCGGTTCTAACTTTGTCCAGCTATGGGAAGTGCTTACCAAGGTATTATAATCACAATTGTGATGCAGACACCACAAAGCTTTTAGCTTTAACTGTTCTTTATATAGTTGTAAACTTATAATCATAGGCCTAAGTTCGGTCTTGTTTTGTAAGGCTTCTACGTTGCGTGGGGTGTGCATTATGTGGAAGTCTTAGTTGCATGCTGAGCTCCATGCTCTCTGAAGCAGGGCATAGGCTGTAGGTTGAGCTCAAGGAAGAAGCTCTAGGACAACATGTTCCATTTATGTTGTTTATGAAATGGAAACTGAGAAGCTTCTAATACAAAAATTATCCCGAGAAGTATGTAACAATAAATTGTGTATGTGTGAATTAAAAGTTTCACACTCGATGATTTTTATCTTCTACAGGGGCACTTTTTCTACTATCCTTGTTTTCATTTTTTTTTTTTGGGTTGAAAACTAGCTTATTTAAGTAACAAGTACTGTTAAATATGTCTTATTCAGAGACGTAACCAAAAGCTTCTGGAAGAGGCACCCTCTCCTGCATTGACCCCTGAATTGCGGAAAGCCATGGGTGATGCAGCTGTTGCAGCAGCAGCATCCATAGGTTACATTGGCGTTGGAACGGTTGAGTTTCTTTTGGATGAAAGAGGTTCCTTCTACTTCATGGAAATGAACACTCGTATCCAGGTTAGTTTAAGTGACTAGGGTTATGGTTCTGATTATATGTGTTCATAGAACTATCCGGGGATTATTTCTGACATACTAAGTAGCATTTTTCTTTCTGGGAAAAAATTAGGTTGAGCATCCTGTGACAGAAATGATTTCCTCTGTTGACTTGATTGAGGAACAAATTCACGTAGCTATGGGAGGAAAACTCCACTACAAACAGGTATCCTGTGGAATATGTAGCAAAAGAAAAAAAAAAAAAAAGCAATATCCTCACCGTAAAGCTTATATTTTTTAAAATCTTTGTCTGAATTCTACCTACAGGAGGATATTGTGCTCCGAGGACATTCAATTGAATGCCGTATTAATGCCGAAGACCCTTTTAAAGGGTTCCGACCTGGGCCAGGTATGTCTAAATTATGCACTTGTGCACACATTTTCAGAGTTCATGCATGTGAAAATTTTCTCTAGTAATTGGCTCCTTTTGTGCCAACTCTCCATTCGTATGTGGTTCCCTAACTCATTATACTCTATTTGGCTAGCATATGGCATTTGCCAATTGAATGAAAAGCTCATGTATTCATCCATGTAAGGATGCAGTCAAGACCAAATGATTTCACAGTGATACTGCCTTGGAATTAATTGCATTCACTAGTTGTATCCATTTTATTAGATTCTGCACCTTTGTAAATTTTTGCTTCGGTTTTGGGATTATTGTTATACTGCTCAAATTTTTTCTATTCAGCAACAAGGTTTTCAAAAAATTGATCGAAAGTATAAACTATGAAAAGAAATGAAATAGGTCGGGATGCATCTTTTTCTTACTCTCTCCAAAATACTCATTGGCCATATGTTGAAACAGGAAGAATAACAGCATACTTGCCATCCGGTGGTCCATTTGTTAGAATGGATAGCCATGTTTATCCTGATTATGTGGTTCCACCCAGCTATGATTCCCTACTTGGCAAGGTTTGTCACATTCTTCCTGGTACTAAATTTTGTTTGCACTAGGTTGTTTAGTGTATGTATGGGCAGTTTATGTCATCATGTGTCAATATCCTTGTGGCTTCATTCAGGTTGTACTCCACTTAGTAGATTAAATTTTCTTAGAATTATAATGTTCGTTAATCCATGTGGTCCAATGTGTGCATGTAATTCATCAAACAGACAAATGTAATTCCTTTGCCTTGTTAGGTCTCTACATCCGTAGGTTGTTCACTCAATTATAATCTTAGGGATTATAATCTTTATTTACTGTTAGTAGCTTCTGTGCCTGTTTATGAGGGTTTGATGGGAATGCAGTTTACCATCTTCCGAGGGATGAGGACTGGGGTTCTTGACTGAGAAAAGTAGTGACAATTAAAGCACTATCCCAATTGTGATGAAAAAAGTTGTTATTTAGGAAACATTATAGATGAATTTTATTATGCTTTCAATAATAAGTTTGCTTTGTCTGACCATTGAACAAAGGAAATTTATGAGAAAATAAGAAACAGAAAGTAGGATGAGAGGAATTGGAATTAGAATTATAGCTTATGGCTTAAAAGTGGGAGATCTTGCTTATGTATGATAGGACTCTTTAATATCTTATCTTGTCTTCTTTGATGTTTCTCATGGATAGAGTCTAAAATAAAGTAATAGCAAAGTAATTGCCATATAGAAATATTTTATTTTTACTTATCCCTTTTTCAACTTTGCACTGTGTATTCGCTAGTGGGATACCTTGTGCCATGGTTCTTATTACTTGGGTAAATTCGGTAATTTGATTGTAGCTTATTGTATGGGCCCCAACAAGAGAAAAGGCAATTGAGCGCATGAAAAGGGCTCTTGATGACACCATTATTACAGGTAAGTTTGTATACTTAGGAATTTATTCTTCTAATTTATGTGCATTGGATAGACAAAGGAAGCATCAAGTACAAAAGGCAATTCTCTTATTATGCTAATAATGGTTTATTGGCTAGCTACTATAACTAGTATCCACCAAGGTTTGATGTTGACCATTTTGGCTCATTTGGCATCTATAGACCTGTAAAACAAAACAGCTTACCACAGACGAATCAAACCCTTTTCTCTATTGCATTTTGGTCCCTCTCACAGCAATCTGTCATAGTTCAGTTTCATTTTACTTTGGACTCAAGATCTGCTATATTTCTTAGCTAATCTTACTCACCTTCTTTTTACTTTTATTTTTCAGGGGTTCCTACCACCATTGAATACCATAAACTTATCCTTGACGTTGAGGTAAGAAAAGCTATTCTCGGCATGTCATGTGCATCTTATACTTAGGACCATATGTTTCAGTTTGAAAGTGTGGGATTTACCTAATCTGCCCAATTTTGCTCTTGATCACAGGACTTCAAAAATGGCAAGGTTGACACTGCTTTCATTCCAAAGCATGAGCAGGAGTTACAAGCAGTAAGAAATCAAAATCCCTGAACATAAATATTCTTATTATATATATATATATATGTATTTTCCTAACGATTGATTTTCTATACAAAAAGAGCCGTTATGGAGAACTCGATAAATGAGATGAAGTGGCTGATATTTGAAATCTTGCATTTCAAATGGGCCTCATTTTTTGCTTTTGACAAATTTATCATTAAAGGTGTTTTAGATATGGTCAGTTTTTGTTTTCAAGATCAAGTCATAAGGTTATAACATTGAATCGTTTATCACACTCCTGACCTTATTAGTTATTGGTCACTAGTTTGTGAGGAATTGTCTTTTATTCATAATAAGATATGAGGATAAATTTTCAATAAATATTCTGATTGCTAAATTTAGTAAAATGCATATAAACCAATTAAAATGTCATTCCACAAGTATAGGAAACCTCAGGATTTCTATCATTCTGCGTGCCGAGAGATTGAAATATTACATAACATGAAGATGAATTTTGTTTTTATTTACCAGTTGCTATTGTAGAGGAATATAATCTAGTGGGCAACACTGCTCTTGTTACAGTGATTGACACTGCCACTTCACACGGTCTTGTTAATCCACCACTTCAGCTCCGTTTTTGAGGCACCTCATAATAGTGTCACTAGTGCTAATGTGTTATGCAAGATGTCTGAAGTCACTCAACTGAGCATTTACAAGTGCTTGTATGTACACGCACCATGGCACCATCTCCCCCCTTCCACAACTTCCTTTCAGAAACTAAAAATTCATTTTAATCTTTTGCTTGTGTGCCTACAGCCCCAGAAAATTGTCCCGGCAACTCCCGCAAAAGAAATGGCCAGTGCAACAGCTTAGATGGATATCTTCCGGAATCGCAATTGCATCAGCTTCGGTCGATCCCAGTTAAAAAGCCAAAACTCTTTTTACTGAAAGTGACATCATCAACCACATTGCCCTTAGCTGTATCGCCCTGTTTTTCTTAGTTTGGTTTTCCTAAAAGAACTTGTAAAATTGCGCGTGAAATGCATAAAATACTTATAATTTTTGAGGGAAGCGGGTGTTGGTTTAATTTGATGCTGTATTTTGTTTACAGGGGAGAAAGCTGTAATTAGAGGCGGGTGATGAACGACAATAAGCAGCTGAGCGCTGCGATTAACAACAAACATTTCAGGTTATCTTCGGTCAGGTTTTTGTTCAGGAAGAATAATATCTTTACTGTTAGTAATTCTGACAAATTTCCTTGTTGGCTAATCTAAATAAAGACATGATTTCTCACGCCGTCAATATTTGTCGCTCATTAATTTTAACAAAAAGAGATATAGATGTATCTTTATTTGAATAAATTTTAAGCATCAATTTTAATTTTACTCCCGCGTCGCTGGAATTAACAGAGACGTTAGTTATTGGTCAACCATTAATACAAGTACGTGTACGTTTTTTCCATTTGTCCACGTATTCATTTGTTTAAAGAGTTGCTCAAAGCGATCTCCAACATATTGCTTCCAAAGTGGGAAGCTATTAACTGCATAATCTTTCTTTCCTTCCAATTAAAGTTATTATGTCACGTTGCTTAGTGTTGTAGTTCTTTTTTTTTTCGTATTAATATAAACAAAAGGGGTTATATTAATTGTCATTAATTATCATATAACAAATTTTAATTTTATGATACTAGTATGATAATTTTGTCGCTTTTTTCATTGATAAATCACGCATCAAATATATCACATTAAACATATATATATATATATATATGTAATTTATATTCATATCAAAAACAAGAGTTGCTACATATAATCATCGCCTAATGAGAGGTGATTATATCGATAATTATTGACTATATGTAGAAAATGCAAATTCATCTCATTGTGGTTCAAACATATTGCCAACTTCCCACTAACAAAATCTCTTAAAAGTCTCAACCCCATTGCAATTTGCGTGCAATGTTATCAATTGTTCTACCTTATGTTGGGGATACATACCAACTTATGTTTTATACTCTCTTTTATTTATTTTATTTTCATATATGGATATTTAAAATTGCTTATGCCACCACAACTCCGGGGAAAATTGCCGGCGGGCCAGAGCAGGGAGATGGAGAGTAATCAAGCTGCTGTTTTCTAGCTTCAGATCCACATTTCTCCTTGTGATCATCGGCTTCACTTCTGATTTGGTAGTCGCGGCACTCTGCGCTGCAAAATGCTTTCTCCCCTCTGCAGACAGAATAATAACACCAATGATTTATCTGTGAAAACTCTATCTGGGGTGGAGAGTGAAGATTCTAAAGTAGAAAAGAAAAAGAAAAGGAAAAATCTCTACTCGTTTTAAGTTTTTGTATTCAGACATAATGTCCCCAGAAACAAACACCACAAACAATAGAAAGAAAGATTGTTGGGCATTTCACTATCAATTATTGTCATCTCACTATCACAAATTAATATAAAATAGGCTAAAATTGTGAACCACATGAGAGCCAGCCGAATGGGATTTTTCCAACTACATACTTGCATTAAAAATCACACCAACTCATAAACCCAACTTTGGCTTTTTCTAAAACTGCCCTGTTTCATCAGAAACAATAGAAAAATCTGAAACATGAGTTAAGAAAAGAAGTGAACCACAGTCTGAAAGTTGAAGCAATTGTGGTGAGGGTATGTTTGGTTATTAATTTGCAATATTTTGGAAAATAGTATTACTAGTATTTACCAAATGCTTTACCTGGTACACTTTCAAAATTAAGTAGAAGCACAAGAGTTAGAAACAATATCCCAAATTCTACAGAACAAAAAGGGTAAACAAATGATGCTGAATTGGCAATAATGAGATCTAAGTAACTAAAGAACTAATTAATATTCCAATTGTTCTAATACAAGGATAATGATTTCTCAATAAGTGAACTTTCAACAATTGATTATAATGATGAAAAAAGTTAATATGGGAACAGCTGTCATCTTAATAGTATGAGCTTTCCTCTTCTACTAAAATGAATAAAGAAAGTTTCCAGCAAATGCTGATACAATTGAACCTTAATATCACTTTCTAGACATGGAAATAAGGTACTGAGGTCAACCTGAAGAGTGTTTTTCACATAACAAGGCTGGAAAAAACAGCTCCGCATCAATAACTTCCCAAACCAAGATCTCTACATTTAAAAAGTAACTGAGCATTTATTTGGATAAATTTGGAAACCAAAGTTGGCAAAATAACTGTAACCAACAGGCTCCCCAGAAATTATATATAAAAAAAAAAAAAATCAACTGTTGTGGCCGCAAACCTTGACTGTATATCTGAACATTAAAGTTTTATTGAAAAAGCATTTGGATGGTGCTTTCTGAGAATTGAAAAACAGAATCTTAAAAAGGTTGCAATAATCACCAGTAAACAGAAACTGGAGTAGAATCATAAGCATATAGTTTGATCCCAAAGAACATAAACAGGGCAGCTTTCACATAGAATTCGTTGCAATCCTGTTTGAGGAACCATTTCTAAGTTCCTAAGCGATGTACAAACCAGATCTACAAATTTTTGCTAAGAAACAAGCAAGTAAATTATGGATCATTAAACTCATAAATCCCCCATCTAGTGACTTCAACCCAATTGAAAAGCTAACAACAATATGTTAGTGCATATAAAAGACATGAATCGGCTTATGTGTTCCCTAATCCATGGATCATTTTCAACATCTACCTAACTATTATCATTCAAGAGCTATCACAGAACTAAACAATAGGTTGACAAATCCGTAAGACATTCCATATTCATAATTCAACGCAACCAACTAAAATTAAATTATAAAACGAAAAATTAATTAAAAATCCAAAATTTGAGCAAAATCGAAAAAACAATAACAACCCAGATTCAAAAACATCAACATAAATCAAAATTCACCAATCAATCAGACAGTCTAAAATAACCAACTAATAAAAATCTTCATGCATATATACCTGTACATAAATATGTCCAGTCCATGAAGCTGCTTCTGGCAAAGGAAGCAAGAACTGAGAAAATCCCCACTGAAGAACTCTGTCTTGACTTCACTACCAATATTCATCGGCGAAGAAGAAGCAAAGAAAACGCTATAATTCTCAAGCTTATCATCATCATCATCATCATCATCATCATCAAAATACACACGTTTTTTCACCAAGTTGTTTCCAAAATGAGAAATCACACACGTATAACTCTCAGATAATTCATCAACCTGATCAGTATTTTCTTTCTCCAATTTCCTTCCAGCTCTAAACTTAACGACAGGCTTAGCAGAGCAAACTATAGGAATGGGACTCGATCTCGGAGACCTAGCAGAGAAAATCGGTTCGTGGGTATTGCTCGAATCAGTCATAGCTGCCACTATGCCAAGTCCAACAACACCGTTTTGGAAAGTTCTTGGAGATTTGTTGGGACTAAGAGAAGCAAATGAATCTGCTAAATTGGTGAAAATTGAAAGATTTATGGTGGGTCTCTTCTTTCCCCGAAAGCTCTCCATTTCTTTCAAAAAACAACAAAAGTTACAGACTTCGAGCAGATTATTCACTTACTTAAGAAGATATATTAATGGCTGTTTGATTTGCCGTGGATTATAAACAGAGAGATAGAGGAAATCCAGAGGAGTGAGAGTAAAGTATAATACAAGCAAACAAAGATTCTGGTTCAGCCAAATTTCTGGTAAATTTAGAGAAGCAGAAGCTCCAAGATTAAGCTATAATAACAAAGAGAGAGAAAGAGAGAGAGAATGAGGAAGAGAAAATCCACTTCTCTTTTCTGCTCTCCCTGTTCTCCAACGCCACTGGTTTCAGGGAAATGGAATATAAACAGTTTTCTTCCTTCTTTGTATCTGCTAATTAATTATTTACTACTTCGTTTTCTTTAATTATTGACAATTATTTGTCCTCTTGCCTATTTAATACATACACATAACTTCACGCCGTGTAATAACATTTAGGTCCCTGACGTTTTACAATTTTGCATGTAAAGGTGTAATTTGTCTGAATATTAAATAAGTATTCAGTGTTTTTTTTTTTTTCACAAAAAAGAGGTAATTTGAGTTTACTCCTAACTAATATGGCCAATCTATAATGCATCCTCAATACGTAAAAGGTAACTTTCAAGATTGTTATTTTAAACAGTTGACTTTAGTTGACTATTTTAAAGACAATATTACCCTTATTGGTATAAAATAATTTAATTCGTGATTTTCACAAACTTAATTGGAAGTATATAAAAATATAATGTAAAATTATTTTAATCACTTTTTAATGTTTGTTAGTCAACATACATCAAATATAACGTTTTATTGTTGAGGGTATTTTTATCAATTTTATAAAATATTTATTTATGTATTATTTTGTGAAACTTGATGGGTAGTATATGAAAATATTCTTTTAAAATGAATAAATAAATAAATAATAACATTACATTTATAAATTCATATGAAAAATATTATACCCCAATTAACATAATTATTATTTGTAAATAAAAAAAATTCACTAATTAAAAATTATTGTCATATCCCTTGAAGGTAATATGGTTGTCATGCATTATTTTTATATATAATTTAAATTATTTTTTCAAAAATTAACTAATAACTCCTTCATTTACCTAAAATGTGAACAAATTCATACTTACAATTTTTTTTTTGGAAAAATTTAAAGAAATAAAAACAAAATCCAGCAGGGAAAGAAAACACCCCATAAACCATAAGAGGGGAAGTGGGAGGTCAATCATTCACTTTGCAAGTCACATGTTAAAATACCCTTAAATAAATACAACCAAATATGTGGGGACAAAACTAATCTTCCAACTCAACTTGTGTATTCAATATCTTCTTGTATTGTATTGTATTGGGCATCTAATCTACCACCTAATAATTTTTAAATTTATATTAAAATAAATTTTTAATTCTAATTTTAAATTTTTACAAATCTTTTATAAAATTTTAAATTTGAGACTTTTTAACTTAAAATTAATCATTCACCTCTTAATTCTTGAATAATCTTTTATTTATCTCTTAAAATTTTGAAATTTATTATTGCACTAAAAATTTTAGTGAGTAAATTAATAATTATTAAAAGGGTAAAATAAAATTTGTATTATAATTTTTTAAAATAATTTTTATTTTAAAATATTTTTATATATAATAAGACTTAAGTCAAGTTATAATTAACAACAAATAATATAATATTGCCATTGTTGAAATAAGAATAAAATTAATTAATTAATATAAAAAAATACAAATTTAGTACTCATGCCTACTTTCATAGTGACCACTTTCTCAAATAATAATAAACTATAGATTATAATAAC
Organism: Swietenia macrophylla; assembly: GCA_032401905.1. Classification (NCBI taxonomy): domain Eukaryota; kingdom Viridiplantae; phylum Streptophyta; class Magnoliopsida; order Sapindales; family Meliaceae; genus Swietenia; species Swietenia macrophylla. The sequence continues at coordinate 7,600,597 of CP135561.1, read as the reverse complement.
ATACCAATGTTATCATTAAAATTATTTTAATTTCAACAATGATGTGACTCATCAATTCAAAAAGTTAATCATACCATTCTTGTGAGACTTTTGAGGACTAAAGAGCAAAAGTTGAAAAGTATTGGGTTTTTTGTTTAAGCCAATCATAAATAAGGTGGTTGCTTATAATATTATTATGTCCAAACTGTCCTTCCATTTCAGTTCAAAGAACACAGTGCATATTCTCAAACAACCCAAGGAATACTCCAATATTCCTCTTTGTTTCATTTGTTTAATTATTTTTAAAAATATTAATTTCTACATAAAATATCAATTAATATTGAGATATTAATTTTATGAGATTGGTTAAATTATTTATGCATAACTTTATAATTTAAAAAATTTAGTTAAAAAATTTAAAATCTCTTTTATCAAACTTAAAATAAAAAATATTAAAAAATATAAAATAAATAATAAATAGAACTTAAAATTCAATCAAAAATTTAAAACATATAAAAAATTTAAAATATATGATAAATAGTATTTAATATAATTTTTAAAAAATTTTAAAAAATAAAAATAACGATACCTATTAAAAATATAATGTATTTTTAATTTTATAAAAGAAATTTAAAATATCATTAAAGATTCAACGATATTATATTTTAAGTGCTGCACATCTAATTTTTTAAATTTTTTAATAATTATTTTTAATTTTAATTTTACGTTTTTAATTTTTTATATTATATATTTTAAATTTAATAATAATGCGCAAAAAGTGTGGTCATTTTATCTTTTTTTTAAAGTTAGTGGATACAACACGGAACTGAGACACGTGACAGTGCATGTATAGATACGGCAACAACAACAACACGCGTGAATGTGTGTGTACAAAAGTACAATACACGTGTAAGGTAGGATTGATTTGGAAAGTCATGTAAACGTTGATAGCTTTCACATACTTTTCTAAACGAGAGTCGTAATCGTGGGGTTAGTTGGTGCCATGGAAGTTTGCGAAATCTTTTGCCTTTTGTTTTTTTTTTTTGGTTCCCAAAACGACATCAGACCTTTCAATGTTAGGAAATTAACAACATTGCCCCTGTTAAGTAAACTTCTCAACCCCACTTCGGTCATTTCATACACTACTAATAAATTTAATTTATTTAATTTACAGAATTTTACTGTAATAATTTTATTTTATAATAAATTTATAAAAAAAAAAAATTACACTTACTTCTTTCTTTTTGTTCTTTTTAGACATGAGTTGACTAATTTCAGATAAATAAATTCTTAATTTTTTTTAACCTTTTATAAGTAAAATTTTATTTGAAATATTTTTATTTAATTTTAAGAAATTGTTGGTTATATTTTTTAAAATAAAGAAAATTTAGTAATATGTGTGTATATATATGTTAATATTTTATGAAAAAACTTATATATATATATATATGAATAAAACTAATAATAATAATATTTTAATTTTTATTATTTAAAGCTTTTTTATACTATAATAATTGTATTATGTAAATTTAAAATTTTAATATAAATTATTTTTAAATAATATTTATATATATTTTAAGCTAATTAAAATTTTATATTATTAAAAATTTAGAATATAAATTAATACCTAATATAAATAAATTAAATAATATAAATATTAAATAAAAATGGGTAAATATTTATTAAAAAAATAAATGAGAGAAGAAAAATGTGACTTTGTAATTTTACAAATTTTTATTAAGGTAAATGATAAAACCCTTTAAACTTATAAAATGATAGGTGATTGGGTCGTTGCATTCATATTGGGCTAAATTACTCTGTTTCTGTTTCGGCCAAATTGGGTCTTGGGCTCACACCCGAAGATCTTCATGAACAACCGTTTCCGCACAACCTTAACCGAAACGAATTTTCTTCTGTAATTTTTTTTTAGCCACGGTCTCTCATCTCAATTCTTTTTATTTGGGCAGGAAAAAAGAAGTTTTGAAATGGGAACGCTTCCTCTAAGCCTTGTGGGCTCTCTGAAATTGAATCTTTGTAAGGTTTGCTCCAGTCAAACCGATCCGAGAAATGGGAATTCGGCGCGCAAGGCACGGGTAATTTTATTATCTTTTAAATGTTAAAACACTACTGCTACGCTGACCGAATGATAAAATTTTGAGAATTTTAGTTTATTGAAGTACATACGATCTTGCTTTTATTAGTTTTACTAAAGATATTGTTGAATTAGAGTTGCGATTCAATTAGACAGATTACTGTGCAGTCTCTTGTTTTCTTACAGTTGGGATTGAATTTGGATTCTAATTTTGTTTTATTTTGAGAAATTGTCCGAATGAATTGTTGTTTGATTATTGGTTCAAGTTTTTTAAAAGCATAGATAATCAGCATCCCTTTTCTTGAATCATACAGATAATCGGTAGTCTGAAGCAAAAGGAAGGAAGAATCAGAGGCAAGGATACATTTGTTAATTGTGCCTTGTTAGTACAGACCTTGAGTAGGAAAAGGTTGCCTCATCTGGCTCACCAGCTTTTACTTGAGATGAAATCCGAAGGTTTTTTGCCCGATGACTCCACTTTGTCTGCTTTGATGTTCTGTTATGCCGATAATGGTCTTATCCCCCAGGCACAGGCAATTTGGGACGAGCTGATAAATAGTTCTTTTGTGATTAGTATCGAAGTAGTTTCGCATTTGATGGATGTGTATGGGAGGATGGGTGTCTTTAATGAAATATTCAAAATTCTGGATCAATTAAGTTGTAGGAACATTAACCTGTTACCGGAGGCATACTCACATGCTATCTCTTGCTTTGGAAAACAAGGACAGCTTGAATTAATGGAGGATGCACTTAACGAAATGGTTTCAAGGGGTTTCTCAGTGGATTCTGCTACAGGAAATGCCTTTATTAAATATTATAGCACTTTTGGTTCCTTAACGGAGATGGAGACTGCTTATGGCCGTCTTAAAAAGTCTAGACATCTCATAAATAAAGAAGGAATCAGGGCAGTGTCATTTGCATATCTGAAAGAAAAGAAGTTTTATAGACTGGGCGAGTTTTTGAGGGATGTTGGTCTGGGTAGGAAGGATGTTGGAAATCTTCTATGGAACCTTCTACTTTTATCTTATGCCGCCAATTTTAAAATGAAAAGTTTGCAGAGAGAATTTCTGAGAATGTTGGAAACTGGTTTCTATCCGGATCTCACTACTTTTAATATAAGAGCTGTGGCCTTTTCAAAAATGTCTTTGTTCTGGGATCTCCATCTTAGCCTTGAACATATGGAACATGAAAATGTTGTTCCTGACCTAGTGACTTTCGGTTGTGTTGTTGATGCTTACCTAGATAAAAGACTAGGAAAAAACTTGGACTTCGCTTTCAGTAGAATGAACGTGGATGATTTGCCACTTGTAGCTACGGATCCATTTGTGTTTCAAGTTTTTGGTAAAGGGGATTTTCACTCAAGCTCAGAGGCATTTTTGGAATTTAAAAGGCGGAGGAAATGGACATACAGAGAATTAATTGCAGTATATGTAAAAAAACAATTTCGAAGAAACCAGATATTTTGGAATTACTGATTAGTTGCTGCTGTCTGTGCGGTGAAATACCCAAATCATTTCCCAAATGGAACTATTATCACTTGCGAGAGCTTTGGTTCTAAATGATTAAATTTTGAATTGTATGGGTGCTTCCTGCATAGTTTTGTTAATATGTTAAAGAATAAGAATTAAATCAGTACAAATCTGCCTCTTATATTCCAGATCTTTGATGGCTGTCCTTCCTCTGGCTCAAGAAGATTAAGCTTGGTTGAGATAGACCACTGATCATCACACTGAGACTGGATGACCTGTTCTTATTGGAATAGGATTCAATGAAAAAGGAATCTGCAGAATTTGAATAAAGGTAAGAAGAATAAATACATCACCCAGTTGCTTATACTACATCTGATGAATTTCTTGCAAGCTAAAAATAGTATCAGTTGAGTGCTAGAACTCTATCCTGCTGTGTTACATGCTCAAACATTTTCCCTATCCTCTTCCATTAACTGTGTTTCCTATACTATCCCTAAGAATTTTAGCCTGTTTCCCATCTGTTCAGCCTTTTGCCAATGCAATATTGCAATGAAGTTTTGATTTGTTTGAAATCCCTACTGTTGCTAGAAAAGTTTATGTACCACTCTAAAGCCAGTAGTTACAATCTCCCATAATGATAAATTGAAATTTATTATTAGTGCTGTGAAGAAACTTGATTTCCTAATTATTTATGAGAAACAATTAGTGCGGTATTTATAGGCTGTCCTATCATCCAAAATAGGAAACTACCTAAACCTATAATCCGCCCTATTAATCAGGGATCAGATTTTTACAATAAACGGAAAATACAAATGGAGGATATGCCTAAATCAGCAGGCATCTCATAATAAGGAAATAAAGGCATTTTTCTTTTTCTAAAAAGATTTGGACCCTTATAGATCCACCAACATTCTATGATAAGTAATTGCTCACTGGGAGTTGCTGATGTCATTCTCTATTAAGATCAATCTCTTTAAAAGATCAACGGTTTATATAATGGTCTTACATAAAAGACACAGAAGCACATGTACGTATGTACATTCTCATGGCAATAGTAGTTTGTCGTCCTTTATGAACGAAATGGTTATGAGTTGTAATTACCAAGATCTCAAAAGTAATTTGCGAACTTGGAAAGAATAGCTGAGAAATGAAGCATTTACTTTTGCTACTTGACAATTTTCCTGTGAGTACAGTTTGGAAATTTTCATTAAAGAAATGGGAAAAAGGAATGCAGACTTGACAACTGATAAAGAGTAGCTGAACGATTATGCTATATGGGGATGAACAAGCTTTAACATTTTGTAGTGATTGAGAGTCACCGAATTGATCCTGACAAAGAAATCTTTGAAATTGATAGATGTTTGTTTTATGTCCTTGATAAATTACATTCCAAGAGATTGATTATTATTTTACTTGCTTGCTTGTTTTTCGATGGCATCATAGAAACAATTTTGGGTTTGTCTGAGTTTTAGAATTTCCTTTCTAAGATTTTCATAGATAGAGTGCATGAATTAAAGTGAAACATGTTTTAACTTTTTGTATTATCAACTTACTTGAACTGAGGAAACTTGACTGTGATTACGAGAAGCTCCTGTTTCGGTTGCAAGATTGATTGTGGGCATTGTTTCTTTAGCAAGTACTCTCAATGTGTTAAGCTCAGGTAGCACAACCTTCCCAAGATTTGGCCTGTCTTTTTGTCTCAGTTCAGCGCATTGTAGAGCTAGCTTTGTAAACTTTAATGCTTCTTCAACTGGCCAGTCAGGAACAGCAGGGTCTAGTATTTCACGAAAAGTTCCATCCTTGATAGACTGCACTACATGATGAGTCAAACCCATTGGTGGCTTGGCTGTTATTTTTTGTAGTAGCATAATCCCGAGTGAATAAACATCTGATTTTATCCCAAGCATGCCTGTTTGCCGATATTCAGGGTCAATGTAACATAAAGTTCCTGCTGTTGCAGTCATGCGATATTGAGTTACAGAGTCTGCCACTGATGCAGGGACAAGCCTGGGCCAGCCAACAAAACTAATCTTGCTGACATAAGTGCGGTCAAGTAGAGTGTTTCCAGGTTTTAGGTCGCGGTGCACAAGTGGATCTGGCTTGGTCTGGTGGAGAAAAAGGAGTCCAGCCAAGGAAGAGCAGGACTGCCTCCTCGACAGAAGGGACGGCCTTCTAAACTCCCATTAGCCATGTACTTGTATACTAGGCAGCCATACTTTGGGCAAGCTCCTAGGAGGAGAACCATGTTTGGGTGCCGTATGTTGGAGAGTACTTCAATCTGCACGAGAGTTGTGGGGTACATATTTAAAGACTGCATGATCTATTAAGTAAAAGGTTGTAAAGGAATACAGTTAAAGGTTTTTCAAAAGGCTCTGTAGGGAAAAAAGTGATTAACATAGTACTTCTAAGTTGAGGAAAAGGAGACAAATCTATTGACTTACGGTATACAACGAAAAGAAACACTGAAAGTAGAAACTAATTCAACTCAAACGACTGGAGTTCCGTCTTGTTTTCTTATCTTATGGAAAGAAATTGTCATCATCGTAAGTAAATGCTGGAAAACTCGGCTCATCAGTCATTCACGATAAGATTCTGAGATGGGTTTTCATTAACAACAGCACAGCATAATATTACCTAACATTCTATAAGAATGCAGTTTAAATTTTATTTTCTTCTTGCTTGAACCGTGATCGTCCCTGATCTGCATCTGGACGCAGAACTTTTATTGCTACCGGTGTATGGTCAATATAGCACTTGTAGACTGGTCCATAACCTCCTTCCCCGATCTTGCGAGAGTTTGAAAAATATTCTGTTGTATCTTCAATCTCCTCAATAGCATATTTCCTGCACCTGAGATCACCAGACGTTAGAGCATTCAGCGCTTTCTTCTTCTCCCGGGCTCCTTTTAGGGCTTTCATTTCAGCATTCTTCCTTCTTTGTGCTTCTAGTTCGGCAATCTTTTGGGCTGCTTCAGCTGCTTCAATTGCTGCTTTGCACTTTGCTTTCTCCTTCTCTACAAGTGCCAATGCAGCTTCCTTGGCTAGTCGTGCCTCTTGTAATTTCTGTTCCTTCTCTAAATTCAAACGATGAAGATCCCTAGCCTGCAATGATATATTGTTAAATTTATTGCAGGTATCGTCTTTGAGGGCCTGTTTGATATATAAATATACTTATTTACAGGTGTGCCTTTATTTGTCAGTCCTAGAGATATTGATGGATTGCTTCAGATCAAAGAAAATTTCAGCGGTGTACCTTCTGTTTTGCTGTGAGTGCTTCCTTGCAGGCTGCACTGCACATATCAATTGTTTGCTTGAGCTCTATCTTCAGCCTCCTCATCTCTGCTTCTACATCTTCCTGAAATTTTTATCTAGCCATTGGAAATTATGTTGTATCTTGTATTTATTTGCAAACAAAAATGTGTACACAACCTCATGATTGTGCATGTTTATGCATTGGTCATGCATATAGAAGCTTCTTAGCAAGTGTCTACAGAAGAGAAAAAAAAAAACCACAAATTAAGCCCTCGTAAGTGCTTGTTTTGTACTAATTATGCCCTTACCATGTTTTGGCTTTGTGATGACCATGATGTTCTCCCACTTCCCATTGAGTTCGACGATAATTCAAACTGTCAAGAACTCATATCTATTGACCTGGTTCCTGATTGTGATGATGCAAAGCTTCTGTTATCGTAATCTGAGCCGTCTGAAAGCCGAGGGGCTGTTCCGTATTCCATTTGGTCATTGAAAGAATGGAACATGCGATAAGTACTTGGTCTTCCACTGCTCACAAATGATATGTCCGATTCGGGTGTTGAAGGCTCGTATTTGGGGATGGAAGCTCCTTCTCTTAAGAAAGGTGATCTGTCGCAGTTGTTATCAGGTCAGTTCAATATATCAACATAGGCAGAACATCTACCTGGTGGTATACTTCAAATAAAAGAAATAACTGTTTGTCTGTCTGGATCTTATTAAATGGTTATAGTATTCTAACTTACTTGGTTTCCATTTCGTCATTCAGGTCGGCGACTGGCGGTGGTCTCTGCTCAGCTGCAGCAATAGGAACTCACGTGAGTGATGGTAAAATCTAGTTCAATTTCAGATTAACAGGATTACAGAAGCAAACCTCTGGATCTTTGGGTATCCATGATAGGTGGTTCAAATGGATCCAGGGTGTAGGTGGATTGGTTCTGCAACTGATTACAAGAGAGAGTTTTTACAGGTGCTGGTGCGGTTGCAGATCGCACGGATGAAATTCTTCCTCTGGAAATAACATAGACGTTGCAAAAATCTAGTGCCGCTTTGGACACGCTGCTTGGAACGTCTATAATTTCGAATCTTCTGTCAAACAAAGGGATCAAAATCAGCATGGTTAGTTTTTCAGTAACCCAATTCCTTACAGGATATTAGTCCATTAGAAAACTTTCTTCCATAATCAATCTATTGTATTGGTTAATAAATACACTTGCATTTTCTGGTACAAGAGTGGAAATTACCTGACCAAGCCGGACCTTGATGGTGCGCCAAGGACTGAATTCTCGATTGTGTAAGATGAAACATAGTGGATCAGAGCTTTCGATACATCCATGTCTTCCAGTATGATTTCATTGCATTTTATCTTTTGCAAATAGATACGTATATGTATCATGATGTTAACAAACCATAGCATAGTGAAAAGTAGGAATTCTCAATTGCGAAGCCATTTCTAGGATAGAAAGAGAGAGACTATAAACATAAAGAAATAAAGGAGGAGAACGTACTTCCTTCCTTGTGCAAACGCAACGAAATGGAAGGAACAACTCTTTGGTTGGATTATCAACTTGCTGTTTATAAGTTCTAGCAACCTCGTCGTTCACCTTAGAGATAGCGACAGGGTTCCCAGCTGCATATACGATATTACAGTACATCAAATATAATTCTGAAACAAACCCGAAAGCGAAAAATGAAGAAGAAGATGGGGAAGAACAGAAAGACTTGCATAGAGTAGGAACAGAAGAAGTTTTTTGTCTAACGTGAAGAAGAGTGAGAACTTGGCATCTGGAAAGAAGATGATCAACTGCCCATTTAAGAGCATGTTGACTGGTTTTGTCCTTGTCTATTGCCACTGCTATGATCTCTTCTTTTCTACCTGCAGTCCTTCTAGACATGTTTCTTCTCTTTCCTTTCGTTTATTTGCTTAATTTCTCTGTGATTTCAGGAATTGCAGCCCTTGTTCTTCTTCTTCTTCTTCTTTCTTCTCTAATGACATGAAAGCAGAAGTGGATATTTGTACATGGTAAGTTTAGTTTGACATTTATTGAATTGATTAAAATATTCTTTAATATTATTTATGTATAATAATTTAATTATTTTAGTAAAAGTTAAAGACTTATTAAATAAAAAAAAAAACTAAAAAAAACTATGCTCGGGTAAAAGTGAGTTTACTATTCAATTACAGAAATTAATTAATTAATTATCATTATTCGTTTATCTGAGAACAGTTGAAGCCAAAATGTATGAAATGACATATAATTAGATAATTAAATCTGATCTGATCATATGATATCCACACCTCGTTTAACATGAAGCCATTCTTAAACAAGAGGGAATTAACAGTGCATGAGAAAGAGGAAGTACACCCCCATATCCCACTAAAAGTGAGCAGCATGCCCCAGTATGCAACCACCAATTCCCTTTCCAATCACGATCTGTCCATTATTTGCTTTTTAAAACTTGTTTTTCCAAGAAAAACTTATCAAAGAATCTCAGTTGGTAGCAATGGTAGAACCAAAATTTTCTTTCTTCTTTCTGGGGAGTAAATTTAAGTGTAATTTTGGGGTTTACACATCATTTTCTCATCATCATTGTCAACCAGTGATCATTTTCAAAAGATAGTAGCAGCAATTCATGTTATGATGATCATCGCCAGATTAGTTAATTATGCATTCCATTTTTGTTTGAAGGTGCTATAAAGAATTTTCATCAGCTCAGTTCAGCTCTGTTAAGTATGTATGCGTTTTGGTTTTCTCTCAATTAATTAAGAGAAAGTGAATTCATCAGATCTTCCTGTTGAAGATCTCAGATCAGCATCACTAGCATATGAAGAATAGAAATCTTCGTCTCCATCTCTTTCTTTTATCTCTTCTATCTTCTCAACAGCTTCTTTCATATCCAATCTCTTCTCCACCTCCATTTCAGAACAAGCCAACCCAATTTTCAACAACTTCATCATTTCTCCTTCACTGTTTCTTGTATCTCCCATGTCTTTATCAAACACTTCACTTTTGTTTTCTCCGGGAATGGTAGCATTAGTAGCACCACCAATAACTGAGTTTACCCAACTTGCCAAATTCACTTCATTTCTCTTCCCTTGTTGCAAACAATTAGCGGGGAATTTTCCTGTCAGGATTTCCAAGATCAATATGCCAAATCCCCATACGTCTGTCTTCTTCGTAATTCGGCCGGATTGGATTGACTCCGGGGATTTATAGGCCACCATGAGTTCTTGAGAACTTTCTTGGTTGATTACAGGAATGAGTCCGTAGTCATGGAGTAAAGGATCCAAAGATTCGTTGAGAAGAACATTTGAAGATTTTAGATGACCGTGTGGTGCAATTAGGCTTGGCAGCTCTTTGTAGAGGTATGCAAGACCCTTGGCTACTCCTTTGATGATCTTCAATCTTGTTGGCCAGTCAAGACTTGGTTGCCCCATAGCTTGGTAACCTGAAAGATTATTCCAAGACTTGTTAATTTTTGGAAGGTAAAATAATAGACTTTGATTTTACAAATTATTTGCACCGTTTCAAAAGATTGGAAGTTAATTTGTGTATGCATGATATAACAATTTTTAATTGTTAATGAAGACAACATGACCAGTTGACGCATCCAATATATTCCCACAAAAAGATTTGGTAGTTGATCGTATATATATATATATATTTTTTTTCTGAGAGTTGTCAAGAAATATAGCCAAGATTTTTCCATAACTATGAGGAAGAAGATAGAGCATACCGTGAAGATGAACAGCCAAGCTTCCCTTCTTAACAAAGTCAGCAACCAAAAGCTTCTCTTCTTTCCTATAATAATAAGCAACAAGAGGAAGCAGATTCGGATGTCTCAGCCTTCCTAATCTTCTCATATGCTCATGAAATTCTTCTTTTCCAACATTATTCATTTGCTTAAATCTCTTCACCACCATCATCGCCCCGGTGCAAAGTGCTGCCTTGTAAGAAGATCCAAACGAACCACTTCCCAATATTTCCGCAGAAGCTCTTAGCAAATCAGGCAAATCAAACTTCTCTCGATCATCCCTCACAAACGAAAGCTTCGTCGTGTCAGGTTTCCTGCCGCCCACTACGGCTTCTGTTGAACTTGGCGATGGCTGCTCCGTTTCCTTGATACCTGATTTCTTTTGAAGGTTTGACGGTGGCGGAGCTTCTATTGAATCTTCTTTGAATTTCTTCTGGCGAATGAAGAAGACGACGCCAATGATAGCTGCTATTGCTGCTACGGAAGCTACTGTTGAAATTACTATTGTCGTGGTTGAGGAATTGGGACTCCTGGAACCGGAATGGGGTGAAGTATTGGGTGGAGAATTTGTATTGGGGTTGACATCGGCGTCAGCGTCGGAGGTGGAGTTGGCGTCGGGAGTGGTGCTGATGCTGGGACTGGGGACAGGAGAATCACATGATGTTGTCAATGGCTCGCCACATAGACCTTTGTTGCCTGCTTAACCAGACACAGTGTAAGATTACCAAATTATACATAAGCAAAGAAAATTTATGCATCAGTGTAAGATTACCAAATTATACATAAGCAAAGAAAATTTATGCATCTATTCTTTGAAAACATTTTTTTGTTAAAAAAAAAAAGGACATTAGGTTAATGATAGAAGTTAAGGATGCTTGCAGATTGTCAAAATTTCAACATAATTGTCAAAAGACAGAAGCTTGTCAACTCAAATACGTTCATTATGCAGCTTCTTGTACAGAAAGTTGCATATTCAAATATTATTGGTTTATATAGAGAGTTGTTGCTTTGAATATTAACAGAATACGAATACCCGTGTGGACAAAAGGAAGCAAGAAATGGTTGTGACGAAGACGGTGTCAATGATATGCATAAAAAGAGAAAGAAGAATCACCTGAAAAGGAGCTAGAATCCAGTTTCCTGAGGCTCTGGGGAATGGGACCAACCAATGAGTTATTAGAAACATTAAAAATCTGTAATTCTTTGGATTCAAAATCCGGTATTTCACCATCAAATTTGTTGCCTTCAAGTCTCAAATCCACAAGCTTAGACAACCTTGTCAGTGAAACTGGAATTGGACCTGTAAACTCATTCTGCGCCAAATGAACCTTCTTTAACGAAGCCATACCCTCAAAAGCATCCTCAGGAATCTCCCCAGAAAATTTATTATTCGACAAATAAAAAGATTTCAAGGCACCGATTTTATTCACCTCCGGCATGGGACCTTCCAGATTGTTATTCATCATGCTAATTGTTCTCAAATTTTTCATTTCCTTCAAAATATTAATATCAACTTTTCCGGTAAGCCCCATGTTCTCAAGTTGTAGACCCCAAACGGCACCTTTATTACAAATAACACCATTCCAATTGGCAGCATTCCCGTTGCATGGCAGCGTCGTGTCCACCCAATTGCCCAAAGAAGAAGAATCAGACAGAGAATTCTTCAAAGCAAGAAGCACTTGAGTGTCTGTCAAGCTCAAAGAAGGAACAAAAAGAAGGCCTAGGTTAAGAAAAAGGAGTAGAAACAAAGGTTTATCGTTAAAAGCCATGGCATAGTAACAAGGACGCACAAACGGGGCGGCGTCGTGCGCGCCCTTTACTGAAGGTGCTGCAATGGTGAATCGGTGTTGCTGTTGAATATCTTTTTTGGGGTGGAGAGGAAGAATCAAAGGAAGGTTGAAATTTGATGGCATTAGAGAAAGAGTAGTTGCTAAGAATAGGTTACTTGTGATATTGAAGGTTATTTGGTTTTTGCTAAAAAGCCTACGTACGTAAACAAAATGAAATGGGGGTTGTGGTTTGTATTGTTGACAGAGTCTTTCTTTCCTTTCTGTCTATTAGTGGTTCCATGTTTTGCCTTCGAGAAATCTCCGCATAGCCATTACATTTTACAGATTCTTTCTTCACAATTCTCTCTGTGTTTTTTTTTTTTATTATTATTATTATTATTATTACTCCATTTTCTTTCGCTCATATCTATTGCATGTATTATATAGCCAAGTTCATACATTTACTGGTGAAATCCTTTATTTCACGTCCTAGATGTATGACACAAAATGTGTTTATAATGTGCGTTTTAACTTAATTCTGAAAACTCACCCTTGAACGGTGTTCAAGCCTGGCTGTTTCTGCCAACCATCAAAAGAAGCTCCATGATATGAAACTACTATTTTAAAATTAACTCTTGCCAGTCTTCTAGACCTATCTTCATTTGTATCACTCCCAGCTTCAATCTCTGGAATTTTATGCTCATCACGATGGACAAAACATATTGTCTATAATAAATTTAACAAATCCCATATGAAACTCATACAACATTCATATCACATAAAACAAACAAATTACACTGCTTGTCAACCTTAGACCCACCTCAGTCCCGAATAAATCTGACAGAGACCACCACCCGCATTCACCATATCAGAATAAAAATCGACATCGTGTTTCCAAGGCCTTGCATATATGAATTCGAAGCTTATAAAAATTTACTTCTTAATTAACAAAGATAAGGTCAATTAGAATGAAATATTTAACAAACTATTGGAGATGGATAATCACTTGTAATGATCGAACGAAAACGATTTGGGATAATAATGTTTGTACTTTTAAGTAATGATAATAAGGGATAAAGTTGTAATTAAATATAATCACCAATAGTTCTCTTCACAAAGTTGGTACGAAAAGGGAGGCTCTTTAGAGATAATTGGGGTGCAACTAGCACGGCAGGACTCGAAACACAGAATTGATCCATGCAAGAAACCTGGAGAAGTAGTCGGATATAGATATTGTTGCCACAGAAGAGATTACAAAAACTAAAAGCTAAGCTACCACATTACTTGCAAAACAAGCAATGATAAAGACAGCGTAAGTATAGAATCAGGATCATATGCCGTTTGATGCAAGTAGCATTTTACTAGAATGTTCTGTTTAAGTGTGAAGGAGCTATAATTATTTCGCTGAAATTTATTCTCTATTACACATCTTCCCCATCCTGCCGCAAGGCACCTAATTGGGTTTCGTGTTTTGTTTTTCGCATGAGAATATGGAGCTTCACATCAATTTCAAAGCACCGTGAGAAAACAGATTTTGCCCGTTTGAAATCAAGGTTGTCGATAAGTTTAAAGTGTGAGAAGGGAAGGTAGTGACCTGGAATCTCATCAGCGGCCCCCTCGTGTTGCAGCAGAAAGAGGTTGAACTGCAGCTAGAGGGTTCACTTGGTATGAAAATGCAAGCTGCCAAAAATCTGCCAAAGCCTTCTTTATAGATGATATTCGTTCCCTTGCAATCCTGAAATAAATTTTAATAGATAATTTCATAAAAATCACATCTCCAATGTATCAAGTAATTCCATAATATGCTAATAAACAAAACGATGGAATATTTCAGCATATAGATTTAGATAGTACTTCAGTCCTTTGGAAAATGAATGTCAAATATAAATCAATTTATCGGTTGAACTAAATATAAAATAGTCCGGTGTCATGCTGAACTACCCTTCTCCAGAAAAGATAGAAAAAATAAACTAATTAGAGATACTGTAGATCCATTGAAGTTAATAAGCTCAACCCTAGTTTGCAAGCTGATAAAAGCACCTGACATAAGACATACTACCATTAAATTATCAACAATTCATAACCAATCAGTTCCAGACACATCCTACAAGGCTGTCAAAAGAAACATACAATTTAGGAGTTTATCACACAGTGATATAGGGAAATACCATTGGGATTACTAGATCATACAAAACTAAGCTATAGAAAATTAAGAGCAACTAATTTGTGTGGATCTAAAGACATAACTTTTCCTATTATCTAACTTCCTCCAACAACCAAATGAAAGTTTATTTAATTTACATCATATGGAAACCCCCACCTTTCAACCCAAGAAAGATTTTTAAATTATAATCAGCTTTGTATTTAATAAGAAATGAATACCATGACCTCCATGGTAAGCAGTCAGAAGCTGTAGTTATTGAGAAAGAGAGGCGGAAATATGAGGGACATGGAACCTTTGTGCGACCTTCAATAGGCAGGAATGTAGGGCAGCAAGAAGACAATATCTTATCTCTTTAAATTAGCTTGTTTCCGGCGCAAAACAAAATATGCAAGAAAGATCAAACAGCCAAGCATAAATTTCCCATTAGATAAGACCATCCGAGCATTACCAAACTTCAAAGTGATTGGCCAGAACCACCAGGCATGTGGGGATGTTTGTCTGGAAACTTTCAAAATTGCTCGGGTTGTAACACTCTCTCCATTAGGCAGGTAATTAGTATGTAAGGTTTCTGAAGACCTTTCAGATACATTTGGTTCATCAAAAGAAGAATGAGCTTGATGGCTATCTGCTGATAGCAGTGATGAGCCTCGTGACCTAATAGTGGCTTTAAGAGAATAAAGGAATGTAATCTTCTCAAAAGAAACCAACCAATACATGGCAGAATGTTAAGACAGTGTAAAAAAAATTTATTTGCACCATAAAAACTAAGGAATGTAAATCATGGTTTATTGAAGTAACCACAAAACCATGCAGACACGTGCACGCGGACCCATTCGACCAATCACACATATTGACATGTGTTGATATGTTCACGAGATGCAACTAGAAAGATAGACAACTTAGTCAAATGTCACAGTGGCAGGTACAAAAAATAAGGTGAAATGTAATATATTTTACCTGACGTTTTTCTTCACGTAAAGCAGCTTTCTCTAGCCAGGAGATTGCAAGGTCCACATCATTCAAAACTGTCCCAAGGAGTGTCACGGTATACATTTCAACAACTTCAAAATACTGATTAATTCCCAACACAAGATGACCATCGTGTCCGTCAGAGAAATTCATATTTTTTTCTGCAGCAAGAATAACACAGTATCTTTCATCCACATATCTCCACTTGCACTGGAGCTCCTCAAGAAATTCCCGAACACCAAAATAAGATTCCTCTAATATCTTAAAACATGCCCTAAAAAAACAAAGATTAAGAAATAAAATTGAGAACAATACCTCAGAAAGCATTGAATCACCTCCTTCCAATAGAATAAATACATGCACTCATGTTTAAAACATCATGAACACCTAGTAAATACATCTTGTTATCAGCTTCAGTTGATCTCTTTGTAAGCAAATTAGTTCATACATGTAATAAAAATATATAAAATAAATAGTTTATTTTTAAAAATTTATGCAACAAACCTTAGTATTATCATATGTATATAATTTAATACCATAAATACGTACATACTTATAATTAAACGATTTTTGTCAAACTACGAACATAAATTAATTATTTTCACGTTTTTATGGTATCTACACAATCAAAAATTTAATCAAAAAGTTAATTTGTATGATTTGAGTGCATGATATTTTGTGTATTTTTTTTCTTCGTAAAAATAAAAATGCAAAAATAAACTCTAAATGTAACACCCTCTTTGTCTTTAATATATATTTATATAGATAATAATTTATATTTTTAGGAATATATGTATTATATAGGAAATAATTGAATATTTTGATAATAAATTATAAGTTTAGGGTCAAATAGATAGAAAAAGTTATATTAAAGACTAAATTGATATTTTCTATACTAGTATAAATAGAAGGATTTATTTGTGCTTAGAGTTTTATGTATTGAGAGAAGGAAAGAGGCAAGAGTAAGAGACAAAAAATAGGAAAGAGGCAAAGGAGAAATAGTAAGTTTTATTTTTCTTGCTTTATATTGGTTTCTTTAGATTAATAATTTGCTATTAATAATAAACGATTTTCTTTATTTAAATTTTTATCAGTTATAGTGATTGAATTTTGTAATCAAATTGTGATTGTTGGGATTAAGTTTTTATGATTAAAAAATTAGAAAATTTTTATTTTTGATAAGATAGTAAGGAAAAAAAATAAGATTTCTGCAAAGATAATATTATGATAGTGATTCAATTCATGAATTTTATAAAATTATATATTTTAAATTTTCCAAAACTGTTTTAACTAAATAAACTAGATATATTTATGATTGTTATGAATTTTGTTTGATTAAAAATTGTTATGTTTCAATTTTTAATAATTTTTCAAATATGACTTTAGGATGCAGAAAATTACCCGTTTTTATATAATAACTTAATGACGAAATTATTTTGGTTAATCAAAATACATTAAAAAATTATAAAATTTTAATATTCTAACTTTTAAATATGTCTAATTTATCATATTAAAATTTTAGGGTACAATTCTATATTTATAATTTGTTATGAAATTTTGAATGAAAATAGCTCACTGTCGATTTCTATTCGGCAGAATTTTATGTTTTGAAAATAAAATTTATTTTGAATAGTTAAAATCTGAATTTATACTCAAAAATTTTAAAACTTATGGTTTACGTATGTTTATTATTTTTGCAAAATTTTATGATATTTGGGATTGTATTGTATTTTCTAAAAATCAATTATTGGAGATTACTTAAAATATGGTATGATACTGTTAGAATGAATGATTAAGTTTAGACTATGAAAAGACTTAGTTTATGAGGAATTTGATGTTTAATGAAAATATATGTGCTTTATGGAAGTGTATAGGAGTTTTATGAATGTTAAAATTTTCTATTATAGGTCAAAACATTTAAGTTAGTTTTGATTGTAATCGTTAAGAAGTAAATATACTCGACTTTTAAAAAAGAATCACAATAAATATATGTATATGTTTGAATGTATTTTTAAAAGTATTTTTCAGTTATAAATTCCTATGAATGTATATTTTTGAGATTATTATATGTTTATGTGACAGTTTATAATATATGTATTACTGTGATTATAATTGTTGATGATTATATTATTGTAATTACTTTTACATCACGTGCATTTGGCATTTAAGCATGAATATATGCATTGTGTTTAAAATAATGAGAAAGTAATTTTTGTAAAAAAAATACTCATGAAAATTAAGTATTTATGTGTTAGGATATCGAATTTTATTACTTTCTTAGTAGGTAATTATAAGTTATGTAGAGTTTTTATTGTGTAATGTGGCCATTCCTTTGAGTTTGGCATTATTGTTATTGTTCATTGTTCCGTATAAAATAAAAGAGACCTTTGGGCTACTTCTGGGTATAGTGGTCTTCACATTCTTGTGAAAAAGTATTTGTGCATGTGGGAAGACTCATCGATGATCAGGGTGAGGATGTGACTCTTACCTTCGAGCATGAGTGTTTATTGTTTTTATTAAAAATTATATGCCTCACTTGCGATTACCCCATATACGATATGTCATCGACGGATGACATTGGTTCATTCAGTGATAAGTGATATATGAAGTTCTACTAAGAAGTAATTAAAATGAGATATTTCTAAAACATTTGACAGAAATTTATATGACATTTAAATGTTACGAAATTTTTGAAACGTACATGATTTTATTTCATGCCATATCAAGTGTATGCATTTCATATAGGTGTGTTGTATATAAGTATGTATATATTTTATATATAAAAATACTAGTATACTTATTGAGTTTAAAAATCACTATAATTTATTGTGATTCCAGATAATTAAAGAATTTTCACTTAAAGGATGGATTCAGCTAAACTTCTATTGTCACTTGGTTCCTTAAATGTTAGGACTTTTAGAAATTTTCTTCCGTCAATTATTTTAATTTTAAAATTTATTTTACAGATTTGTGGTTAATCATAATTTGAGATATTTGAGTAATTGATTTGTTTACGAGTTTTCTATAAGTTACAAGAAAGTTTTTCATAGTCATGAGTTTTGTGAATATTTTAGTATTGTTTTATCTTTTACAATTAGGAGCTTTACACTAAACATACCCTTAAAAATGCAAGTATTATATATTTATAATATTATTTTAGGTCTTCAATTTTGACTTAAACTATTTAGTTAGACTTTCTTATAAAGTCCAATTTATTTAGTAAATTAGGCACTAATAAATTGAATTCAATATTTACATAATGAATTTAGTTAAAATTAATACCCAAATAACTCAACAAATTTTAAAACTATTTAGGATTATATATATATATATATTATTTTCGATCTCAATATGCGACCCAATAGATTTTTGTTGCCTTGATAGTAACACTAAAATCTAATTTTAGTTTTACAAGTAATAAACAGTGTCTAACAATATATCATGACTACCCAAGTGATGAAAATATTAGTAATTTAACATCACCTTATCCGTAATCAACGTTACTATATAATTCAATTTATTTATCCTAAATATTTTAATTGAATACAAGACATAAAATGTGTCATCGACGTTGATTTAATATCACATATTGACTTATTTAAGTATAACCATGCATTTTTCAAAATTTCACTCAATTAAAATATCCAAAATATCACTCTCTTTATATAAGAGGGATATATCTTATATTAGTCATACACATTTCTCTACATGAATTATTACATCTTTGATTGTTTTCTTTATGGTCTATTTTATTACAGATGATATTTGAAAATATTAAAATATATTATTATTTATGTTAGCAACTATGGTGATCTTAAGTTCAATGTTCGCATATATCATTATTATTATAAGAATAACTTATGACACTCATATAATGATTTATATAATGTTCTCATAATAGGTCGGTCTAATACATTAGTTTACTAACTTGTATTCATGTATTGACCTGATATCTCATATCATAACACACATATGTTGTTATTAGTCACTATATATAGTAATCTCAATACATTATTGTTATCCTATTTACAACAATGCTTGACTATAGATATTTAAAAATATTGTCTAATTAATTGAACTTACTATTTTAAATATATTATTATATTTATTAAATACATAGATATATAATAATAAAATAATAAAATAATATATATATATATATATAAAAACTAAAATGTCATGATACAAATGCGTGAAATATTCAAAATATTATTAAATTTAGAATACATATCTGTATCCTTCAATTGTTACATGAGCACAATAAGAGATTTGTCAAATCAAATATCAAGGGAAAAAATTACTTCAACCCTAGACAAGATGATATAGAGTAGTTATATCACAAAATAGCCACATTTTCATGTCCTATTTAAGTTACATTTAAGAATATATTCAAAAGATAACATATGCTTCAGATTCAATCCAATGAAAGTAGTTAGCAGTAGGTAAAAAAAATGCAAAAAACTTGATGCATAATGGCTTTGGATCTTTAACTTTTGAAGGTATTTTTGCAATAAAAAAATATGGTACTGAGGTAGGTTAATTTGGTTAAGGTTGATTAATTTGGTTAAGGTTAAATATTATTAGAATTTCGTTTAGATATGTAAAAGACAGAGACAGCAAACGAACCTCTAAGAAACCAAAATAACACTTATCATTATATTTATCAAAATCTTAAAAAACACTACACTAATGGACATTTAAGTACTTCTCCTGATCCTAAAAATAATAGAATTCTTTAAAATAATAGAATTAGACTCAACTAAATTATCAATTTATCCTTAATAGAAAAATAAAATATAGATTAAAATAAGAGGTGACAGTACCCAATGAGAAAAACTTGAATAATGATATTTGTAACAAATATGAATAAAGGCCTAGGTTCATATAGAATATTTGCTGCCCTGCATAGATCAAGCAAACCTATAAATTTGGGTAACTTGATTTAATTTAAAGTTACCACCATACATGCATTTGCTTTTGTATTTCATGCAACACAACAATATCCATGATACAAAAGTCAATACTAGGAAGAGCAAGTTCATACCAATTAATGCAAGGACATGGAAAAAATTAGAAATTAATAAATAGATGTGAAAAACTGAATTTATTTAAACTTTCTGTTTTTTTAACAACTAAAACCAACTACACCATTTTAAGCCCATTTTGTAATCACAGACACATATACATTCATATTTATGGAGAATAATAAATATCAAAAATAGAAAATGTAAAACAAAAATAAAGTAAAGACATTCTTCCTTAAGATTGAAGGACTAGCAAACCACAAAAAGTGATAACTGAATTTCATTATACAGTACTATTACTATTAAAAAATTAAGATATATGTGTAAGTGGTTCAAAAGATTAAAACTTGTCAGTAATACAAACAATCTAGAGTTTAACCCTATTCCTGCTAAGGTTGTGAAGGGGTTTGGTCTATATTAAGTTTTGGTGATGTAAAATCATAATTGAAACTAAAGCAACTCATCAAGCGACAGTACAAGTAAAAACAAATTAAATTGATTTCATCTTGTGAATAACCAAGGATGATCAACTGTTAATTGTAATTAAGTAGTCTTAAAAAAGAAAGTATCATGTGAAAGGAGAACACAATACTTTGATTATGAATTAGTAGTTAAAATCTTAATCTGGTATCAAAGTTATGCCAATTACAAATCTAATATCTCAATTACAAATATATCACAACAAACCTTTTTTTCACTTATAGTTTCTATCAAACTTGATAGAACTAATTACTTGGCTTGAAAATTTCAAGTCTTACCATCAATTAGAAGTAATGGCTTAAAAGATTAAAGTAAGTTTTAAAAAGTTCACACTAATAGAAAATCAAGACTTAACTTGGGAAATTCTAAATTTTTTAGTTTAGAGAAGACAAGATTAGTTGTTACTTAGATAGTTACTTTCATCAATGAATAAGTATGTTCTTAATTTAGTCATTGGATACGAGTTTGCTTTTAAAGTCTAGCAAACTTTGGAGAAGCAATTTGGTTCTTAGTTTAAAGTAAAGACTATTTAACTTAAATTTCAGGTATAAGCAACAAAGAAAGATTCATCCACAGTAGCGGATTACTTCTTGAAAATGAAGAATATTTCGGATAGTTTTGTAGCAGTTGGAAACTTGATTTTAGATCATCATTTTATCTTGCATTTGCTTGCTGGTAATTATCCTAATATAATTCAATTGTAATTCAAGTAACAGGAAGAGGAGATGCAATGAGTATTTATGAGATATATTTCATGCTATTAACAAATGAAAGCATATTAGAGTAGCAAAATCTTTCTCGAATATCTAATCTACAAGCAAATTTCTCTCAGCTAAATAATTTTAGAAGAAAAAATAATTGTAAAAGAGGCTTTAATCAAGGATATAAATTCTCAAATCTTGGAATTCCTAAAAATGGAAGAGAAAGAATTAATTATGGTGGTAGATCTAATTAAGAATGAAGAGTTGGATCTAGTGGAAGAGAAAATAATCAACCAAAGTCAACTATGCTTTAAGCTTAATCACCTTGCTGCAATATATTATCACAGATTTAATCAAGATTACGCGCGACAACAGCCACAACAGCAACCTTACCAGCAGTAATATCAACGAATTTATCATAAAAACCAGAATCCATTATCATTAGTTGCACAAAGACAAGCACAAGAAATAAAACATCATTTTTAGCAAGTGGTAAAGGAGTTGTAAATGAAGGATGGTATCTAAATAATGTACTAAACATCACTTGACAGAAAATGTGAACAATCTCAGCAATGCCTATAAATTCACAAATAATGATAAGTTGATTATTAGAAATGGTATAGGTTTAGATATTACACATGTTAGCAATACAACCTTCATCTTTAAAAGTCATAATATTTCTTTTTCATTTCAAAAAAATCATTATAAATAGTATATTTTGTGTTCCTCAAATCATAAAAAATCTTATCAGTATTTCTAAGCCAACTACTGATAATAATTTATTTGAAATTTCATGATTTGTTTCACCTAATCAAAGACAAGAATAAGAACACAATACTGATGAGGGGCTTGGTTGTAAGAAACCTGTATAAACTTTTTTAGTTTTAATTCTACTACTTCAAGTTATGTTACAACTTCAATACCTAAATCCATGTTTCTGTTTTCATTTTGTCTTTTTGTTTCTAAAGATCTATCCGGTGTCAATAAATATGTTATTGCTATAATGCATATTTTGAATTCATAATGTAATGAGTCAATGTTTGATGCTTATTTTGTTGAGCCAATGTTAGTACCAATATGTTATTGTGGTCATCAAAGAAGCAACATGTTATTGCTCGCTTAAGTATAGAATTCGAATATAAGGCTTTTGCCTCTACATCTACTGCGTTGACTTAGATTCAATCCCTGCTAATAAAACTTCATTTAAAGCCTTTTACCTCTCACATAATCTAGTGTGACAATGTAAGTATAACAACATTAGCTCTAAATCCTGCATTACATGCTTAAATAAAGCACATCAAGATTGGCATTCATTTTATCGTAGATAAAATACTAGATAAGAAGCTGAAAATCCAATATATTCCCAGTGCAAATCCTATTGTTAATGTCCTTACAAAACTACTTCCCTATTCTCAATTTGCTACATTGTGATCCAAGCTCAATGTTCGTCCACGTTGAGCTTAAAAGGGGATGAAAAGAAGCATCACACAAGTGATTATGAGGCAACATGGACGCATAAGCAAAGCACAAGTGAAAGTGATTATGATGTAGCATGTTCAAGCAAGCATGGCGAAGTTATGAGCTGTACTAGTTAGTTAGAGTAGTTCGTTATCAAATTTATTAGCTGAAGAAGAAGGTAGTTAGCAAAGCTGTAACTAACTGTAATTCTCTAGAATTATCTGGATTATTCTTTTCTAGTATATAAGTAGTTCATTAGCTTTAGCTTTGTATTGTATTCTTCATTTTACATAAAATTCGTAATAAAAAAGCTTCTCAATGTTTGCCTTTTATTTTCTCTAGTTTTCCTTATAACCAAATACTACAAATCAGTAGTTAAAATCTTAATCCTCTTATTCAATAGATTCTTGCCGTATATACGATCATTTAAAAATTAGGCAATCATAATATTTAAAATTTAGAATAAGAAATAAGGAATGTACCAACCAAGTTCCTTCAAGGATTGAACAAAGAACATGCATGTAAATTCCATTATATCATATGATTCCTTATAACATATATTATCATTATTGCATATGCGCTTTAGAATAAATAAAGCTAATGAAGTTGCCTTTTCATGCATAAAGCACATAGGTAATTGTGTAACAAATCAAAGAAAGTAATTAAAAAAATTAAACTTATAATAAATTAAAAGACAACTAGAAACGAATTTTGCAAATAACTCTTACCTTTTAGATTAATCGATTTCTCCCCAAATCATATGCATGTGTTAGTCTCGCCCATTTCTCTCTTTCTCTGTCTCATTGTTATGATAAAATGAAGAAATGCTAGAATAATGTGCAGGCTAAAATTATATTGTGCCCATAAAATCCTCAAATTATAAAAGTACACTTACCCTGAAAAATATTACAAAATTATGACAAATTAGACTAGATTACCAATATTTATGCGTACATTTTGTGCTGTTCATCAAAGTTATTAAGTGTTCCTAAAATCTCTTCCTAATTAATAAAGGTCGAGGTGTCAAAGGAGGCTCAAGTTTTAAATAGTAAGGTCGGTCTAGCCTAACTTAAGACCATGACAAGCTTAGGTCGGATTGAGGAATTAAGACCCGCTATGGGTTCAATCGACCCGTAGGTTTATTTTTTAAATAATTTAATAATATATAATATTATAAATTTATATTTTATAAATAAATAAATAAAATCAAAATATTTTATTCATTTAACTCATTTATATATCAAACAAGTTTATCTCTTTTATTATAAATTAATTTAAATTTATTATACTAATTAAATTATTTTTTATTTTAAAAAATTAAAGGAAGGCCCCTTAGACTCACGAGGCGACCTTTATGGGTTGAGTTCAAGAACTATGTAGGATCTCCCTTTTTCTCAAACAGGCCAAGCCAGTTTAGTTCGGCCCGTTAAACATCTCTAAATAAAAATATCAATTAGGTGCAGTCAAATTGACTAAAAATAAGATCGACGTAGATTTAAGAGTTAGGTTAGACGAAATCCATATAAAAATAAGAAAGTCCAATTTTCATAAGTCAGCCTGTATTTGAATCAACCTACAAACTTAAATACAAAATTTAAAAATAAATTAAATATATATGTATATAAATATTTAAAAAAAATTTATAAAACGACCTGTGCATAAGTCCTAAACCATGATAAGTTTTTATTTTAGGCCTAGGCTCACTAACCCGAGCTTTCTTACCCGCTTAACATCTATTTAATAAAAATATAAATGATTATTGAGAAAAAAAAGTCATATATTTTAACACTAAAATATAGTTAATATCAATTATATTTTTAAAATTTGTGAAAAATAATTGTACATCAAATGCTCTTTTACATCATTCATATAATTGTTCAATAAAACGATATCACATATATATTTATTTTATAATCAAACAATTATTATTATTATAAATATAAATAAGAGAGAAATTTAAACTAGATAGTAAAAAAATTTTAAATGATATTACAAAAATATTTATGTTAAACAAATTTAATTTAAAGTTGGTGTCATCTACTTATTATAATTTTAAGAGAAAATCTTAGCTAAAATTAGCTAATTAAAAAAATTATGAAACATGTGACATAATTTAATTGAGTAATTTTATTAAAATTATTTTATTTCTAGAATATTCTTTAATTTAAATTACAATATTTTCATTATTAAATGTATACTTTTGTATTTAACAAACGATTTTGTTTTTGCAACATACACTGCCAAACGGGTGAAAATGTAAATATGGTGATATTGGTAGGGACAAAACTGTCACTCAATAAACCATTTAACTAAGTCTGATTTCGGGTGCCCCTCTCAGCTGCGTCTTCTCTCTGCTCCCAGAAAAACCGCCTAGCGTTCTCTCTCTTAGTCTCTGTTTCTTTTAGGGTTTAATTCAAATTTGGGGATAATTCTACCTCGCTCTTCCTTGAATCCCTAGTTTGTTCAAGTTGTTTGTTTATTAAATAAGCACGCAATATAGGACTTGAGGAATGGGCTCATCGTCGACTGAAGCTTTTCCAGCAATGCAGGTAAATTCATAAAATCGCTTTATTCATCGGGCACCCGGCTTCCATTTTTATTTTCAATGTAGAGATCGAAATTTCTTGTAACTTTCACGTGATAATGAAACTATTTGATCACTGATTTAATACGACGAGGAGCCAACCAGTGGTGTCCCAGGGAAGGGAACCAGAAAAGCTGACGTTGTTCGCATTCAGCTTTATCATGTTTTCTCAGTTTTTGGTAGCTTATTAGGTTGGTGTGGCTATTTACTCAATTCACGTTGTTACTTAACCACCATGGCCTTGGATGGAACAATTTGTATGGAACATGTGACAGTGGTATGGTACGCATGAGTGATCAAAAGGCTAAATGGAATTGTTGACTGGTATATAATTTTTAATTTCGACCTTGTATTTCTTTTGTTAGTATATGTTCATGGCATGGCTTGCTGTATTTTATTTTATTATTTCCATAGAAAGTACTGTTAAAATAAAATTTTCTTGTCATCAGAATGAATATCTTAATTTAATTAATACCCGATAAATACTAAAGAGATGTATAAATATGGTATATTATTACCTGTAGACATCTTTTGGAATGCATATTTCTCTGGTTCTGCTTTTAATGTGTCGTTTGTCATTCCTATTTGAGTTTGTTTTCCTTGTAGCATGTGCTACAAATTAAGTAAGAGATTTTGGTACCCCCGTGTCTGGTTTTCATTTTTTTTTTTAACAGCTTGTATTTTATGGTAATTTTTTAATTTTATATTTTGTATCTTACAAATCATTATTTGCAGGAAACTTTGCTGGAATTTCGTGCTGGTAAAATGAGTTTTGAGGGAAAGAGGGTTGTCCCCGATACACGTAAAGGACTTGTCCGGATAGCAAGGGTGTGGACAGTTAAAAAGTGTTATAATTTGATCTTATGTTTTCTGGTTTATTATGTCTATCTAAGAATTCACGTGCAAGTAAATTCAGGATTGGTTTTGATATTTTAGATTCTTCTTTCAAGTGTGTGTTGTGCATCAGTAAATTTGATTATACACCTGTAATTTCTGAATTAATCTTTCAAACAATCTTTCTCTACAATCTTTGACTGTGACTGACTTTTTTGTGCCAGGGTGAAGAGGGATTAATCCATTTTCAGTGGCTTGATCGCACTCAGAATGCTGTTGAAGATGTATCCCCATTATCGCGTCTGATTTTTTTTCTTAAACTTACTAATATGTTTTTGACACTTGTTTTTTTGTGTTTGCTTTAATATGTTTTTAATCCTTTTTAATGGTATTTTTTCCAGTTGTTGCTTCCCTTACAAATTTAGTTCATAGGAATGTCAATCGTATGACAGGTTCTGTCATTTAGTTACAGTTTGCACTTTGTTTGAAGTTGGACTATTAGTGTGTTCAACAAATAAACAGGAGTTTGATTTGTGAAGAACAATAATTTACAAATTCGGTAGAAAGCCAATGTGATACCAAGTTCACATGTTTACATTTATTCATTATCTTTATCTTTTTTCCTGTGGGGATTTTTGAAGGGATGTTAAAATCAATTATGATGGATTGGAAATTGATGCAGTAGACAAATGTAATGGCAGAGTATGGGCCCAGTAAACATGCTTACAAAATCTCAATGTGTTATTGTTACCACATTTCTGTAACAATGGGAAACAACACATTTCTGTAACAATGGGAAACAACTTTGTCTTGATGCGTTTTTGTCAGTGAGTTGATTTCTGGTTAGTAGGTGTAGGACAACAGACATAATGTGCTGTTTACTTGTTCTTTGTGGTTCCACATGACATCACGGTATTCAGTGGCCATTGTGAGTGGTTCTGCCTGCCTGCAATTGACATACTTTATTTTCCTTTACTACTTTTGTGTTCTTAATATTTGGCTCATTAATGCTTACTGCTGTTGCTAGTTTCTAGAACATCTTTTGCTATTCCTTGATGTAAGAGATTACAGGATCAGATTGTTTTTCCTGATGAGGCAGTGTTTGAGAAGGTATGTATCATTTTGAAATATAAGCTTTTATAGTTGAAAATTTTGCTGTCGATGTAAGTTGTCTTCTACCCAATCTATCTTGTTTACTCAGATTAATCAAGCATCAGGAAGGGTCTATATTTTAAAGTTCAATACTGATAATCGGAAGTTGTTCTTTTGGATGCAGGTCAGGTTCATCGATTTACTTTCTTGTTTTATATAATATATCCTGTGCTATCAGGTTTTTTTGAAAAAAAAAAAAAAGAACTTTAACAGGTGTTCCATATCTTTTCCAGGAGCCTAAAGCCGAAGGTGACGCACAATTGTGCAGCTCTGTCAACGAGTACATCAATCAACCATTAGGTATCTCATATTAGTTTCTGTTTTAACTTTCCCCATGCTCTCGCCATTATGCATCAAAGCCTCTCATCTACTATTTTTCTCAGACAATTCTACTATAACTTTCCTCAAAACAGATCATTATGGTTATCATTGGTGCTGTCTTTTGTCTTCCTTGCATGTAACCAAAGCCTTCTCGGATCGGCCTGTCTCTTATTCCAATTAATGCACATGAGTCATTGCTTCCTTCCAATTCATGTTTTGTAGAATTGCATGTAATGTTTCTTTTTTTATTTTTTTTATTTTGTTTTCCATTTTTTTTGTCAGAGCATTCTAGTGATAGCCTTTCCTCACGTAAAAACCTTTGCTTTCTCATTTTGTTTCTCTCCTTGTTCAAGAGATATTGTTAATTTTATATTTCAATCCTAATCTCTAATACATATGTTTTTCATATGTGGGATAACCAAATTTTATGTGAATCTTGAAAACCTTGGGTTGGTGGATTTGAGGCTTGCATTACTCGGCTGTTCATTTCTCCATCAACTATTGTGGTGTTTAAATGTTGCTCACTTGCAGAGTTTCCCAATGAAGAAGAGCCCGATGCTTCAATTCCCATACAAGCTTCTGAAGACATGGTTGAAGATGATGTCTCATCAAGGTACAGTTACTTTAACAAGAAACTAATTTTTGTAGGAAGAAGGGAAAGCTTGAAATATTTATTATTTGGTTTCTAGTGGGCTCGATTGCTATGGGTTTCACTGGGGACTTTACAATGAAAATCAACCATATTGGAACCTAACCATTGTGGCTATCCATTAATTTGATATCTGCTGGCATATATCTCATTTCACAATATATTATCCCCAAATTACATTTTGGATGCACTTTTAATTAACCTACCATATTTTATTTGCCAAAATACTCTATATACTCTATTTTTGTATGTTCACATAATAACCAAAACGTGTTTGAATAATACATATAGAATATGTACAGAAGATCAATGAATATTTAAGTTCAATACAGACAATAGAAACCAACTTTATTATGGCTGCTTTAAATGTGGTTACCTGAACGTTAGTTACTGATTGAAGTGGTATCTCTCTTTATATTGCATTCTTTTATTGATAAAAAATTGAAATATCTTGTTACTAATTTTGTTAAGGGCTAGTTTCTTGCCCTTGGAATGAAAGGATTGATTGTATGCTTCTTATGATTCACTGACTACTTTTTAATAATGTATGTTATCCAGAGGGCCAGAATGGTCCCTGGCCCCAATATTAATATGACTGATCCTTTTTTGCTGTCCTATTTAAATATCTTTTCCTTTCCTTGATAGTAATATGGCTGATCCCTTTCACTGTCTTATTTGAATATCTTTTCCTTCACTTGATATTAATATGACTGGCCCCAATAATAATTACCGATCCTTTTTGCTGTCTAATTTGAGTAGCTTTTCCTTCACTCGATGGGTCCTTTTGTCAAAGTAATGGTTTTAGTATGTTGCATTAATATTTTTATCATAAATTAATGTTGAAAACTGTCTACAAGAGTTCATTGGTAAGCTGGTCTTTTTCTTGTAAACATGGATGGGCTCCTGTGTATTAGTACTATGGGAAATGTGAAAGCTGTGGGAGAAAAATTAACTGGAGAGGTGGCATTTCATCTGTTCAGTGTTTTTGGGCTGAACTATTTATATATGGTTTAGGAGAAATGGCGTTTTATCTGTTCAGTGTTTTTGAGCTGAACTATTTATATATGGTTTAGGAGAAAAGGGTGATATCTTAAGGATTTGTTTCATTAACCATGTTAGGGCATGTTAGGGAATTGGATATCTGATTGAGAGGCACCTATGTTGGTTTTCTGGGAATTTGAAGCATTACAGTTGGTGCAGTAAGCCAATTGGTGGATTCAGGTTATTTAAAAGGTCCTGGCATTTACTTTTCCTAGCTGGTCTGACAAATTGTCAGACATAAGATGCGTGGGTATTATCATTGTGTTAGAGAGACAAGTTATTTGCTGATCAATGTAATAAGATGTTTTGATGAAGTTCCAACTAGAAATTCAGACCTCTTATTCTTCTAAAAAGTTGCATAGGTGGCTGGAATCCTTTCTCCTGAATGTTATTCCTTTTAAATCACATTACTGCTAGAGGGTTCTCAGATCCATTCACCTTAGTGAAGGCCTTTGTAGTTAATGACAACTAAAAAGTTGATGCATGGTATAAGGAAGGTAGCCGTCTGAATCTTCATACAGGTATACATGTCAGAGGGCTCCGAAGGATCATGCTGTGGATTTGTTTGTTTCCTTAATGTGTTTTCACCATTCGTCAACAGTGATTTGTTTCAACATACAACTGTCTACCATTTGGCATACCTTAGGATGACTTGTCAGGTTTAAATAAGGGTTTATGCTTGAGGCCATGCTGTCAAACAAAGCTTGTCTATATATTTATTTAACTATGTTGACTAAACCAAATAAAAATCCTTATTAAAAAGTTTAGACCTTTTATGGCAAAATGAATTCATCAGATCGTATTACACTGATATTTCATTTGCGCTTTTCTGAAAGTAGCCTTAATTGATATAAATGATCAATTTTGATGAAATGATTTTTTTTTTTTTAATGTTATTAGTTTACATTTACAGGACATTATTCTGATGGGTTTTCAATCATAACTTTCAGAGCAGGAAATTTGGTGGTACCAAACTTAGGTGCAGGAGTGATTAGTGATATAACATCTTCATCAGGACCAGTTAAATTGGAGGATCTGCAAAGAATTTTGAGTAACATTGGACCTGCAGGTATGTTCTCTAGTCCAATAATTACCATTTAATGTTCCCATCATTTTTGCCTTAGATTGCTCTGAGCTCTGACAGGTATCTTACATGATGAACATGTTGCAGATATTGCTGGAGATCCAGATGGAGGTGATGAATTGATTTTATTATATACTCCAGAATGCGAAGATATTTATAAACAGATAGTAATTGAGCCATTAGGTGCATATTTGACTGTCTGTTTTGGGTTTAGTCTTTACTGGTGATCTCTTTTGAGGTGTTCTCAATCTGAATTCTCATATATTGCGTGGACGGCTTGTTAACAACCATGTAAATAATTCTTGTATAAAATAAGTTTAGCTCATTTTGTTTCACTTTTTCTCCCTGGAGTAGATACTGGTGTTTATTTTAATTATTTTTCTTGTTTTACCTTTTGAGTTCTAAATCATTATTAGTGCGTGAAATGGAGAAGTAAAGCATGGTGGCTGTATAGTAATAAGAGACCAGTCTGCAAGATGTCAGATTGATCATGCTGCCCATTTGCTAAATTTCCTTTATATTGAATCGAGCCATTATTCATACAAAACTGACTATTGGATCCTTGAGAAATGATAGAACTGAAGTTAATCATACCTCTACATGAAGCAAAATGTTGTAACTGTGCTGCTGATAGCTGATAAATTATATCCTCTAATTTAAGTGGACAGTGTCTTTATAATTCTTTCTTCTTCTTGTAATAGGTTTTGGTTTAGGAGACATCTTAAAGCCAGATTTGATAATGCCATTGATTGACAGTTTGCCATTGGAACAAAGATTAGCCCCATTCTTACCTGAGGTATATATTTTTCTTGCGCTTGGGTTTTTTTTTTCTATGTTTTCACATTACTGTGAGTCGAGGCAATCATGATGTTGCAGGGTCAATGGCGTCCTGAGGAAATTTTAGAGTTGCTCCAGAGCCCACCTTTTCGTCAACAAGTAGATTCATTTAGTTATGTGAGTAATTGGAGACACATCTTCCTAATTTTCATTTTGACAATACAGTAGCCAATGTAGTGATGACTTTTCCCTGTGCTTGCAGGTGCTTAAAACAGGACAGATAGATTTGTCTCAGTTTGGGGTTGACCCAAGTAAATGTGAGTATTCTGCAGTTTCAAAATAAATGCTATGGTATTTTTCTTCAGTGATCTTTCATTGTTATTGTCATTTGGCTGATCATTTATGTAAGTTTTGATTTTGAGGACAAACCCTTCAAGGTGTTGGTTCTGCTGATCAGTTACTGTTTTTTCCATCTTTTGAGTTGTATGATATCTTTGAGGTTTCAAGTGGGAAAACTACCTAAGAATAAAAATCACTATGTTTTTATAAGAGGACCAACTTGTTCATGAGTGTGACATCAGACTCTTGGCCCTCGAAGCCACGTGACAGCTTTTGTGGGTTAAAGGAAAGAAATTGTTTGTGGAACCCACTATTTGATGCTGGTTTTCTATCAAATTCAGCAGCTGCTTCAGGTGATAATACTGAATATTATCAGTGCATCTGACTTAAATGTCTATACCTTGTTTGTCACTTTATCTTGCAGATAAGTTCACTGTTTTGTCTTTCCTGGAAGCACTTGAGGATTCTGTTTCCAAGATGTCGGAGTCTGAAGAGTCGAGGCAAGATGACAAGGATTTAATGTCTCAATCTTGCAACCGTAATGACCCAATGGACGAATCCAAGTAAGGGAGGCATCCTGTTTCGTGTTTGGTTTCTCGTGCTCCTTCCTTGTTCATTGTAGGAGAAAGGGGACATTTAGCCCCTCTTTCTGTATCTTTCATAGACTTTGCTATCCAGGGAAAAGGTAGAAGTTCAGCAATGATTGGTTGGTTTTAATTTATTGTTACCAAGGTGTTGGTTTTAATATAGAATTACAACCATCTTGTACACAGAAGAATAAAGTTTTATTTTTATTTTTATTTTTTATTTTATTTATTTTATAAATGATTTAGTCATTTGATTTGGTTGTACTCCTTTTGTCTTTGATGACTGCGATTGATAATAGTATTGTGAAAAACATGCAATTGAATTCTATTTCCTTTTTCAAGTACTATATTTTAGTGTTGTTTTACAAGTTAATACAAATTAACAAACATTCCCCAATACAAATGATTTCTTTTTTAAAAAAAATGGCGTTTTTCATATGGATGGTTAATTTAATTTATTTTTATTCTTTTTTATTTAGTCATTAATTTTAGAATATAGATTTTATATCTATATAGATTTTTATATATTTTTTTGAGAATTGAAAAATTAATAAAAAGTATTCTTAAAAAAATATTTTTTATATTTTTATATTTAATTTAATAAATATATATATATATATATAGATATTAGGTGTTAATTTTAACAAGAAAATATCATAAATTATTTATTTGAGTAAAATTATAAATTATTTAATTTGACAAAATAAAATTAGATGATAATATATATATATATATATTATAAATTATTTGTTTGTATAAAATTATTTTAATTATTTTAAAATATTTTTATATTTAATTTGATAATATAAATAATTTAATAATTATGAAAATATTTTATAATAGTTAAAATATTATACGTAAATAAGTAATTATAATACTTATTTGTACATTAAATATCATATAATTTTATATATATTTATTAAAGTAAATAGTTTACATTTTACATAAACAATTAATTTATAATATTGCCATGTTAAAATTATTGTCTAATTTATGTATATTAAAATATAAAAAATAATTTTTATGGATACTTTTTGTTAATTTTATAATTTTAAAAAATTATGCGAAAAATAAAATTAATATTTAAAATTATATAATGAAGTTATTTTAATTAATTTATTATTTTAATTAATCAACTAACATTTAAATATAACAGTGTTATTATTGAGAGGTATTTTCTGTTAGTTTCGTAAAAACTTACATTTATATTGATTTTGTCAAATTTCAAGAGAGGTATTTAAAAATACTTCTTTTTAATAATAATACATAATTGTAAGGAAAGTTAATGATAGTAAAGAAAGAGATTTATCAAATATCTTTCTTAAAGTTTATAATAATTTTATTTTTTGTAAAATGTTGTAGAAAAATATACTTAACTCTCCTCTAACTCTAAATTAACTAATTAAAGGATAAATATATTTTTAATTTATTTATTATTTATAATTAAAATTTTAATTTATTTATTTTAATTTATATTTTTGTTATTAAATTTATTTATATTAGGTTTTAATTTATATTCTAAACTTTTAATAATATTAAATTTTAATTAATTTAAAATAAAATATTATTATACTATTTAAAAATAATTTATATCAAACTCTTAAAATTTTATAATATAATTATTATAATACAAAAATTAGGGTTATGCAGCGATTTTGGATAGAACCAAAATTGCTATGAACCGAACTAAAATTAATTTTTTTAGGGTCAACTTTGATTTCAAAGATTATGAAACCAGAACCAAATCAAGAAATTATTTTAAATTTGAAAATTAAAATTTATTTATTTTATTTATTTTATTTTTTGAAGATAAAATAAGTATAAATTTATATTCAATAAATTATTCAGTTAATGAAATAATAATATTTAGAATTTTTTATTAAAATTTTAAAAAATTAATTTATTAATTTTAAATAAATACTTCAAATTTAAAAATAGCACATGATACTAAAAATTATTATTAAATTTGTATAAATATAACTTTTACATAAAATATATACATATTTGATTCAACAAAATAATTTATTTTTTTTATCGTGAACATTCTTTACCCGTTGAATTACGTATAAAAAATTAACTAATATATTTATAATATTTTATTTTTTAATTTATCATGTTATTTATATAATAATTTAAATAAATCATGATGTATATATATATTTATTTTAAAATTATGAAATAAATTAATAATTATAATAAATAAATATATACACAATATAATATTATTTATTAGTTATATAATTTTACAATCATAAAAAAAATTTAAATTTTTTTATATATAATATTAACTCAAATGATAATATAATTTTTTTTGGAATAATTTATTGTATACTAATTTTTTTGATAAATTATTTTTATTCTCTTTCATTTATTCAATTTTTTTTATTTTTGTATTTTATTATTAATTTAAATATTCAAGAATTTTTTTATAGTTAAAAATTATAAAATTTAGATAATTAATAAATATGTTATTCTATTTTAGAGCTAGGATTAAAAAATAAAATATCCTATTAAATAAGCTAAGTTTCGGTTTCATACAAAACTAGAGCTAAAACTATACCGTACACCCCTAATAAAAATATTTTATATAATAAAAATTAGAATATTTTATAATTATTAATTAAGACTATTTAAAAATTTATATAATAAGGTTATTTTTTAAATATAGATTATAGACCTTATACAAAATAGTAAGTAATTTTAAATTAATCGGTTAGATAATTAATATGTATATATATGTAATTAAACTTATTTAGATAAATATTATTATTTATTTTATAAAATATATCTAATAATCTTTAAAAATTAAATAAAATTAAATATATGATTTACTTACGAAAAACAAATAAATTAAAAATATATTTATTTTTTTATTAGTCAATTTTGAATTACAGAAAAAATAAATATGCCTTTTATAAAATTTATCATAAAATAAAATTACCATAAATTTATGAAAAAAAAAAGTTAATAAAAGCATAAAACCCCTTTTTTGTACTAGTTTAAAAATTACCAAAAAGTAAGAGACAAAGAAAATTTAACCGATTTTCTTATTCTTGGCTCGTAAATAATAACAATTACATAATTAGAAATTAACCCAAAATTAAGATTATTTATTTATAAACAAAATCCTTACAATAATTTAACATTAGTTTTTTTGTTGTTTGCATTTAAATTTTCTACAATGTTTCATTTAAAAGAAATTAAATTTGCTACCGTTATATAAATTTTATGAAAATACAAACTTTAAATTCAACGAAAAAGAATATGAAAAGTGATTATTAATTTAATTTTATTGCAAAACTAACCCTTTCTGCAAGAGTAACACAATTTCTCTAAAAATAAAATAAAAGAAAACCCTTAAAACCCTAAACCCTGTTACCTCTTCCTCTCCCGCTCTCTTTGGCCTTGCTTGTCTTTCTGCGGTACCGGTCTTGCCAAAGTCTGTTGATTTGAAAATTTCTCCAATTTGGCGTTACAGAAACAAGAAAAATATGGGTATATTTGAGCCGTATAGAGCAATAGGATGCATAACAAGCAGCGTTCCCTTTTCAGTTCAGCGTCTCGGCACCGAAACTTTCGTCACCGTTAGCGTCGGAAAAGCTTTTCAGGTTTATAATGTATGTACCAATGACTAATTCTCTTTCGTTTATTTATTTATTTTATTTCGACTGATCAGTTTTTGAATAATTTGTTTTTTTTTGTTTGTTTTTTTTTTTTTATGGCAGTGCGCTAAGCTGAGTTTGGTGCTTGTTGGTCCTCAATTGCCGAAGAAGATAAGGGCTCTTGCTTGCTTCCGCGATTACACATTTGCTGCATATGGTAATCACATTGCTGTTGTTAAACGTGCTCATCAGGTGCTGTAATTCTCCCAAATGTATTTGCTTTCT
This sequence comes from Swietenia macrophylla, assembly GCA_032401905.1. Taxonomy (NCBI): domain Eukaryota; kingdom Viridiplantae; phylum Streptophyta; class Magnoliopsida; order Sapindales; family Meliaceae; genus Swietenia; species Swietenia macrophylla. The sequence continues at coordinate 7,564,233 of CP135561.1, read as the reverse complement.
TTCTGTATCTTTCTAGGAGTTCAAAAAAACGAATTTCTATGGTTTCATAGGTAGCAACTTGGAGTAGACATAGCGCCAAGGTTAACTTGCTGCTGTTATTTGGAGAACATATTCTGAGCGTTGACGCAGATGGTAATATGTTCATATGGGCATTTAAAGGAATTGAAGATAATCTTGCTCCAGTCGGACACATTAAGCTAGATGATAAGTTTACTCCGACCTGTATAATTCATCCAGATACTTACCTAAACAAGGTAAATTGTATGGCCTTGTTGTTGAGAACTATGTCTAGCACTTTTATGCTGTTTTTGTTTGATATTGGGACGTATGTGACAGGTCATTCTAGGCAGTCAGGAGGGTTCTTTACAGCTTTGGAACATTAGCACAAAGAAAAAACTTTATGAGTTTAAGGGATGGGAATCTTCCATCTCTTGTTGTGTTTCATCACCTGCACTAGATGTTGTGGCAGTTGGTTGTTCTGATGGGAAAATTCATGTCCATAATGTTCGTTATGATGAGGAGTTGGTTACATTTACACATTCTACAAGAGGCGCTGTAACTGCCTTGTCGTTCAGCACAGGTAAGAGCTCAGAGTTTGTGGTTGTTACCAACAATCAGTTATTATTGTTACTGCTACTATATGTTTTGAAACCAACTCTTTCTATACCTGATAAGTTCTCGAAGGCCCATTCACCTTTATTTTTCTTGGGAAACTGACTAAGAATTTATTGTTAAATAATTGGAGGAGAATTATTGAGTGTCTTGGTTTCCCTATTGACACTGAGACTTTTTTCATATTTATTGTTTGTTATTATTATTATTATTATTATTATTATTATTATTGTTTTTTACTCTTACCTAAAGCAAATTAGGAGCCTGTAGGTTTCTTGGATGCTGGAACATAGTTATCTGTTATGGATTTTCCTGAAATGAAATTTATATAGTGTAAACTTTTGTCTTGATTTGCTCAAAAGATAAAAACAAATACAAATTTAGGCTTTCGATTGGATTTTATCTTCCATTCAGGAAACATGTGCGGTATGGTTCTTCAAGGAATGCATATCATTTAAATGCCATTATAGGATGACACCTTAATGACTGAAAGAGAATTATCTTAGACGTTTTCTTGTATGTGTGTAATGAAATTGAATATTCAGCTGATTGGGCAACAATTTGTGTAATTTGGGGTTTTTTTGGTTGTAATAATGAAATATTTCTCATGGTTGCCTGATCACTGATCATATTTGTCCTAGTTTTCTAGTTGTCTTGATGTTTGCTTGTGTAGTAATCTAGTGGTTAGTGCTAAACGGTCATCTTCTACTGTTTAGATGGGCAGCCCCTTCTTGCATCAGGTAGTTCATCTGGTGTCATAAGCGTATGGAATCTTGAGAAAAGAAGGCTTCAGTCAGTAGTAAGAGAGGCTCATGATAGTTCAGTTATTTCTTTGTACTTCTTTGCAAATGAGCCTGTGCTAATGAGCGCAGCAGCAGACAATTCAATTAAAGTAAGATGAATTATTATCTTTTATTTGTTTATTTTTTGATGAATTTCATAGGTCATAATGCATAATTATTATAAAGTCAAAGTCAATTCAGGTCAAACTATTATATAAGGTTCTCTTATGAATGGAATTGCTTTGTCTGAAACATGGTTACCAAATTGCCACTTCCTTACCTATCTTCTACTGGACATCTCTAATGAAAATTGTTTGAGAGGATGAACGGGCCACCAAATGGTGCTTAGTATGTTTTGATAATTTTTCCTTTGTAAGATAATTAAATTATTTCTTTTTGACATTGAAGGGATTGAAATTTATCGGATGCTAGATATGCTAGATAATTAGCTTTTTTTATTCCATCTCTATAGGTTTTGTAAAGAAAAATTAATTGATCTGTGCTTGCTAGTATGTGTCTAACTTCCATTAACTTAAAAATGCATGATTTACTGTTTCTTGCAGATGTGGATTTTTGACACAACTGATGGAGATCCTCGACTTTTACGCTTTCGAAGTGGGCATAGTGCTCCTCCACTTTGTATCAGGTAGGATGCTGTTAGGTATTGATTTATGTGTAACATTAACATCATGTTGTCATATAACATAACTGAACATTTTCTCCTTCCATTAGTTTATATTCCTATTGCAGTTCCTTCATTCTCTCACTCTCTCTCTCTCTCTCTCTTTTTTTCCTTGTTATGTTTCTTACAACCTTGTGCTTTTTCTATCTATTTCCCCTAAACTATCTGATACTATTGTTTCAATTTGAAGCTTCAAATATTTTTACTAAAACTGGATTGCTGTTCCATTTCTTTTTCAATTCTAAATTCTGCTTATGACAGGTTCTATGCCAATGGGAGACACATTCTGTCAGCTGGCCAGGATCGGGCATTTCGCCTTTTCTCTGTCATCCAGGTTGGCTTCACTGATCAATAGAATATAAACCTTGTTTTGCTTCATTATTCATTTTATTTTTTAATTGTTATGTTTTTAAATGTGCTAGTTAACTAGTTGGAAAGGTTTTACTGTATTCAGTTTTTTCCCCTTTTATTTTTATTGACATGATTCCATTGTTTTCTATTTTTGTGTGGCCTTTCTCAAAAAGAATAGAGGTGGAATACCTTCTATTCGAATTGGTCAGCAATGAAAATATTTTGTTTTAGGCAGTACCTAAATTTTGTTATATCTAAGTATCTTTGTTAAGTGAATATAAAGGTTTATTCAAAAGGGGAATATATGCCATTTGATCTCTTGAAGTAGCGTAGGTATGATTTTATCACATGTAATAACTATTTAGGAGAGTATTGCAGTTCTTTCACACTTTTGTTAGCAGAATTAGTTAAACGAATTTACAGTTTTTATGATTTTTGATCAACAACCAGGACTTGTTTGTAAATTACCCTAATTTCAGTTCTTGGCAATTATTCGCAATGCTTTTATATCCTGTGTAATTTGGATAACCATTCATTTTTTATTCATTGTGTTTCATGTTGTGATCAGGATCAACAAAGTAGGGAGCTATCTCAACGCCATGTATCCAAACGAGCCAAAAAACTCAAGTTGAAGGTAAGAATGGGGTGATGCCTAAAAATTTTCAAACTTATGCAATAATTGTGTCTTAATCAAATGTTCTGCGTGCGTACCTACTATAATTTGTGGATAATGTTGTGTTATGTCGATATTGGGATGAATTATCTACGAATTCTTGATTTATCAAGAGGAAAGACAGTTCTTCAGTCACGTATGATCCTTTGATACATGTATGAGTATCTGATAATTGCATGCTATTTTATATTACTTGCTTTACTGATTCTTCTAGTGATATAATTGAGGCTAAAGGTTGTATTCTTATTGTTTGAATTACCAAGTACTTCTATTTCACCATGGAAAGTTGTCATTAATTGGCTCCTTGTCTTTTTTGCTTAATTTTTAGGAAGAGGAGATAAAACTGAAGCCCGTTATTGCATTTGATTGTGGTATGATCTTCTCCTTAAAGCTCTTAGAACATTGCTGCATTCAGTAATTATTATCTCAAACTTTGTTTCATTCATTCTTTTCTGTTCATGATATTTCTGATGGATGCTTCTGACACTAGAGACTATGTTCTGGATGACAGTTATTTTCTCAATGTTTGGCTGACACTGTATTTAATTGACTTTCTGTTGAAATCTTAATATATCTTGTTGACTGCATAAATTCTATTCCGCTATTCTACTGTTGCTTATGCCATATTTTTTGTGCAAAAGGCCGGGGTCTCTTTTCTAACAGCTTGATTATGCTTCGTTTTCTTGATCAGCGTCCTTATTATCTATATTCTTTTCCTTTTTTTCACATGCGGCCATCTTTGTTCATGTCTGTAGTGAACAAATGAATTATTTAAGCTGGCTTATCTTAGCTCAGCGATACTATCTTAAATATAGTTGGATTTTTCACAATTAAATCTCTCTAGTTCGCTGTAATAAAGTAGATTAGAGAGTGCTTTAACTAATTCCTGAAATTTTGGATATCAAAAAAGCTAACAAGAGTTACTTCTTGTGTACTATTGGTGGATGGATCTGCCTTGTGTACTCTTAACTGGAATAAGAGCTATATTTAAACATTGGCAATGTGAGGGAAAAAGAACTCTAGAAATGAGATCAGGCTATATTGAAGGATGCCATTTGAATTTGATCTGTTTTGGCTTCCTCCTTGCTTCGATTAAAATTTGGATTATTTAACAGAAATAAGAATTTAATCTCTATTGGGATTCTTATAGCTACAGAAATTCCTTGGCTAGACATAGGCAATTATTCTGTGGACTGCTTGAGCACATAGTTAAAGGTGGCTGTGCTTGATTCTTGTGTTATGAGTACTATTTGTAATGTACCAGTAGCCATAATTTTCAATGATTTGTCATTGTGGTTCTATTAAGATACTATTATCACATTGCCATTGCATTGTAAAAGGTTTTTATTTCAAATCTGGCTGAGCTGCTGATGGCAATGGAGTTTTATAGATTATAGACTCATTGACAATTTTCTGTGAAATTCATTACTCCGATCAACAATGGTTATTTATTGTCTATTTGTCACTTTAATTGTCTTGAGGAAGAGATGTAGAGATAGAGTGTGGCCGAGGAATTGCCCAAATGGCCAAATGGCTATAATGAAAACTGTTTTTGTAGTCAATGACATGTTAATTGGTCTCGTTTTACTAATTTATCTGATTTCCCTTCTCTCTGTGTGAAAATTTAGCTGAAATCAGGGAGCGGGATTGGTGCAATGTTGTTACATGTCATATGGATACTGCTCAGGCATACGTGTGGAGGCTTCAAAACTTTGTTCTTGGTGAACATATCCTGAGACCATGCCCAGAAAATCCAACACCTGTTAAGGTTAGAGTTGCAATCTTCTTCTTATCTTCCTGTATTGTTTTCTAAGTGTTTTGTCATTAAAATTGGTAGTAGATTCTCAACACCATTGTTGCATGGTGGGGGCTGATGATTTGGGATTCTGGCTTTACTCTCCCCTCATAGTTTGATTTTCTTTCAAATTTGCTGAATATGAAATGACTAGAATTTTTTCTTACCACTGTTGGATTATTTACTGCTTTTAGATATGACTTGATAGCAGAAATGGTGGGTTACTAAAATCTGAAAATTAAGGAAAATATTTCCTGGAATTTGTGATTCCTTGATGTTTTATGTAGATAATGGTTGATGACTTTTTGTAATCTGGTCATAGGCCTGCACTATTAGTGCATGTGGAAATTTTGCTGTCGTTGGAACAGCAGGTGGTTGGATTGAGCGATTTAACCTTCAGTCAGGAATCAGCCGGGGCAGTTACCTGGACAATTCAGAAAGAAGCAACTATGCCCATAATGGGGAAGTTGTTGGAGTTGCTTGTGATTCAACAAATACTCTAATGATAAGTGCTGGATATCATGGTGATATAAAGGTCTGCATTTTTCTTCAGAATTTTATATTCTGCTTTCTATATCATTCATGTGATTTACCTGCAAGGTCGTGTGGGTAATTGCATATCCTTAACATTTGTTTGTGGAACTTTTAACCTCATACTATGTCAGTATGTCTATTAGTTTTGATGTGTCTTCTTTAGGATTCTGTTTTGTCATTGGTAGAAAGATGATTGTATTCCTATGTTTGGAGTGACAAAAAACAATAAACAACTTTCTCACTTTATCAAAACACTATTCCTTCCATTTATTGCCTTTAGTTGCTGGAGACAGAGAAATATAGAGCGAGTCTAATAATTAAGATGAGCTCTGACAGATCAAAATTGTTTTTTGAGAATGAAATGGAGTGTTTGCCGTGTTTGTGGTTACCTCTCCACCATTAGGCAGCCTTGGATGATGGGTCTCAACCACTTAAATGGGACAGAATGGTCTTTGATAAAATGATGAGTATACATTCTTTTCAAAATTTTAAGTTGATAGAAATGGACCCAATAATGTATTTGAACTCTGAATGATTCTTAGGGAGGCAATAGAAATAATTGGGGAGATTTGACATTCGTAGAAAATCATTGGAGAAAGAAAGGGGCATTGGTAGTGGTTGCAAGGATTTAGTTTTATGGTGTTACTCTAAAGCCATAAGCAGGGTCAGGACCTCATATTGGGCCAGCTGTTCCTCATCTGCCTTGATTCTATATACAGGTGGTCACATATGATTTCTTTCTGTTATTTAGATCCAGATTCATGTTTATAGTTTATGTAAAGATTTTCATCATGATGCTCTCTTGGCTTAAAAGATGTGCAAACACTATATGGAAAGAAATTGAATTTATAATACATCATAAAGCACAAGAGAATGTTGCCTGTGAACTAAGCTTTACCGGAAAGTTCTATCTCTAAGGTCTGCTCTGCAGGTTTGGGGTTTCAAGGGACGTGAAGTAAAGTCCAGATGGGAAGTTGGCTGTTCTCTGGTTAAGATTGTTTACCATCGACTTAATGGTACTTTTTCTTAATTAATTAACCTGAATATGTAGTCTGACATTTCTTCCTCTCTCTCTCTCACATACACACAAGTGACAATGTGGGGGCAGACACCTAGTTGTCTCACAACATTCATTATTTTATGGTCATTGAACAAATTTGTAATCAAAGGTTGTTGAAACAATTTGCCAGGTCTTTTGGCTACTGTGGCTGATGATCTAGTTATTCGTTTGTTTGATGTTGTGGCACTACGTATGGTTCGTAAATTTGAAGGTCACACAGACCGGATTACAGATATCTGTTTCAGCGAGGATGGGAAGTGGCTTCTATCGTCTAGTATGGATGGGAGTCTTAGGATTTGGGATGTGATCTTAGGCAGACAAATAGATGCAATACTCGTTGATGTGTCTATCACAGCATTATCTCTCTCACCTAATATGGATGTTTTAGCTACTGCCCATGTTGATCAGAATGGGGTTTTCCTATGGTAAGTTTTGCATTGCATATATTTGTCACCTGTGTCCTTTAAAGCATCTGAACACTTGCTGGAATTATTTCCTATTGGGCGTTTTCTTGTTGGATGAATTACTAAATTACATAGCGAGTGATGGTCTGCTATATTCTTGTATTAAATCTCAATAGCTAGTAATTTTGTCAGGGTTAATCAGTGTATGTTCTCTGGAGCTTCCAATATTGATTCTTATGCAAGTGGGAAGGAGATTGTGAGTGTCAAAATGCCATCTGTTTCTTCAGTTGAAGATTCCCAGGATGAGGACTCTAGTAAGCCTGTTGTGAACCGCACTGAATCCAAGGACACTTCTGGTTTACCAAGTTTCAAGCAGCAGATCCCGGATTTAGTTACTTTATCGTTATTGCCTAAAAGCCAGTGGCAAAGCTTGATCAATTTGGATATTATAAAGGTCTCTCTTTTTTCTCTTTTATTCATTTTCATTTTAACTTGGTTTACCATTTTACTCTATATTCCTCTATGCATCTTAACTTTTCACCTTTTAAGCACTGACAATTCTTCACATATATTGCACTTCATTCTTTTGATGTTTACTATTCATGACTTAGCAGCATTCACTGTTTCTCATGACAATTCCATATCTTGCAGGAGCGCAATAAACCAATTGAACCTCCTAAGAAACCTGAGAAGGCTCCTTTCTTCTTGCCTTCAGTTCCATCTCTTTCTGGAGAAATCTTATTCAAGCCTAGTGAGTCCACTAAGGAGGATACTGAAACTGATAAAGTGGCAAACAACAGGAAAGTTGACATGCCAGAACCCCAGTTTCAGCAACTTCTTCAGTCCTCTGCAGAGATGAAAAATTGTAAGCATGCTCTCATTCCTTAATGCTATCATTTTTTGACTGAAATTTACTTTTACAATATTGTGAAGTAGATTTTATTTTATTTTTTCATCTCAGTGTCTTAGATTGCTTAATTTTAATGTGTTGCAGTTTCTGCATTTACTGAGTATATTAAAAGTTTATCCCCATCAACTTTGGATATGGAACTTCGAATGCTTCAGATCATAGATGATGATGATGAGCAAGAACTTGATAAAAGACCTGAGTTTATGTCAATTGAACTGCTTCTGGATTATTTAATTCATGAGATTTTGTGCCATAACAATTTCGAGTTTATACAGGCTGTTATCAGGTTGTTTCTGAAGGTATTAATTTTCTCTACTTTTTAAATTTATTACATAAGCAATTTTCTTCCTAAATTCAAACTCTTAATTGTGAAAATAACACTAGTGTAGAAATTTGACAAAAGAGTAATATTCTGCATCCCAACTTGTTTACCAAACTCTGCATCCCAATCAATGAGATTGCTTGCATTCTCAGGACACTAACCATATTATTTACCTAATCTTGTCAAAATTAGTTGTGAAGCACAGTATTACTGTGAGAAAACTGCTGACAACTCGTGGAAAATTTGGTAGTATTGTATTGTCATCTTTGAATCATTTCATTGCTGTGATAATTTGTGGTATTTTTTACTAAATCAAGTCGGAGAAAGTGGATGCTAACATCTCAAAAGTTTTGGTGGTTTTCTTGGTCCAAGAAATTATAAGGTTGTCTTGATACTCATCTGCCTTTTTTGTAATCAGATACATGGTGAAACAATACGATGCCACACAAAATTACAGGATAAGGCAAAAAAGCTTCTAGAAGTTCAAAGCACAGTGTGGCAGAGAATGGATAAATTGTTCCAAAGTGCTAGATGCATGATCGCTTTCCTCAGTAATTCACAATTGTAGGTGTCCTGAGGTATCAGCTTTTGTCCTGTGATATATGTTGCCTTAACTTGCTTCATATTGAAATATAATATACAGATTTAAAGTGTTAAAGCATGGCTTTGCTGTTATAATAACTTATCTCACATCCAAGTATAACAGCATATGCCTCAAAATTTTGTATTTGGGTTCCATAGTGCAACTATAGATCAGCAAAGGAGTTGAGTCCTGCTGTCACATGACTTGGTCATATTTGTAATATTTTGTTTTTGTTGCTATGAAATTTAAAATTTTCAGTTATGTAAGATCAAGGAGTCCGTTAACATTAATGATTATTATATGCCGATCCCTGGTTATCAAATTGTACTGTCACTGCTAGTTTGGATTGAACTTACATGTTTGATTTCGTTTTAGATTGTGGTGCTTCTGTTGTGCTTTAAAAGCAAGTTATGAAGTGTTTGATAATGTGAAGAAGTTGCGCATGTTATCAAGAATTATATCTTTGTGCATGTTAACACTTCTGGGGAGAAACGATTTTAATATTGTCCAAGTGCCCATATGTGAAAGATATTTCTCTGAGCTGAATAACTTACAATACAATTCTTGCTGATTGCTCCCACTATTTTCTGTAAACCAAACCGTAAATTTATGGATGATATGCGATGAAGAATGAAGAATAAAGATTTGCCTGTCCACTTGTCACTGTTGTTAACCGGCTTAAGTAGCATCAGCCACTTAATATAGTTTTACTATATTTTAAAAATATTTATAGTACTTAAAGATGGCAACATACAGAAAATTTGAAAATTTTGAGATATTCATATCTAATCAAAATATTCATATTTGTATCTTATTCGTAATAATTGAAAATTATAAATTTGATATTTGTATTAGTATTTATTCAAAAAATTAGATATTTATATTTATTTAAAATAATCAAAGATCGGTTCGATATATTTAAGAAATTAATTTTGAGTTAAAAATCAAATTTAAGTTTGAATTTTGATATTTTGCTAGGACAATCTGTGGTTTTGTATGGTATGGATTTTATTTGTGGTTGATTTGAAGTAAAATAATATTCATTGAATACAATATTATATTAATTTATAATTGTATTAAATTTTAAATTAAAAAAATGCTTCATTATCTAAATCTTTTACATCACAAATGATATATGTTATTATGTGTGTTAAAAATTTAAATTTAAAAATAAATTAGAAAATAATATAATACTAAATTTAAAAATATTAATATTTAATAAATTTATTATTTATTAATAAAAAATTGAAACAAGAAAAATATATTAAATAACATAATGCTCTAGAGTTAAATAAAAAATTAAGGTTATATATATTTTATTTTTACAGCATAAAGTGAAAATTAAGTGCAGGTGAATTTATTATAATATAATAATAATATTATTTACTTTTGATCATGAATAAATTATTTGATATTCAAAATTATACGTGATCATCGAAATTAATTTCGAATACTTATTTTTATATCCATAATTTATTTAATATCTCATAAATTTTAAATAATAATTTTTTTCAATTATATATTATAATATCTAACCAAATTATCATCTCTAATAATACTATTTACTAAAAAGTTAATTAATTTTGTTTTGTATTTAATATTTTTAAAAAATAAAAATATTTATAAATTAATTAATTTTAAATTTAAATTAAATATAATTATGAATGATATTATATTATATCACTTATTTAATAATTAAATTATTTTAAATTAATTTAAAGTCTTTAATTTCACGTTATATACTTATCAAGTTAACATCTTTGTGTTATGAATTGATACCGATAAATATAAATACAATAAATATAATTATTTAAAATTTTATTGACCCGAAAGTATAAAAAAATAAAAAATTAATATTTAATTTTGATTTTATTTTTTTATTATTTTTTAAGTTTTTAATAAGAAAAAAGTAACAAAGAGAGAATTATAGTCTTCATTATTTGAAGACCTAAGGCGACCTGACCACCTGTTTGAACGAGTCCACGTTGTTTCAGGTTCCGCCAGAGCTGCCCGATGCTTTCATGTCAACAGTGGAGAAATATTAGAACCACGACAAACAGAAGCACGCCGGCTGATCCCAGGCTTACGTCGGAAGCACTTCTGATGAGCGATGCTTGAAACCTACGACACATCCTCTAATCGGTGGCGGAATGACTGTCGCACTCTCCGATATCGTCGTCTCGAGAAATCTTCTTCACCCCCCAGCAAGATTTTCACCCTGTAGCTTCTCTCAACGCATATATTGAATCCTTTTACACCTTACACAAGGTACGTGATCAATATACTCTTATATTTATCACATAAAGGGTACGTTATCCTAATCGTCATTCTTCCAACATGAATGCTATCATTTGCGATGGTCTTTATTTTCAAGTTTAAGCTTTTGGTTGCAGCCCATGGCGGCTACAATAAAAGCTCTAGCCAATGCTGTATACCAAGTATTTTCAGCTTCCTCTCACGAAACAAGAGAAGAAATGAGGCAAGCAAGTGTTGGACTATTTGGCGCTTGGAGGTACTTGTACAGGAGAAGCCATGGCTTTACTCTCTGGCCTAAAACCTAGGCCGACGAGCTTACTTTCCCATTTCTTCGCCACGGCAAAGAACATCATCCCTCAATCTATCGCACAAACCGGAGTTAAAATTACATTACGTTATTATGATTTTGCTTACATGAGTTATTGACGACTACTGTACAACAACACATCACGACTTTATGACAGTAACAATCATTGGAACACCAACTAATTCATCGTCATTGTCCATTTATTAATTATGGGTACATAACATTATTATTCAACGATTAATTTTCAGAAAATAAGTCCCAAAACACGATTGAGATATTCTCCGAGAGCCCATATGGGAAAGATGTTTCTGTATGCAGAATAACTTATCATGCAGTTCTTGTTGAAAACTCCCATGATTTCCTGTTGTGGGAAATCTCCATTTTCCATTTGTGAATTAATCAACAGCTTTGCAGCTCGATGTAATGGAGTTGCATCTCGATGGGCCTAATCCGTCAGAGAACAACACCACGAAATGTTAAGATTATTGTATATAATTCGAAACTAACTAAAGAATATGTTAATTCAATACCTGCCCAGCTTCAATGAGAGCTAACATTGCCCATGCAGTGTTTACGTTATGTGCTTTGTTTCCTTCTAGATTTGTGTATACCTGTTTACAGAATTTCGTTGGAGTTATTCAGAAAATCAATGTACAAGCAATTTTCCTGGGAAAATATGAAATAATAGCATATACACTGTAAATTATTAGTGGGGTTACCTTGTTTTGGCATGAAAGATAGCTCTCTCCCCAACCGCCAGAATCCACCTGTTTGGATAGCAAGAAATTACAAGCTTTTCTGATGCTTTGGCTATTCTGGTATGTTTTCCCACTAGCCACCAACCCTTTTACCCCAAACCACGTTCCATAAGTGAAGCAGACTCCCCATGATCCATACCACGAGCCATCTGGTTGTTGAATGCTTTCGATAAACTTGCTCGCCTTTGCAATCGATACTTCAATTTCTTTCTTCCGATGTCCCGGATACAGTTGCGTGAACGATTTTAGACCTTGAATTGCTGCTGAAGTGCATTCCACATACCTAAATTTTGAATGTGTTGTTAGAATAATTATTCAGTAAATAAGGGAGGGGGTTGGTTTTAGGCTGTTGGCTGATTATCTTACTGATAATCTATGATGATATCTCCAAAAGTTTCAGCTGGATTGATCATCTGAAATAATAGAAACATATTTAAAACGTGTCTTCAAAACCACTTCAATAAGTTGAGTTATTGAATGGAAAATATAAATTAATTCCCCACCTCCAACCAGGCATAAGATCTTGTGAGTTCATAAGAAGCAAAACCTCCATTCCTGTTCTGTAATTAAGCAAAGATTTGCACAAATATGATCAGTTAGAAAAACAAAACAAAGCAAAGAGGACGTTCTTTTCTGTTTGTGGTAATAAATTGAAGAGTGGTGTTTGAAGTAGTTAATACTTGTAAGGATAAAAGAACATTAACAGCATCATATAAACGATTTGCAGGTATTGCTTCTCCCACAATTTCAGGTGGCATTTGTGATAACAAGATTGCTGCCTGCAGTAAATCAATAACACAGAATTAATCCCATTTTAAAATCAATAATATTAAGATTAATTAGTATTACCTTTAATCCTTCGGCAGTACAGTCTGATACAGGCCAGCCATTGTCAGGGGTTGAGAACGGCCATCCTCCTTTTGAAATATGCCGATACCAACACTTAAGATCGCCAGAACAATTCTCCCGAACCTTTAAAATAAAAATTAAATATAACCGATTATTCACTAAATATTATAATTATAATTATAATATTTTTAAATATGCTATTACCTGAGAATTCTTTATGAAATTGTGGGCTTTCTTAAGCACTGAACCATGTTCATCGACAAGATTAGTGGCCAGGACTCCTTGGACTGCAAGAGTGACATCCCAAAGTTGAGATCCATTATATCCCTGCAGCCATTTAATTAATTAGTTTTAAGTTAATTTTAATTAATAATTGATCATCAATTTAATAATTAATAGTGAAATAATTAAGCAATTAGGAACCTGCATCTTCATTCCATCTTCAGCAATCCAGAGATAGTCTTTAATTCTTGAAAGGTGACGTTTATATGCTTCAGAATTTGGATCCTCCACCCAACAGCACACCATGTTCAGTACCTGCATACATTCCAGCATGGCTATAGCAAATTAAATAAATTTTTATTATTTCAAAAATAACTAATTCCTTTAATTACTTTCTTATTCCCAAATTTTATCCCTCAAAATAATTTATTTTTTAACCCCGATATTATTTTTTTTTTACATTTTGATCCCCTTTTTAATATCCCTGGTCCACGAAAATGAGGCCATGAGAACTCGAAAGAGCGGATCAAAGTTGACTCATATGAAATAGAATAAAGTATGATGTGGTTTACAATTCCCATCCCACGCAAACCGTATCAAACTTAGACTCAAATTTTTTTGTGGGCTTTAATTATTTAACAATTTAAAATTATAACTCGATCTGACCCTTTAACGAGCCGAACTAGACCGAGTCGACACTGGATTCGGCTCTTTTGTCACCTCTAATCCACTGTTTTATAAACCAAATGAGGGTTTCATGTTGGGTCGGGTGCATGAAATACCTTATTGACAGGACCAATGCAAATGTAGTGAGTACTTTCGTCTTCAAAATGGATGTGTTTGATGACAGCTTGAAGAGCATTCTGTCTAAGCTTAGACAAAGGCCATCTCGCTAAAAGAGGTTCTCCAATCTTAGCAAGACCATCCCATAATATGTCTTGTATCCTGGGGTGCGGATAGTAAAGGTCCTCCTGCAAAACCCATTCTTTAATTCTTATTTTAATAATAATAAAATAAATCAAACCAAATTAAACCACCCCCTACTTATATATGATGTAACGAAATTTGAATAATTTATTAATTAAATTAATTAATATTATATTTTCTTTTTAATCGTGCTGATTCGGCTTGTCTTATAAGTTGTTTTTGTATGTAAAATAAAAACTATTAAATAATAAATAAATTGTAATTTTTGATAAATTGAAAAAGACATAACCTTGGCGCACAAATTTCGGGCATGGTCCCAATCGATATGGTGATAAGGAAAGGTGTAAAGTTCCTTCCTAAGAGACAAAACAAGAGAATTAATGGGCCCTACAAATCTCTTTCCATACAAATACGACATCGCTAAATACACCATACGACAGTGGCACCACATTCGACCTGGATGAATGGGGAGAGAGTAAGGGAGAAGCCATAGTTCCGGGGGCAGTGGATTGTTCCCACTCCACTCGTATACACCCAGTGCCTATTATTTTTATTTGTCAAAAATATTTAAATAAATAATTGATTAATTAATAATTACCATTAAAATATTATAACTAGAATGAGGAGAAATGATTAATCATACTGAAAGCCACATCTTGCCCCAGGATGGAATGGAGGTGACCCCACCACGATCAAGAATCCATTTACGAGCATTCTCCATGGCGCCATCGCCACCGTCCATTTCCTCTCCGAGCAATCTCAACGCCACATAGGATAGTGCTGTACAGAACATTGTACTGCTCCCTTCTATATGCAATCCCCACCCTCCATCTCTATTCTGCAAAAGCATGTAATTGTTTTTCATGCAACATAACATCCATAGCCCACCGAATTTATTATTGTTATTACTAATATATATATATATATATATATATAAATTAAGAAATTTTTAATTTTATATAATTTTTTTAAATATTAAATTAATATGTTTTTAAAAATTAAGATTAAATTTAATTTTATATAATTAATATATATTAAATTTAATTTTAATTATTAAAATTATATTAATTTAATTAAAAAATTAACGTAAAAAATTATATAATATTAAAAAATTAATTATTATATATATACACACACACAATTTAAAATAATACCTGGTGATTATATAAATAGCGTAGTATTTCCTTTCGATGTTGTAACGGTAGGATCGCACTCAAGGCACCGGTTACAAATAAGCCAATTACCTATCACATTAATTACATCATATTAATTTTAAGAAAATAATTTAATTATTAATTTATATTATAATAATAATTATGATGATGATGATGATGATGATGATGAAAGAAAATGACCATATATGACTATGACATTGAAATTTGAAAGCATCCGGTTGAAGGGAATTGAGGGGACCATATTTAATAATAGAGATATCAATTTCAATAGCAACATTGGACTAAACTAGTCATGTCATCGTGCTCATGCGTACGTAAAAATAATTATCAAGTGTATTTTTATTTTTAAATTGGATAAAATCACAAATATATATATAATTTTTTAAAATTAAGAGATCGTAATATTATTATATTTAATAATTAATTTATAAATAATATTAATAAAATAATTTAAAATAATTTTTTACGCTTGATAGTTAATTTATAAATAATACCAATAAAATAATTTTTTATGTATAAATTTTATATATTAGTAATTTTTATTTTTTTTTTCCATATCTTTCCTAATGTATGTTTATCTATGCTTATATATAATAGGCTTATATATATTTATTAAATCAAATGATTTAGAATTATATATATATAAATAATTTATAGTTTTATCATGTCAAAATTAGTACTTATTTTATATATATTTATTAAATTAAATTAATTTTTATATTAAAATCTAAAAATTAATTTTTAGAGATTTTTTTATTAACTTGTAAATTTTAAAAGAAGTATATGAAAAATATTATTAATATAAAAAATTATATATAATATTATTATAATTATTTAATTATTTTAATTAATTATTCATTTTAATTATTTAATTAATAATCAAACATAATAGTATTACTATTGAAATATAGTATGTGTTAATTTAAAAAAAAAATTAAAGTTATATGTATTTTTGTTAAACCTCAAAAAAGATAGTGAATACTCTTAATTATTAAATAAGAAGGGTAGCTTTTTGAACATAATTTAGGGATAACATGGTTAGACACAATTCACCAAAGTGATATGAATTTACATGTTTGAGTTGTTATAAGATGGTGCAATTTCTAATACAACACGTTACAATTATAATTGTGTTTTATTTAGGTTTAAAATTTTTTATACATAAATTTATTTATGATATAATTAATTATTTAAAAATTATAATATATTAACTTATTTATAATTAAATAAATTTATTTAATATTTTTTAAAAAAATTCATTCTATTTATCGTGTTTTAAAAATACTTAAATATATTTAAAATAAAATTAGCTAACATTTTAATATATAAAGCTATAAATATTATAAAATATAGTGTAATATAAAAAAAATATTAAATAAATAACACAATTATAATTTATTTAATAATTATATTAAATTATAAATTTTAATTTAAAACGTAATTATTAAATAAATTAAATTTCAAATTAACCTATTTTAGCACCTTACTAGTATTTTGTGAAAGTAATATTGCGATTGCAAGACAATTTGGTTTGCAATAATATTACATGATTTGCATATGGTGTTGCTTCATGTTTAATCCGAAAGCCATGCTTTGAGTATGACCAGAAGTTCCGATCTGTCCATTACTTCTTCATCAATATAAAGAACAAATTCTTAACAATATTTTATGAGAACAAACTTATTACAAGATAATGATTAATTTATTTATTAATAATAATAATAATAATAAAGTAAAACAATAAGGAACGTACCAAGCCAGGTAGAAGAAACAAAGGACCCCCGTAGTCACCTGGCCAGAATCCATCCTCAGCCTGGAGACTGGAATAGAATCCCAGCGCCCTCGTCAGTGTATTCTTTACAACTTTCTCGCTTATTTCTTCTTCACTTTTTACCTTCACGGGGTTCGGTAACTCCGTCTCCCATGGATTCCCCTTCGCAAACTACATTTTCGTAACAATAATAATAATAATAATAATAGCAATAATTGTTAAACGGACGACATAGTCCACGTTACAACAACGAACGATGCTGTTATATAATACTATCTTTTTATGGATCTAAAACGTTACATGATTACGCCACGTGTACAATTTCAATTTTTGATTACCTGAAGTCTCATCAAGAGATCAGAGCTGTGTTTAATTTGAAACCTATGTTCGGTGAACTGATTGCGAAGTTTCTCAACATGTGCTCGCTCTTCAGGCGTTCCCAGATTTGGGTCGAATTCCCATACCTGCCTGCCTATATGGTTGTTGACGCTTTTAAGCCGTGGCTCGTTTCCTGCTGAAAGCTTCAGCTTCCACATTTGGCTACACAGAGAGAGTAGAGACAGACAATGGGAAATGAATTTAAGCTAAGTGTGCAAAGAGCACGGCAACAATATTGACTATTATATAGCCGAATTATGATAGGGGAAATAACATCCAGATCCCTGACTTTTTACGTTTTCTCCAATTAATACTATATAGTTTTTCTATTTTGTATTAAATGAGTTTTTTGGGTGCCTCTATTTGAAAGAATATGTCTGATACATCCCCTAATTTTTGGTATAATTATCCGATACCCCCTAATTTTTCAAAATTGTCAAGTACTCCCTAAAGTCTGTTAGGTAAACTTTTAAAAGTTATTCTTTTGGAGCTATTTTTGTATTTTAACTTTGATTAGCAAGAAAATAAGGGGATAATGACCCTAATTTTTTTTTCCAATATTCCAAGAACCCGTTATTTGTGGTCCAACGGGGGTACTCTGGTATTTCTCAAAACTCAGGGGTTATCCAGGTATTATCTCAAAATTTAGGTGGAACCAGCATATTCCCCTGTTTGAAAAAATTGTAAAGAAGACAAATTCTTGCTATCTTCGTTATTGTGAATACAGTACAATGTATAAAGGTACAAGATACAATAAAGAAAGGAATAAACACATTTCATAATCATAGGAGAATTTTTTATCAAAAAATTTTTTTATCACAATTTCGTAAATAGATTTTAAAGGTTTTATTTGAGTATTTATCGTCGTATTTATATAATTGAAAATATTACTATTTATTACTATATTATTAATTAATTTACCTTTATATTATTAAACGTTGACCACTGTAATATAATAGTATATAAAAAGAATACTACATGGTATTTAAGAAATGTTTGGTGTTGTTGATTTTCACTTAATTTTAAAAATAATTAAAAAACTATTTAATAAAAATTACTCTTGTCTTTTTTTTTTTTCCTAATAGTTCTATATCCTTTGATTTTATTTTACTGTGATTGTAATTTTATAATCACAGCACCTTAATCTCAAGCATATTTTAGTAAAGGTAGTAAGTTTTGGGATTTATTTGATATAAATAGATAAATGATGATCTTATTTTGATATTTGTAAAACATTAGGGATTCTAATGTTATTACACTAGTTGTAATAGCTTAAATTACACGATTACCCTAAACGGTGGTCCGAAATTTTAATTAGTGGTCCAGTTGCGGGGCAAATTTGTTTCACTTGTATCCAAATAATGAATACATGCAAGGATACGTTGGTACGTAAGAGTGGTTTGGATTATATTGAATTGAATAATATTTGTAGTATATAAATATTTAGTGTCAACATCATAATTAATTAAATTAATGGATTTTAATGAATAATGTTAGATTTTATTGTTAGATTAATTTAATTATTCATTAAATATATAATTTGAATTTAAATTTAATTATTAACTATTTTAAAAAGCATCACCTATCAAGGTCCCCCATTTCAAAATAAGTTTCAAATTTTTTTTTAGAGAATTTAGAATCTACAAAATAATATTACATCATTTACATAATAATTTAATAAATTTTAATATGTATGTTTATATTTTGATGGACCACGAGGATGTCATTTCTATTATATAAATTACATGACATATGTCACGTATGATAATAACATGATACTATTATTGACGATGATTTTTTTTTATTCCCTCAGTGTTAACAACGTTTTTTTTTTCGGGGGACTTCGATATTTTATTTTTTACAAATAAAAAGAATAGAGATATTAATATGCTAACAAAAACTTTTTGATACTTAAATTAGAGAATATTTCTAATAAAAATAAAAGGTAAAAATATAAGATAAAAGAGTAAATTTTAGAGTAAATTATTAAAAAATATTGTAATAATATAATAATTTCTTTTTTTTACCTTGTACTTTGCAAACGACAGCTTCCCTTTTTTATAAACTTCCTCCTAACAATTAATTAAAATCACGTTCTTTTAACTATCCCCTCTATAAGGTGATTATCAAGTAGTGGGTGGTTTTAATATATAAAGGATAATTTTTTTCTCATAGTTTTGTGTTATGGGTGAGTTTGTTTTGTGGGTGGTTTTGCTTCGGGGGACATTAGTGATCAAATTTTCCTTGGGAGAATTATGTTGGATTTTCTAAGTTTTCTTTGGTCATCGGGTTACACCTATGGATGTAGGTTATAAGCCGGTAAAGGATTAGTATTGCCGTGCATTTGCATATCGAGATATTTGGATATTTGGACACTCAAATATAATTGTTAATGAGTATAAATATAGTCTACAAAGACTAAAATCATTTTTTTTTTTGTTATAGAGTTTTAAATAGGTTTGGATGGTTTATTTTTTTATTCATATTTTTATATTAATCGAGATACAAAACTATCGATTTTTTTTTATTTTTCATTATTCAAAATACAAATATTTGTTTGTTGAAGAGTGAGAATTATATCACTATAATTTTTGTACATTTAAAAAAATTATCAATTATTTATATTGATCAAATAAATTTTAATCACTCATTAATATATTTCAATTGGTTTGAATAATATATTTTATTTGGAGAGGAGGTGGGTATTTTCGGTTTGAATTTAAAATTTAAATCAATTTGAACTAAAAAGAATGGTTTGAATTGGTTTTATTTTTGGCTTTGGATCTAAATTTAAAATTTTAATATAAATGATACCAATTAGGGTTAATAATGTGTTGTGTTTGGTGCCTAATATATTTTTAATTATCACTAAAACTAAATTGACATGTTGTACTCTTTTACATGGATCGCATTGAATTTAATTAATACGATTTCAATAATAATAATAAATTTATAAATTATTTAATGACAATAATTAACATAATATTTTATTTTTTTACGCTTTTAAATATATCAATATTTTTCCTATTTATTTTACACTAAAATGAGAAGAAGTGTTTGTAAATCTTTGAAATATAACTATTGTGTGATTAAAAATTATTAATTATTTTTTCCTCGCTCGATGTGATATGTATTGTGCGATTAGAATATTATCAATTTTTTTTTTGAATGTAAAATTATTAATTCAAGTACAAGAAACAAAAATTATGACAACATCACTTATTATACTACAAAAAAAATAAATAAAAAATAAAATATAATTTTTTTAAAAATAACTAAAAAAATAATACACCATTAATATTATCATTAATAGGAAATAAAAAAAGAAGAAAATTTTTAAGTTAATATTTGTTTTTAATTTAATATTAAAATAAAAAAATTCAACTTAATACTAAAAAAAACACGGAATGGCTATGAATTTTAAACACATATCTTTAGATTTTTAAAACTTGAAAAATAAGAAAATTAAATATTTTTTGAATTTTATCTTTAAGAACTGAAAACTGACAATAATATGTCTGACAAATACACGTGGCACCAATCAAACAGCAGAAGACTTTTATAAAAGGGACCACAAACAGAGGCTCCTGAAATTCGAAATACAAAGGGTAAGCGCGAAAATTCAAGCTCAAACGCTCACTCTCTCGCCTTTAACCTGTAAAAGAAGGTAAGAGTTCCTCGATTTCTGCATCATCTTACTGAGATTCGCTCCCTCTCCATTTATTTTATTAGTTTAATTTTGAACATTTTGAAAATATAAAATAAATTAATATTTTTCAAAATTTAATTATGCTTATTTCCAATAATATTTCATGCATAAATCTCACTCTTCCTTCTGCGTTTCCATGCTCTTGTTTTCTCCGCACAGTTGTTCTCTGTAAGTTCTTCTATTTCTTTTATTGTGTTTACTCTGTGTTTGATTCTCGAGAAATTTGAGTATGCAGGGGAGAAATTAGTGAGATGCGAACTTTTAATTTGATGTGTTTTTTTTTTGAAGTTATTAGTTTATTTTGATTATTTTCCTTTCTTTCACGCATTTTCTCAGTAACCAAACGGAGTGCTTGTTTGTTGGACGTTTAACTTTAAATGTTAGGGTGTAAGTTCTGATTTGTTTTATCTCATGCTGTTATTTTGTGGGTTTTGTTAGCAGAGATGGTTTTATGAGACAGCGATTTTCAGTTGGGTCAAGGGAGAGAATTTGGCCATTTTAGGAAGGGTTTTACCAAAATGAAGGGGAATTCAAATATGAAAGCAAGGGGACCCTCTAGGATTAATGGCCAACAGGTCACATTTGAGCTTAAGCATAAAGTGATTCTTGCACTAAACAAGCTCGCTGATAGAGATACCTATCAAATTGGGGTTGACGAGCTTGACAAGTTGGCTGAATGTTTAACTCCGGATAAGCTTGCCCCATTCGTTTCCTGTATACTGGATACTGATTCCGAGCAAAAGAGTGCGGTTCGGAAGGAATGTATAAGATTGATGGGTACATTAGCTAGATTTCATCAAGCTCTTGTCGGTCCACATCTTAATAAGATGGTTGCTAGCATTGTTAAGCGACTCAAGGACTCGGATTCTGTTGTAAGGGATGCTTGTGTGGAAACAATGGGTGTTTTGGCTTCTAAATTGAGTAATCGTGGGGATGAGACTGATGGGGTTTTTGTTGTGTTAGTGAGGCCGGTTTTCGAAGCTTTGGGTGAACAAAATAAGCAGGTGCAGTCCGGTGCAGCTTTGTGCTTGGCAAGGGTTATTGACAATACCCACGATCCTCCAGTTTCAATCTTGCAGCGAATGTTGACAAGGACTATGAAATTGCTTAAGAATCCACATTTTATGGGAAAACCAGCTGTAATTGAGTTGAACAAAAGTATTATTCTGGTAAGTTTTCAAAACGTAGCATAAAAGTTGGATTGGCCTTGATTTTGTATCCTTTTTTGTTTTAGATTGTCATGTTGAATCTTGTGTTGCTGTATTTTATCAATTTGTTACGCGTTTTTAGCTGAATATGTAAGAACCTATCCCTGCTTAATTTATGTTGTGTGTTATCAGTAGCTCTTTCAATAAACCAAATCAGTGACGTTTTTGGTTAATTTGGTTTATATTATGTAGTCAGAGTAATATAACATTCAAGGTAGTTTATATCACTGTACATGATATAAGACAAATACTTTTCACTTCGGTTATATCTTTCCCAAATACCATTTGTCAAATTGAAGGCTCCTTCACTTGTACCAGTGGTCATTCCATATGTTAGTTTGATTAAGTGAGTTGCATCTTCAGCTGGTTGAATAAAGATCTTGTCCTGTTGATTCAGCATTTTTTTTCTGCTGGGTTGAGAATTTCTTATTTCTACTTGTTTGTCACACTTAATTTTGTTGTAATATACAATATATTTCTCTTTACAAGAAAATAAGGAATACCACTAATACATAATTGTTTTCGATTGTGGGTTGCATCTCCAGTTGATTCAGTATTTTTATCTGGGTTACAAATTTTCTGTTTCTATACTTGTTGCACTTAATGTATTGCTGTCTATAAACATCTTTTTTTATGACAAAATAAGGATTATCATTAATACATTGTTAATATATAATTTAACTAAATAACTATCCATGCCATACATTCCTGATTAGATGAGTGGTGTTTGATACTTCGTCATCATTTGATTGCCAGTCTTTATTAAAAACTGTTCATATTGAATCTTTTCCCCTTCCAATAGATTAAGTACCATCTGATTTTAAAAGATTGGGAAAACATTGATATCAAATGTCAAATATGCTGAATTATAATCTGTTCCTTTACTTCTCTGGTAAGTGTAGTTACATGAAAACATGAGAATTTTTTTTGTCATTCCTTGTAAATAGTGAAAAACGGTCATATAAATTTGATATCAATGACATGCAGAAACTGCTTCCATTTTTGTTTGGTACTTATGCATTTGATGATCAGTATTTCTGTTTGTAATTATCAGTTTATTATATTTTTGTCACACGTAAATCTTTTATAGCAATGGCATAAATCTCAACTGCAGGCAGGGGGTGCTGTGACACAAAATGTTCTATCAGCAGCAATAGTTAGCATCCAAGATGCTCTTAAAAACAGTGATTGGGCAACACGCAAAGCTGCCTCTGTAGCACTGGGGGAAATTGCTTCAAGTGGCGGACCATTCTTGGGAATTTTCAAGGCGTCCTGCATTCGTTCCCTTGAATCATGTCGTTTTGACAAGGTTGGTTTGTCATAGATCTATCTGTGGAGAGTTTTACCTTATGAATAACTGAACTGGATCCTTTAAAGGCTTCTCTGTGTTTTTTAATAGGTGAAACCAGTTAGGGAAACAGTGCTGCGTGCCCTACAATACTGGAGAGGTATTCCAGGGCATGATACTCCTGAACCTTCAGAAGCTGGATCGTCTGTAAAAGGTTTAGCAGTCGATTCATTCATGTTACTCAAATAGTTTGAAAGAGTTGTCTGATTATGTTGGCTTTATTTATGTTAGATGTTCATTTATTGTTTGTGGTTATTACGATGTACCATTGACAGGCTAAATGCATCATTCACATGCTTGCCTTGATTTGTTGACTGTTTCCCGACAGTTTGACTTCTACTCACTTGTTTGGATTTTTGAAGGCAGTTCCAGTCTATTTAGAAGGAATTATAGCTTAGAATAGTTTTTAATTTAATCATTCAGGCTTCTAGAAAATTATGCCCATGGTTCAACTGCATGATTGTTTTATGAGTCAAGCATGTACAACCAATTTCCATTGTTTCACTTGATCATTGCAGACCAAAATATGTGGATAACTCTATTCTATGCTGAACTGTTTGATTTGTGCTTATGAGCAATTAACACGCCTGATCCTTGTGTTTTTGGAAGACAAAACAAGGATGAAAAATCAGAACTGTATATTGTTCTTTAAACTAAGCATTCACACAAAGCTATTCAACTCTTCATGGTACATGAGATACCCAGTTTCATGCTTGCACTTCATTATCTATATATGTATTGTCTGCTAATAATGTACTTTTTGCCAGAAAATTTCTCTGGAGGTGACTTTAGTGCTCTCACCAGTCCTAATGAGCATAGAAGGAAGGATGCTGCAATCAACAAAGTTGCAGACTCAGACAAAAGAAGGATTCCGTTGTCTATTAGAAAAGTATGCCAAAATTACATGGATCACTTGCAACAGTCAAAACCAGATGATTGGCATATTGAAATTGCAGTTCCCAAAACCCATAATGTTTCTCTAGCAGATGTTCACAATGAAGAATCTGAGGGTAGTTGTGTTACGAAGACCTTAGAGAGGACAAGTGCTGACGTTACAAGTATGCAAGATATTGAAAATGAATATGTACCTATGGATGATAAACAAGAGTGTTCTTCTGTGTCAAACCTAGCAACTCAGAACTTTGAGACCAAGTTTGTCACAGTTTCTCATGAATGTGTTGAGGAGGGTGATTTATTAAAGTCTACAGGAAGAAAACAGTGTTTCAGAGCGGAAGAGATTAGTGGTGAGGAACAGATATACTCTGCCAAGATGCGGGATCGTAGAAGTCTTGACTCTACAGTCACAGAGTCTAGTTCCCAAACTGTGCCTGGATGTTGTTTGCAGATGGCAAATGAAATGGCATGCATCCGGAAACAGCTTTTGGAGATTGAAAACAAACAATCAAACTTGATGGATCTGCTGCAGGTAAATATTTTAGGTTTTGGATTCCCTTTATAGGTATAGAGCTTTACTATTAAATAAAATTCTCCCCCAATATATTACTATAATGACCTTAATGCAAGTCTTCTTAGTTTCTGGTGAGCTGCTAGTTTTGCATGCTGTCATGCCAGTTTAATATGACCAAACCATTACTTGATAGCATGAGCTTACTTTTTAGGACAACAGAAACATCTTAATGCCTATTAATTTAAACGTATAGAATTTTGAATTCTAGAATTTCTGAACTTTAATTGTTTTCTTTCCATTTTTGATCTACACTAAACTACACTACACTATCTTATTTTTGTTTTCCTTTAATTTATGGATCCCTTTCCTCTCGCATCTGGTCTAATTGCCCTATCTTCACAAGAGAATTAATGCCTAGGGCACCCTATATCTTGTTAACTAGTACTCTAAATTCCTCACCTTTGAAATTCTAAAATTACTATTTTATATAGAAACACTGGTTAGTAATATGGGCGCAAGCTTTCTCATGCATCTTAAGATACTGGAAACTATCTAATCTGTTTTTCAATATTGTAAATTAATTTGCAGGTGTTTTCGACTGGCATATTGGATAGCTTGTCAATGCTGCAGTCTAAGGTTTTAGGTCTAGAGCATGTGGTAGATAGAATAGGTCAGGAGCTTATTTATGGAGGAAGGCATTCAGATTTGGCCAGCTCTAGAATCATCAAGCAGAGCCAAAGTGTTGTTCCTTCTCCCAGGCTCTCTACTTGCTCTTCCAGGCCATCTCTAGATATTCGTAATAGGCCATCATTGTTTTCGGTAAAGAATGCTGAAATTTGGGAGGAAAAAGCATTTGGTAGGAGCAGATCAAGTAAGGCTACCAAAGAAAGTACAGACGTGTGGACAAATCCTACATTAAAGGGTGGTAGAAATCCAACAGGGAAGGACAATCTCAAAAGCTCTGAACTGGGAGCACAAGCCATGGGTCAAATTAGAAAAACAAATTCTGCCTTTGCTTCAGCTGCAAGTGCACATACGAGACTGAATTTAGAAAGCAAGAATAATTTGTGGCAGTGTGTGAAAGGATATCTATGTGAAGGGGATCTGGATTCTGCATATGTTGAAGCTCTTTGTGCTGGTGATGAACTTGTTCTAATTGAGCTGCTTGATAGAACTGGTCCTGTTCTTGAAAGTTTATCTCACAAAACCATCAATGATCTTCTAAGTACTTTGGCGTCCTACTTCCTGGAACAAAGATTCATGAACTCTATAATCCCATGGTTGCAGCAGGTAAGTTTTTTACCATTTTTCATTAAACTTTCAGTCATGCAAATTCTAAATATCTCTTGTATATTGTGTATGGACATGTTTTTGTGTTTCTTTGGGTGATTAATCTTTTTTCTTTTTCTTTTTTTCCCCAGGAAGTGAATATAACTCATTGTGTTGCTCTAATCATGATGAAAGTTTATTGCATAAAACTTGTAAATTAAAATATTATTTTATAGACTAATAGACTTCTCAGACTGTTTGATCTCTTACTTCTTCTCAAACAACTGATAGATGCAAGATATTTCTCTCTTGCAAATACATCTTTTTAAGTGTTGTCTTATTCCCAATGATTGCTCGTTTAACAATATGTTTATCCACTTGTGGTCTCATACAATCCCAAAACTCTATCATCGCCATAGCATCATTGCTTGTCCAACCATAATAGACTTTACCATTTAGCAAGATCAAGGTGATATATAATACCGATAGTGCATTATATATTTGAATATACCATATTAACGACTTGCAATTATGTTTCCTGTTGATCGCTTAAACTTACAATCAAGATTGCAACTACACATTTAATGGTTAATTCCATACTATTACATTTTCCGTAAAAAACATAAATGAATGCCATATGTTTTCAATTTTGCTGCTTTGGTGTATTAAACAGGAGTCATACAACTTTGTTGCAGATTGTCATTTAACAATTTGAGCTTCTTCAAACAGATAAGATCTCTTTTGAGTTAGCTAATGGGAACCAGCAACTTTTCTTTTCTGTCTTTAGATGGTGGACTTAAGTGCAATCCATGGACCAAATTACCTGGTTCTTTCTGCAAAAGCAAGGCGAGAATTCTTATCTTCAATTCAAGAAACTCTGAAAATGGAATTTTCTAATCCGGGTGAGAGAAGATCCGTCACTCAATTGGCAATGAAATTGTGCCAAGTATGGGGTAAGGCTACTCCTTTTTGCATGAATTTTCTTACTTTGCACAAATAACATGAAAATATTGATTTTTTAATTTGATGTTCTAGCACTTATTTGATCTCAAGTAATCAAAATAAAATCACAAGCTATATACATTTTCATTAATACATTTTCTCCATTGAAGGAAATTGCATTTTACTCCTTTGGGATTCAAAATGATTGTTCTGTTGAGAAAGTTTGCTGATCCAGCTATATACATATATATATAGCCTATAGCTGTTTGCGATGAGTCTATGACCCATATCAACTATATTTAGGTTTAATGGATTTGTAATGATGGAACCCAAAAAAAAAAAAAAATTTGTTCGGCATTCAAGTTTTTGCTCATTATCAGCATTCAGCATTCCATGTGGATGGTGTTAATAACCATAGGTTCCTTTGATGACCGATATTAGATGAAGTTTACCTCTTGTTTACTATGTTGAGTTATTTTCAAGCAAATAAAACTGGTGCATTCTTTATGTAGTCGATAATTTTGGTCCACTGCCAAGATGAACAATAAGTAATTCAGAAAGTCAGTCAACTGTTACACTATGTAAATCTTACTTGAAAGTATGTGTCACTGAGGCAAGTGCTAATTTTGTAGGGAATTGTTGATGATTTTTAATCCAAGAGCATGGTTTTGATTTATCCTGCTTATGCAATGCCGGATTTGCTGTGTCCTCTTCTTCACCTCCAGCTTTCAGTCTTTACAGATATGTTCTGTTAATGAGAAGCAAAAAGGTTTGTTATGAATTCTGGTTCTGAAGCATACCCAAGTTTATGTTCTGTTAATGAGAAGGAAAAAGGTTTGTTATGAATTCTGGTTCTGAAGCATACTCATGATGTTAACTTGGGTTTATTTCCTTTATCTGAACTGACGATAAGTTTCCATCATTGCTACAATTAGTTTCTTGGTCTTGCTTTGAGATTATAAGCAATGCAATGCTCTTATGAACCTTGATAGAAAAAAGGTGCTAGTTACTCTCTTGATCATGCAATCAATCTGACACTTGTCAGAAATAAGAGTAAAACGCAACAAGCAAAAGCAATGACAAAGCAATGCAATGGTAAGTAACATGTTGGATAGCGAGAGAAGTTACAGTGACTTCTGAATGGAGACTGATATTGCATAACCAGGATAAGTGTAGTACATAAAAATGAATGTTCTTAAGTGAGTGAATTTTTCTTTTAAGTGAATGATAGTTTTTAAAATTATTTTTAGTTGAATAAAATTATCTTAGAAATGTTAAATCAATAAATTCAATAAACAAAAGTTGCTTAATAATTTACATGATACTGTTTTCTAAATTTAGGTGTAAAAACAAATCATTAATAAGTGGAATTAGAGACTCAAGTTCCCATTTGTACAGGGGATTTAAATTCTCATTACACGTAATGGAGGTTTCTTAACAATTGCACTCTGTGTTCCATTTAAGGGATTGTTGCATGGTTTGAGTCTTTCAAAAGTTGTGGGGATGACAATACGGGTAAGATGGACTTATTATGGATGAGTTTGGTGTGGCAAAGGCATTAAGTGATTTGATGAGTATAAATGTTAGCGTTTTGTATTGAATAAAATATGAATTAATTTTAAGTTTATAAAAGTAAGTAGATAGTATCTTTTAACATTCTAATTGTTTGTATTGATGGTAAGTGTTCGATTTACAATGTATTTTTGTAAACTCAAAATTGAGTTATATTTATTTAATTGTTGTGGGATGTGAGGGGGACATCATATGATTGAATAAGTTACGTAAAATATAGATTCATTTTGAATTTAAAAGAGCAAATAATCAAACAACAAATAAAATTAATGCATTCAGAACTTAATAAACTACTTTTTATTGTATTCAAAATTTTGAGGTTAAAAATAAAATCATTTTAAAATTTTTAGACTGTTTTGTAATTTAGTTTAAACATTTATTTTTACTAAATGTGTTAAATTTTATGTTAAAATTTAAAAATTGTTACTTTGAAGTGATAAATAGATATTAATTATTAAGTATTTGCAAAACTCTTTAATTACTGTGCTTTCAGAATCACATAGAAGCATGATATTTCCGCGCGACCCTAACCTAAACATTGTTAATTTCACAATGCATAGAAATCAATTGAAACATATCATGGATGCATCATGTATTCCACTGTTATCCAAAGTTTCCAATTTCAGCTTTTGCCTCAACCTGAATCTGAATTTGTAAGAAGTAAAAGCTGTAGCAATATTTATAAGCGTACAACAATGCATTGGACACACAAGTGTAACAAGAACTCACACTTTAGTTGGATAATTGCATTAAACATCCCAAATCACTTCTTAACTGTGGGCAGAGAAAGTTACCATCTTAGAACACCAAAGAATTGACCTGCTGCGCATCTTGTACAGTTTCAACTTCAATCCATACTTGGTACAAGCTCAATGTCTGGCTGATGATGATTTCTCAGTTTTGAGATTGGTACGAGAGTTGTGAGTGCCATAAAGATCAGAGTCATCTGGAGGCTCACTCTTGCTCCTTCCATTAACGTGTTTGTTTTTTCTCCGAGCTTCCCCTTCTCTGTTACCATCTAATCCGGCTTGGTTTCTTTTCTTTCTAGAACTGTGAGGGTAACCTTTTGGAACTTCATACAAGGTTACCACGCTGCCCCCACTCTGAAGCATTGATTCCTCTTCGTTTGATCTCCGTGTTTGAACTGTCTCAAGTAATTCAACTACTTGGCTCATGAGGGGCCTCCCTTTCGGGTTCTGACTAAGGCATTGGTATGCCAAATGGGCCACTTTCATTGCAGTTCTCTCTGAGTACTGCCCTTCCAATCTAGGGTCTAAAATCCTTAAAAGCTTCTTATTATGGTTCAAAAGAGGGCGGGCCCATTCAACCAGGTTGTGTTCTCGACTAGGTCTGCTTTTGTCCACCGCTTTTCTTCCAAGGAGCATCTCAAGTAGCACTACTCCAAAACCATAAACATCGCTTCGGGCTGTCAAATGTCCTGGTAAGATCAATACACTATGCATTAGTTGTCGTTCTAACATTCTTAGCTTCAGACCACCAACATCAAGTCTCCTCCCTCAAAACCATAAACATTATTTGAGCCATTAAATGTCCTGGTAAGATCGACAAACATTGCTTGATTGAAATACTAATATTATCACTCAGAGGATGAATGCTGGCATGATAAGTGTAGCACATAAAAATACTAATATTTCTAATAATATCTGAAATCTGTCAATTTTATCACTCAGAGGATGAATGCTGGCATGATAACAAGCTGAAATGGTATGGAAAACTCATATCTTAATGTCTTAGACAAGACCACTATGCCTAACAGATAATAATTCAATTAAGAAAGAGTAAGCGCAGAGAAAAGCTGGGAAATAATTCTCCTCTCTGCAATGAAATTTTTACATTTAGCTGATGACATCAATTGACAACTACAAACTAGGGCTCTGATATTCTTGTTGTCTGTTTGATTATTCAACTCAATTTTTGTCCAACATCCTTCTTTGGGTGTTGAAGATTTGTTAAGTTTTGGGATAAATTTGCAGGTCAAAGACTGAATTTTAATTTGCTTAATTCAAATCATTAAATACTGATGTGCTCAACCAAAAAACAAACAGAGAGACTATAGCTGACAAGGTTCTTTCAAGTCTTATGTTAGGGATGGAATTCCAGAAACAGGGCAAAAAATTGATGGAGCTGGACTTGGGCCTGAGGAGACAGCACAAACAAGTCTTGTTATGCCAACCCAAGTATCTAAGAGACCTCTAATTCAGTAGGTATATGAAAGAAGAAGGAAGGGGACACGTGGAGGAAAAATGGGTAACTGACGTGGGGAGGTGATAGGGAAAAGTTTGTTAAAAAGACTATTGTGTGGGGAAAAAGGGGATCAGTACTGGGGAAAAAGGGAGAAGGAAAAAAAGAGAGCGTGCAAGAGAAAATCCCAGCTGCTGCTGGTGATGTAGGCTGTCGGAGTCATTTTTTTTATTACTAAACTTTGTTATTCAGATTTGGGTTAGGAAATTAAATTCGAAACTTTCATTGTCTTCCAATTTTCTGTCTATTTCTTTATTATGTACTTGTTGTTGGTTGTGGAAAAGAGCATGATGTATCATCTTAAATTTGTTGGACAGATTTTTTTTTTTACCAAAAATAGCATAGCATGATCATGGCTCCAGATCCATAGCCAGCAAAATAATATTAAAGTAACCTAGTTAGCCAAAAAACAATTTGACCTGCTCAGTCGAGGAAAAGGTTTGATATCAACATATATTTTTCCTACACAGTTCATCCTCTGAAACAAAGAATGGACACTAGAAAAGTGTCCGTTTACCTTTCCTAGACCATGTTCAAACACAATTCTGGATAGAAAACGGAGAATGTAACAAAAGCTAAATATCTTTTATTAGATTTCATTTCTGCTTTCTGTTAGGCAATTATCAATTTTTAAACAATTTCTTAAAAATATGCCGCTAGAAGATAGAAAGTTCATGCAAGTTGACAATAAATGACTCACCAGTCATCACATATTCAGGAGCAGCATACCCGTACGTGCCCATCACTCGTGTTGACACATGGGTCTGGTCTCCCATTGGTCCATCCTTTGCTAGCCCAAAGTCTGAAAGCTTTGCATTAAAATCCTGCAGGTCATTATAATATTCTCAGCAGCAGAACTGACACGACTCTGTCAGGGATCCCTATTGTTTATGGCCAAAAATAAAAAGAGCATATATATAACGAATTCAACAAATGTATATATATGCTGAGTTCAACAAATGTAGCCTTTTATTTCCAGCCTTTAAAAGACCAATTTCAGAAGATGAAATTGGTCTTGAAAGTTTATCACTGTAAGTAAGCTAAGTTTTCATCAGTCTCAAACTGCAAACTTCAATGCAAAACCAAAGATCATGCTTGCAAGCAGGGTAAATTATGCAAGCAGGCAAGTCAAGAAAAAGAACAAGGGTGTTTGGTTTTTGGTCTAAATTCTGAATGCACCTTAATGCCAGTGATTAAGATGTTTTATGTTGTACTTTGACTTCATACTAATTATCAGATATCTATATCTGAATAGAAAAGTAAACTTTTTTTCATTTATCTTAATATGAAAAGGCCTAAATGAGATGTCTTGATATAAGAATATTTATTTCCATAATACAGCCTTATTCTTTACTTAAGCAAAACCTTGTCTCATCCACAACCATTACCACTACAACATCCACCACCACCACCAGCACCGACCCACCCCTGCCCCACATATCAATCACCTCACCACTACCATGAACACACCAATGGAATTATCATTGTTAACCTCTTATTTTTGTTTTGACATATAAAATACAAATAACAATAAAGTTTTAAAGGATAAAAATGTCAAAATGTTGGCTATGTTTCTGTTATAAGATAAAAGCTAAATATTAACCCTTACATTCCGAAGTGAGAAAATGAAAAGTAAACATCATTTATATTTTCGCAATCAAATCCATTCATACTCGAGCAAAATTCAAATGTATTTAAATCTCATAGGAGCGATGTGCAAAAAACAGGGTAATAATAACTAACCGCATCCAGCAAGATGTTTGATGTCTTAAAATCACGGTATATGATAGGTCTTTCTGCTCCATGAAGAACAGCAAGCCCTTTTGCTGCATCTAAAGCAATCTTCATTCTTCTGGACCAAGTCAAAGTACAACCAACTCCTACCAACCAAGAGAACATAGGATTATTGTTGGAACAATAGTCTTCGTATCAAACATAAATATGCAGCAGGCATGTATTTTTCTTCTCTATTAAGAATTCTGCATACTTTGATTAGGAAACAAAATGCAATTCTGTCAATATTTCTAGATTTTGATCAATGTAAGCATGGAACAGTCACCCATTCATAGTATTAAGAGTTAAAAACACATGCAATGG
Organism: Swietenia macrophylla; assembly: GCA_032401905.1. Classification (NCBI taxonomy): domain Eukaryota; kingdom Viridiplantae; phylum Streptophyta; class Magnoliopsida; order Sapindales; family Meliaceae; genus Swietenia; species Swietenia macrophylla. Next base: position 7,531,067 of record CP135561.1, on the reverse strand, counting down.
CAATATAGCAAAATGGGGTGCTGATAACTGAACCTGGAGGTTTAATGGAGTTGTTATACAATTGATAGTTCCTTTCTTTTCTATTTTCTTTTTGGATACAAAAAATCAAATTCACCATCAAGTTGCATAGAATCGAAATAAAATTGGCCACTTACTGCGAAGAAGATGTCTTTCCAGGCTCCCACTTTCCATGTATTCATAGACCAATATCCTGTGCTCATCCTCACAGCAGTACCCAATGAGTTTCACTAGATTTGGGTGACTAAGCTGTCCTAAATAGTTGACTTCTGCCTGCAAGACAAACAATGATAAGGGAAAAAGCAATTAATTCCCTTCTCAATGAGAATCCATGAAAATAAACAAGCTGGATTTATAGTTAGTAGCTGAAAAAAATAACACAATAGTAATTAAACCTTCCAAACAACCATTGACTTCGTAGAATTTTTCACATCCTCTTACTTTGATGATTTTAGATGTTTCCCAAGTGCTGAATTGAGTAAACAAAGAGAAAGTCCTCCTGTCTGGTTACATCCATATCAGTATTCTATACACTAAAGCAAAATTATTAATTCATCTCTCAGTATCAGACAACATAATGGTCAATTTCTTTCTCTTTCAGATAGATTCTTAACTCACCAAGATTATCAGCTGTCACCTAACATACAACTTGTTTGGTCCTTGTACATATGTACAAAAAATACATACATATGTACATCGATACGCACATGCATATTAACCTTTCTCATTCCTACTGGAACATGTTTCTACTTTATTATCATTAAAAGGATTTCTTGTGATGGTCAGCTCTGAAATAAAACACTATCTGCATCTGTTCAAAAGGGAAAAAGAGAACATAATTAAAAGAAAGGAAAAAAACAAGATAGGACAAGTACCAGCCATTCTCTGTCACCTTGGTATCCACCGCGATTAAGTTCTTTAATGGCTACATATGTTGTCTTGTAACCTGGCCTCACATTCTCATCTATAACTCCTTTATAGACAACTCCAAACCCACCCTCACCAAGAATAAAATCTGGCCGGAACAACTTTGTGGCCAATCTCATTTCCTCGTACGTAAAAATATCAACATTGCTATATCCAGGATTTTGGCGGAGAGAATTGACATCCTTTGGAGGTACTACAGAAATGCTGCTAGCACTTTTCTTTCCAGATGATTCATGCTTATCCGATATACTTTGAAAACTTGGAGTACCATTTCCTACTTCAATCAAGGAAAACAGGGGAAAAAAAAAAAAAAGAAAAAAGCTTCAAGGTCAGTGCAGATATCATTGTCAGCTGCTTAGATCTCTCTCTTTCCCAAATGTACACATAAAAAAATGTATGAACTTGCAAATGCTTTCAACAAAAATGAAAATGATAAAAAAAAAAATTCGCATCTTTATTGGTTTGATTTAGGTTTAGGAAGATCAATAACAGAAATGATGATTATATGCAAATATTTACCAAAATTAAATTATCACTGAAGATGAGCTTCAACAAATCTTTTTTGTCCAACAATTTTAAAAAGTTTGCCTGCATTAAATGCTCAAACAAATCAGAAAACAAGCAAAACAGTGCCCGCAAAATCTTCAATTTAACTTATTTCGCATTAATTAATGACTCCAGTAATCAAATTTAACATGCTTAATCGTCAATTTAAGCAAATAACAATAACAAAATCCTACATTACCCTCTTCTAATCTATTTTGCTTGTACTTTAACCAAAACAAAAGCTACTATTTTGGTTGCAATGAACATCACAACTAATTTTTTTTTCCTTAGCTAGCAACAATACAAACAATTTATTTAAAAAAATTTAAATGACAAGAAAATGTAAATAAAAAACAATTAAACCAATACCTTTGCGGTAACTCTTACTTGCGGATTGTTGTACTCGTTGTTGATTCTGTTGTTGCCGTTGGTGTTCTTCAATACTAAAACAAATCCCCATCAATCTGACCAATAACCTGCTCTTGGGTTTACATTTCATCTTTCCATTGCCAAATCGCCATCCAGACACGCACGCCAAAAAAAAAAAAAAAAAACCTCAAAAACCAAGAACAATTCCCAACTCTCTTCAACAATTGGGTTGGTCTCTGATCTGGGGATGCTCTAATCTCAAATGGGTCACCGGAGCTGTACAGATTCAGCCAAATACACGGATGAACATTCCGAAACAACGAAAAAGACAGCCGGGAAAAAACACGACTTTTAATTTGAAAAATAAAAAGGGTAAGAGAGAGAAGGATGGAAAGGTTTTAATGGATTGGTTTGTAGGAATAGCCGCCAAAATCGCCAAGGCTAATGCACCGCACATGATTAGAATTAGATACACTGGTTTCCATAAATAACATCGACGTCCACAATCCAGCCATTCTTTTCGGGGTGATAACATTTTGATTCTTTTTATATTGTCACCAGCTGCAACCGTACATACAAACACGAGAAAGGGGAAATCCAAGACGATGGCATTTTAGTGATTCAGCATGCATTGAAGGGTATAAGTTTTGAATTAAACTTACCACTTTGATAAAAAAAAAAAAATTAATACGTAAAATAATTAATAATAAATAATTTTAATTATATTTTAATAAAATTTAAAAATTATATTTTATAATATAAATTAAAAATTTAATATATTTATAGTTAATTATAATTTTTGTATTAAAATTTTTTTAAAAACTAATAAATTTGAGTAATTTAATTAAATTATTAAAAATATTTAATTTTTTTTTTAAAAAAAATCAAGATTACTAAAGCTATTATTAAAGTAAAAAGAATGTCGCAAGCAATTAATAAAGCTTGGTGTCGGCCGGTACGGCCCAGGTGTCCGCCTCTTCAAAGAAAAAGGTAACATTTACATTTCAAATAATTTAATAACAGTAACAAGCCTGTCAACGGTACTTTCACGCGGTACTATTAAATGTTTATCATTTTACTATTTCAGGGATAAAACGGTATTTTCATAACAATTCAAATCATTCAGAACCACTCGTTGAATTTGAAGTGGTCATTATCGCTGTACCTACGTCTACCCGTTATTTATCATTTTTATTTTTTATTAATAAAAAAATTATTAATTATTACGCGACGTTTAAACGGCCCCGTATGACTTAAAAAGATTTAATAAAACGTGAACCCAAAAAAAAATATTTAATTTTTATTTCATTAATTTTTTTAATAAATAAAAATTAATTAATAATATAAAATATTAGAAAAAAAATCTCAATTCATACACGAAAACCCTTTGCCATACCAAGTGGTATGCGTCCACCGCGTTACTCTAAATATAGGGCCGAGGATGAGGGCGTCGACCCAAATCATTTGCCTGCTTTGCTCTATAATTTAGAAATTAGGCTTTTAAATACGTAAGGAAGGAATTACTGTAACTGTACTGACTAGAACTACTGACGAATCTTCAACAATGTCCGACGAAGCGAATAGAGCTGTAAGAGTTACATACACTTAGCCCTGAATATTTTCGATCGCTTTTCGTCAATTTTTTTTTTGTTGATTTGGTTTTTATATTTTTTGGTTTAACAGGCATTTCAAGAGATCAAAGCCCGCATGATTGAGAATACTGGCAAAATGAAACAGGTCAGTCTCTTCCTCAGTCCATTTAGCTCTCAATTTTTTTTTTTTAACTTTCCTCTCAAACAAACAACAGATGTGATCGATGAGGGAAAAAGAGGCAGCTAAGCAACTGTGATATTTCTCTTCTAATTTGTTCAAATTATTTACATGCCTAAAAATTGGATACTTGTGGTTTTCTCTATCCAAATTGAGCAATTGTGTTATTCTTGCACTGTTTTAGTGTGTCACCCTCTGACACGGTGTGGCATGAATATGATCCTGTGATGTGATATGACTTGGTGAAGTGATACAATACTGCGTTATCTTTCTTATCAGAAGATATTGATGTTAAGAATCTTTTTTTTTTGTTTTATTGTGTGTGCTGGTGTTATGGAAATCATAGCTTGTTATAATCAAGCTCAATGTTTCAATTACCAGAAGCTTTTATGTTATGCTTCAAATTGTAAAGTCACTAACGACGATGAAGAGAATTAATTATATAAAGAATAAAAATAAAAATAAGTCCACCTTATTACTAGCATGTTGATGTAAACAAAAAATCAGTGGGGCTTACTGTATTTGAAATCTCTGAGATAATTTTACTTCAAATACCGATGGAGCTAAGATTTTTTAAAGCAGAAAATCTGGGAAAAGCTTAGAACAGTAATTAAATGTGAATTCAGGAGAAAAAATTTGTAATTTTTTTGCAAAAAAATTATTTCTATCTACTGCAGGTTGTCCTCTTTTATAGTATTAGATTATAGTTGCTTTTAATTTTCTAGGATGCCTCACAACTTCTTGGATTTTCTAGATTTCTTGACTGAGTTTACACAAAACAAGATTGACTTTTTACTTTCATTAATTATTATTAAATTAACTATTAATGTTTGTATCATTCCCTCCTCCTTGGAAAAACTCCCCCTCGAGTTTGGTGTTGTTAGCGACTTCTCCCATTTCCTCGCCATAGAATGGATACAAATCTGGGACATTGAACATAGAATCAATACCCATGTGTTTTTTGCAAGTCAACTTCATAATGATGCAAGTATTAATAACTAATTTAGTAGTAATTAATGAAAGTAAAAAATCAATCTTGTTTTGTGTAACTTCAGTCAAGAGGTCTAGAAAACCAAAGAGTTGTGAGACAACCTAGAAAATTAAAAGCAGCTTTAATATGGTACTATAAAAGAGGACCATCTGCAGAAGATAAGAATAATTTTTTTGCAGAAAAATTACAAGTGTTTTCTCCTGAATTCACATCAGGTTACTGCTCTAAGATTTTTCTCAGATTTTCTGTCTTAAGAAATCTTGACTCCAACTGTGTTTGGAGTAAAATTATCTTTGAGATTTTAAATGCAGTAAGCCCCACTGGTTTTCCGTTTACATCACATGTGGAGGAAAAGTAGGAAAAAAGAATAAATGGTATCTTGACACTGGGGCATACAACTATCTGTGTGGGCGTATGGGTAAGTCCTAGAGCCTGTGGTGTTGACCAGCATCAAAGCCAAGAGTTGATCCCTGAGTCTGTTGGGGTGACAGTTATCAGGGCTAGAGAGTCTGGAGAAATCTCTGAGAGCCAGGAGGTGAGTTGATGATTACAAAAGCCAAGTCAGATGGTAAAAAGATCTGTGGACTATCAACCTGTCAAAGCCATGTCAGCTCTAAAGTTGATGAAAAGTAGAACAACTCCAATATGGGTTGAAAGTATCGGAGAAGTGGAAAGATCTGAGATCAGCTTAACGTGCTGCTTCCAATTATTTTGGATAAACTTTTCTTCATGTAGTCTTGAGTAGTCTCAGATGAATTTGAGCTGATACTTTGAGATAGATTAAGCTAGTTGCTAGATTATGAAGAAGTCAAAATTAAAACACAAGTTTGGAAGAATGAGAAAGATTGCTTGCGGAAATTCCATTCAAACTAATTTTGAGGGAAACCTTTCCAAAACTAAATTTTCAATTACCAGCATTCTCTACTGAGTCAGAAGAACTAGACAGTGCAAGTTTGATTTGAAATATTTGAGTACCGTAGGAAAGCAAGCAAGAACAGCCATAGGGGTTGTTGCAAAGTTAAGATGTTCAAATTTCACAAATGAAGAAATACAGTTTAGTCATTTTGTGTGACTATTAATAGCCTTACAAAGTTCATGTTTACCACCATATTCCATGTTATATCCATCTAAACATGAACTTTTTTTAGCCTATTAATTGTCAAATGAGATGATTAAACTGTGTCTTTTCGTTTGTGAAATTTGAACATCTTTGTAACAACCTCTATGGCTGTTCTTGCTTGCTTTATAAACCTTAAAGGATCTGTTTCTCTGGACATTTTTAATTTGGATTATATATGTTTGGCATGGGCTTTCTTGTTAAATTGTGGTGCTTAGAGTGCTTGACTAAAATACATTTAATCTCTCTTCATTTGTGAGTTATTGTTTACATCACTGGGGTTAATTCTAGAACTTAGGTTATTATCTTCCACATTATGAATTTAAGGGTATTTCTAAATAATTTTGGTTGTTAAAAAACTGAAGTGAGATCCCATGGCTGTCAGGTGCAAAACCAGATGCGAAGCAAGGACGGGGAAAAGAAGCGTGCATACTTAACGTTAGAGGAGCTGTGTCTATTACCTGATGCTACAAATACATACAAATCTGTTGGTATAAAGCTATAGCTGTTATCATATCTTGGTATAAATTATAGTCCCATTTTTACAGGCTTTGGTTGACCTTATTAATCTAAGAAATGAATCTCCATCCACATGGCGTTTCTGTGGAAATGCTGTGCTATTCGTTTATGAATTTTTAATGAGTCTCTTTTATTATTGGTAGCTTAGCATGTTTATTTTCTCTGAACCAAATTAAAAATTTAATGCCCATCTCCTTATCGTTTTGCAGGGAGAACGTGAGTACTGGATAACTTGAACGTCTCTAAATCTCTGTTTTTGTGGCTGTCAGGAGTATGGATGATATACTCTGACTAATTTGACTGTCTGCTCCTCTCTCTCATGCTCACATCTTGTGGTCAGGTTTGTTCTAGAGCCCAAATCAGTTCTAATGAATGAGCAAGAGCAGAAAGTAAAGGATAGTGAAGCTGCAATTTGCGCATTACAGGTATATAAGTTAACTGCTTATTCTTATTTCAAATGTTCATCTGATACATTCTTAAATCCTTTCATCAGAGGCATAGCACCAGTCAGAATTATTGATAATTGGCTACTTTTTTTGTTTCATTATCAAAATCAGAGTCTAGAATAAAGATATTTATTACCGTATGTTTGATAGGCTGCACTCACTGTGCACGGGTTGTCTTTTTTGTTAATTTATCTAGTAAAATGCTTTAGTAAAATTACGATAGCTTAATTATTCTTGGTAGATTCTAGGGTAGTTTTATGTTGAATCTCTGAGACTCTTGACAGTTTTTGTAAAACAAATTTATGTTAATGTTTGTAAGAAGCTAGCTTTCTATATGGTTTTTTATCATAAAATAAAAAATAGAAGAACAAAATATGCAATCATTTCAGAGAAAAAGTTGAAAAATCCATCTTAAAAATTGTTAAAAAATTTGCAGTTTGTGGATGGCATTTTACGCATTCTAAGGTTTTTATTCTACTTCATAAGTAATTAAGCCTCTCTTCTTTTTTTTTTTTTTTTGTTTTTGTAATCTTTGTGAGAGTTCATTTGTAATCTTTAAGATGTTGAATCTGTTGTTAGGATGTTTACGTCCGTGTTAATTAGCTACGGCAATTGAGTCAATCTTTACTGCGCTTATTTCAGCCTCTGCTATGCTTGCCCACTCTCATTGTGACTTATCCAGTTAGGTCAAGTGATATTTTTATGTTGGGCCTGTAGTTGAGCTACACTTTGCAGACAACATCCTGCATTGGGAAAAGAAAGTCTGCAAAGTTGTTTGTTGTAAATGAAGAAAAGTGAAAGTAGGAAGGGAAATCATTTTCTCATTTAGTTGATCAGATAAAGAGAGGAACGAGGAGAGTTGGTACTTTCCATTGTTTGTTGTCAACCACTATATGCTTACCATGTGATTCTGTTCATTGAAGGATACAGTTTTATGATTTGAAAGGATGGTATGGGGGAAAACTATTGCCTATCTTTGTTCAACTTTGATTTTATATCCGATCTTTTGTCCAATTGTAAGGATTTGAAATTGGAAATAGGCTGATATCTTGGGCTTTTTAACAGGCCTCAAAAGAATACCTGGAAAAGCAGAAAGCAGAGGTGGAGAGCAACTTGGCAGAGCTGCTACAACAAGATCCAGGTCTTGCACAGCAGATTATGTCAATGGCTGCAATGTAATCCTTTTACTAGCTAAAATTTCTGTGACTATTTTGTTGTATTTGTTTTTTGAATGGGATCAGGAATGTGATATCGTTTGTTAAAGCAATGAGCTTTTTTCCGATCTTTTATGTTTTCATTATAATGTTTATTTGAAAAATTCTTATTGCTTCCTATATATTGCATAGTCCTAAGAAACGTTGTTATGCATTCACTGACAAGAAGCATGGCAACCGGTTTTCTGTTGGTGAACCATTTGGTTCCCCATTATGTTACCTGATTTGCAGTTATCAGTGCCGAATTTTTGAAGTAGAGTTGTGGCTGAAGGGTTCATTTCCTGAATTTGGATTGAGTGAATGAAAATGGATGTTTATAGCATAAGCCTGTTTTGGAAGACATTCTGGGAATCATTTTCATCTGGGTTTTTGTTAACGTATTGAAGATTATATTTTTATAATTGGAGTAAAAATCTTAAAATTTATTCCCATTTGCTATGCTAATACTCTGTAAAAGGTAATTATCATGATCATTTATTCAATTTTTATATTCATAATTAATCAAGTAAAATGGTTTTAAATTTTACGTTAACTGTCAGAATTTATTGCCAGTATAAGTCCATTACCCCAAAAGTTACCACCAGCAGAAGAAAAAGAAAACAAGTGCTTTCAAAGATCTGCACAAAAAAAATCCAAAAAGAAAGACACGAGAGTGAAATAATAAAATTTGTCATATTCACTAGGAAAATGACAACATGATACAACAATAAAAGTAAGCATGAAAACTTAATAAACATGTTCATAATCCTTGAAGTTTATTTAGGTCAGACTATTTGATTATGGGTTGGATTTAGTTCAAATTTCTCTATAACCCTATAATAATAATAATAATAATAATAATAATAATATTCTTTTATTATAATTTAAACTCTTGAATGATAATGAATGCATTGCACATTCATATTGCATTTTTATTTATTGGTAAGTTCAATTCTTGTTTTGGGTACTCTTGTCTAATGTCAGAGATTCTTTTATTTTTATTTTTCATGAAGTATATTTTTCTTTTCTCGTATATGCAGAGAAAGAGAATATTTTCACACGATATTCCCCAACATGACATCTAAATGATTATGCTCATAATCTTTTTTGTGGGTTTTTTTATTTTTTGTCTTTTCAATTTAAAACGTTATGTTTATTCATATTCTTTTAAAACATAAACCATTTTAATATTATTAAATTCTTATAACTTTTTGAAGTGTTGGAGAAAATTAAATTTTATTTATAATTTTATATCAAATTAACTACAAAAAACTACATTTCAACCGCATCAACCATTCTATTGTTACTACTAGATGCGAGACTAAAATACGGAATAATCAAAAAATATTGTCAAAACACTTATGTTCATGTCTGTTAAAAATATTATGAAAATTTTTTTCTTTCACCTAATATTTTTATCTAAAGAATATATCTCTTCTATATAAAGGGGATGAATTTGAAAACATGATGCTCTTTTTGTTTACCTATTTAATAAATAAAAATAATAATTATAATAAAATTCAAAATATCAATTTTCGATATTGGAAATTTAAAATATTAATTTAATAAATTATTATTATTATTATTATTATTATAACAACTAAATTATTTTTATTCTTATTTTTAAATTACAAATAAACATTATTTTTAATTACTGTTATTTTAATTGATTATGTCTCTAATTTTTAATTATTACCGTATTGGCCCTATTTTAATAATTAAATAAAGAAATTTATGATAAATTGTCGATATAATTATGTAAGGTAATTATTGAGAGATTATTGACTTGTTAAGCACTCAGAGAAATCTATTAATCATTTTTAATATTCATTTACTTATATTCATAAATTATTGAATTATAATATTTGTAACATTATTATATTTACAATGTAAATTATTTATTCTTAAACTAACACCAACAACTTAGAACTTGTAATCATTTAAGTTCTTATTTTTATTTTTTTTAAAAAAATAATAATTTGGCTTCATTTTGTATTCAGAGTCAAAAGGATTTTGTTTGATCATCACATTCAGATATGACATAATAACAACAACCATTTTATAATATCTTTGGCAGCCGGATGCCGGCAGCAGCCCGGCAGCTATATTCCATTCTTGTCCCATAATTTGAGTCAAAGGTATCCGGCAACAAAACTGATGGTCTGAATTTTATTTTACTTCAATGAAATATGAAATTTTGTTGAACTTATGAAAATGTTGTATTCATTTTATTTCGTTTGTTTAATATAAAAAATAAAGTAAGACATACATTAAATACAAGGGAATTCTTTTGTAGCAGAGTTCAATTAGGTGAATATAATACTTTTTTTTTAAATTGTTGATAATTAATCTAAAATTCTTTGAAAAAATTTGAAATGTATTTACAATGTTAGAAATTTGGCATTATTTTTTTTTTCTAATTATAAATAAATTAAAACTTTATTTATGATTTCGTGTGATTGTTAATACTAATTTTTAGTAAAAATACATATTTTTTTGGTCATATTTAATTTTTTTTAATATTTAATAGTTAATATTTTTATTTCCCAATAATTATAATTTAAAAATCATGTATATATATATGCATGTGCATATATATATATATATATATATAAAATTTAAAATTACTTGTATCATCGTCCAAATGGATGGATGCTACCTACAATAAGAGGTCGAGACAGTCAAGAAATGAGCAAAAAAGGGTTGTTTTGTATACCGAGAAAATTGAAAGGAAAAATCTGGATTTGCTTTCTGTATTACAAAATCTGTCTTCTACCCAAAACATCTAGCTATTTATACTAGGACATAGAGGTTTCCAGATTGTTACACAATTCGAATATACAGTGTAACTAAAATTAGTTATACAGTTGTTAATCTAACTACTACCTAGCTATACACCAGAATTTGCCGGTTCATCTTCTTCAGTTCAGCTTCTTGTCACAACGAACTTGAGCACCTGCTTTAACAGATTTCAATATTGTTCTAATCACATGCTGTGCATCTGTTTGATCACTGATGAGGTCCCTGCATCCAGTGCTCACTGATCATCCAACGCTCATTAGCTACTTCACTCTACTCTAACAGACACGAATTCTTCGTTAACCTATATAATAATAATAAATAGCACGTAACACGACGGGCAGTTTGGCTTTGATAGTAAAAACGACAATTAATTTTTCCAGTGGGATCATGAAATGATCCATAAAATTAAGATAGATTTGTTAAAATGCATAGACCAGTTCTATTCTCAGGAGACTTACCTTCCCCTCCATTCCCTTCCCTTCCCTTCCCTTCACCATTTGGCTGTATTATATCTCCCCCGCAATGAAATATGAATGAAGTTTGAACCCATATGTTACCAATTCAACCGACTAACCTACTAACTAACATGCATAAACCATGTAAGCCCATACATTTGCTAATAGATACTGTCACATTCTACAACATCTCCCTACATATGACTAAAAAAAACAGAATCATGGAGCATTCCTTCCTTAATCTTCTCGTCCTCATCTTCGTTTCTTTCATAACTTTTTCTTATATACATCATCTTCCACGAGCACAAGTCCAAATTTTTCCACCCAAATGTTCCCCCTGGCAAGAATTGACTTACTTTCCATCCCTTTGGAATTTAGAAACCGTTGAAAACGAAGTCGTCAATAGCTTCTCTTAAAGCACCTTGAAGGGTTGGCGTCAACCTCATGACTTCAGAACCCACATTCCATTAATATTTCACTTTTTGAATGTCATCCCAATTCAATAACTCGCCCTTCGTTTTCGATTCAGCAATCTCCATACTTTCTGCGTACCTTCGGCACAACACCAAAAAGGAAATTAAAGACACAAAACAAAATCATCAGTTGGAGTAACTTTCATTCGCAGCTGCTACTTATGAAGTCTCGGTTTGTTTTGCAAGATACCAATTGCCGACTGCTTAATGTAGAGAGGATATAAACAATAACAAATTGCATCTTAATTTTCAAAAGATTTATTCCCCTTTCTCTTTTCCTCAAGAATTCCGATTAGTTTAAAGTAGTTAAACATCATATACTTTCTTGTTTTACCTTTACCTCCTAAGAAAACCATCAAAACTAACGAAGCATAATAATTAATAACGAAAACAGAATAATTGTGGAAAGAGATATTACGTACGTAGAAATTCTAAGGACATCTCTATTTTAAAATATTAAAATACATATTGCTATTGTTTAGAATTCATATTTTAAAAGTCTTGGATGCAAGAGGGCAGAGCTAATTTATATATGCATGCATGCATGCATACGTATATGTATATAAATATATAGATATAGATATAGGAAAAAGATCAAGAATTCTTAACTTTACATAATTTTTTTATACCATATTTCAACTATTATATCAATGTACTTTTAATTGTTAAGATTAAAATTTTAATACAGAGGTTAGATATAATCTCAACTATTAAAAATCTCAGCTATTAAAAGGGCATTGATCTAACGATTGAAAAATTAGTGTAAAAAATTGTATAAAGTTAAGAAATTTTAGAACATTCTATATATATATATATATATATATATATTAAGAATTCATAGAATTGAATAAAAGTGTTTTGTTAAAATTGGAACCTTGAATATTAACAAAGCTAAGTTTAAGACGAAAATGTATTGCAAAATTTGAATATTGACAGAATATATTCGTACCATTGTGAACTTGGTCATAGATACGAGGGAGCTCCGCAAGATACTTACTTGACAATGAAGGTACAAGCAGCACTAGCAGTATCACGTCCACCGATCAACAGCCCCAGAATCTTATCAGCAATACCCAGTTCATTCATAAACTAACCATTTTCATCACTTATCAACAACATATGTGACAATATAACCTGCCTCGGCAAGATCACTTCTTCTTTGCTAAATAATCTTCAGAAGCTCGTGCCTGATAAAATTCGATGCATTAATAGCATCGTTAAAGACAGTTCCAGGACAATCAACGAGGATAGAAATGAATTTTAAAATTTAATACTATTTTTATTTTTACTTTGATGAATTTTATCAAGTAAATTTTGTGCATTTTAAAAAATTTTATTACATTCCATTATCACGATGGTAACCAAGTGTATTTATTATTATCGATTGGATTATTATCTTCTTTTCAAAAAATATGTCTAATAAAATGTACAAAATTTTTTCTTTTAAAATTTAAAAATTTTCCTTTTTTATTTAATGTGATATTCTATTATATTATTCCCATTCAATTTTACGACTTTCTTGTCTTAATAAAACTTTTTATATTTTCGTCTTACTTTATCTTAAAATTTACGAACTATTTATAAATATATTATAATATTACTTAACGTAATTAAAACATTAAAATTAAAATAAATTTAATTTTCATATCACTTATCATAAATTAAACCATTACTTTCTCTTCAAACAACTTATCTAACAAAATATACAAAATACACCCTTTATAAAATTCAAAAAATTTTTTTTCCCGCTGGGCACAAGATTTTGTTAAGGTGCCCTCTTAAAAGTGTGTATAAGCCGTCAACCGTTATTTCGGTACTAGAATTTTTTACTTTTTTATTCTTTTCCCTAGATCCTCAATCGTCTACTGTAAGAATTAATTATTGCGCTAAAGGGCAAAGGCGTCATTTTATTAAGGTATATAAAGTGTACTTGACAGCGTGTGGTGCTCAGAGGAGGTGTCAATTTTTCATTTCTGCTGCTCATCTACGTAAAAGAAAACACTAAACCACAGGGCTGTATATGATAGTACCCCTAATAACAAAAATCTGAAAATTCACCCTATGGCTTTATCAAACAAACAAACGAACGAGTATAAATATCTAATGGAATAGGAAATAAGTATATTGATCCCCTCCGAAAATGGGATATTCTTACAACTAATACATAGAAAAACCTATAAAGAGAAACGTCATGAAAACATGTACATGGTAAAACTAAATACAAACAACGGAAGATCAACACCTGATTTCCTCGAGCAACTCCACCCGCTGACACATTTTGGGTTCTCAACAATCTCTACTGTACATGACAGGTAGAGAAGACAAAGTGTAGGCATGAAATCACTGCATACAATGTATATTTTACCAGGCAGCATTCTTCCACAATGTTTGGAAAACATTGATGTAGAAATCTCCAAAAATTTCACTAGATTGATTGGATGGGAAAATAGAATAGGGAGAGAAAAAGATTCAAGAATATTTTCCGAGATTAAATACGCTCAGTAAACACAGAGAGAAAAGGCTCCAAGATTGGTACGCTCAGAAAGCAGAAGATAATTGTTTGGTGCATGATGTATGTAGATCAGGATTGGTTTACATAGAGAACAGGAACTAGCCCTGCCATTTTGCCATCCCTACCAGGACGTTTCTTCTTCACCTGTAACAAAATGAATGGAAGCATGTTAATGTGCGATTCCTAATAAATAATGATTGCTAGTCAGTCAGCTATCTACAAATAAGGGTTTGTTTGGGATAGAGTTCTTGTGACTTTAAATTCACAACTATTACTGAACGGAATCAGTAGCTGTAAGTGGGTGGGTGAGTGGTTGACAAATATTAGCTTACAAGTATAAATAGGTGATTACCAAAACCAGACACAAGAGTTGCCAATATACCCTAAGTTTCATGTAGCTCAGTGGAAGAGAAGAAAACAAAGGGGAAGAAAAAAAAAAGAAAAGAAAATTTGGCATGCAAATGTATCAGCATTGTGGTCAAATCCAATTATTAACAGCCAAACAGCAGAATAGAGATGCGCTACAAAGACCTGGTTTCATTATCTAAATTCAATCCTTTTCCTTTTGTATACTTACATAGAGCCATCCATCCACTTCATACTCAATTTCAACCTCCTCTCCCGCTGTCAAATTTAACTGCAAAGAAAGAAAAAAATTGCAATTAATCCCAATACACATTTGCAGCCAAATCACCACCAGGTTTGACTTTTTAAATAGTCCAATAAAGCAGATGCACCATCAGAGAGGGAAGAAAAATCTAAATTAATCCATCTGCATGGTCTACCAGACAATTATCTCAGCATCTAAAAACTAGCACACATAAAAACCTATCAGAAATTGACCTCCAAATCCAATAGACAGTAGGCATACTGCTTATCAAGATATGAACCTTGTGGATCCAATTCTACACTAAAAGTAACAGCTATGAACAAGTATACATGCTGAAATTGGAAAGACATTCTCATATATTGAGGCAGCAGCTCTGATTTACACGGCCAAAATTAGAGTGTGGACCTACCTCATCATCTCCGCCAGCAGTGAAGTCATAAAGTGCAGTCCCAATCTGTGGTTTTCCAGCAGAACTTGGCTCCGTATCTTGGGATGCAAAACTCTCCGATGCAGATCCAGCTAAAGGATTCTCAAATGACTCGTACCTTTCCATAGCAGGTGATGTGTATGGTGGAGGCTCCACTCTAATCTGCAAAAGCTTTGAAGAATCAGAACTTGAACTCAATTCATGAGATACAAACATAGATTCATGAAAAGTCAAGAACTCTTCCTGCAGAACCATAACTCTCATACACTGACAAAGAACGACATATGCATTATTCATAAACCTACTTGCTGTTACCTGCTATAACAATTTTGAGTTAATTGGAAACCAATTTATTTCTTGCCCCATATGACTACAATTCTTTAATAAATTCTTTAATTTATTGCTAAGCCTTTCAGGGAAACAAGGTTTAGAAGAAATAATAAATTCTTTAATCCTTCATACAATGGCCATATACATTTACATTTTTTATTGATATAGATATAGAAACAAATCTATCTTTAAATTTTCTGCCTGAGAGAAGAAGGTTAGGCTACCACCTAAAAAAGAAGTTTATTTCCCTTTTCTCAGTACAAAAGCCAACAAGAAATTATAGGCAAGTCTCCCTGATATATATATAATACCATGACTATTCATATATTTAAACTTTACTAATAAAGTTCCTGTTACTGAAATATCAATGTGATACCAATAAATTACTAATAAAAGAGTCAATCTTCAAAAGATTGCTAAAACCAGCTTGAAACTATGAAGTTGGTGGATGAACTACTAAGAGAAGAGATATAAACTTAAAAGAAATCCAGTTCAATTAGTTAATACCGAAGTTTGTGAAGACCCATAGGTGGATGGCTTTGAACTAAATAAAGATGGGTAATTCATTCCACCAAAGTGCGATGATATGGAAGTTTCAACTGATCCAGTTGAATCTGGGGAAGATGATCCATATGACCTTGCATCATCATCCTGCAAATAAAAATAACACAATTACTATTACAAATAAGTTTCTTTGGAGATGTATTACTTCCCACACAAGCTGTTGCATTCTATAGCCAATCGAGGAGGAAAATGACAAATGCCTCATACCTCCAATTCTGAAGGCTCTAAAAGTGATTTTGCCCACATATCATCATAACTAACTGAAGGTCTAGAGATGACATTCTCCTCATCAACATCTGGAGCATCAGTACCAGCGCCAGCAAGAAATTCGTTGACCTAACATGATGCAAAGATGACAAGTATCTTCACTTAAAAACTTATATTCAGAAGTAGCATATAACTGAAGAAAAAGTAATCTTGCACTTGAGCAGATGATAGCACATGACTCATCATAAGATTTGACTGCTATTAGTATCCACAAATGAAAAATTCAACACTCAGCCCAAGAGTTAACTTTAAAATTGTAGATAAAATCCTGATTTGGTTGTTTTCTAAGGATGATATTATCTATTTTGTTGTTTATCTCTTAAATGGTTTGAATCATCTTGATTCTCTTTATTTAGTTTTTATCTCTTGCCTAAAATAAAGAACTGTGGTTACATAACTTAGCCTATAAAATTTTGAATAAGAGAAGTGAGTCTAATTTTTCCCCTTTCTCTGCGGTGTTTTTCTTTGTTTCCTGCCTGGTTTCAACAATGAATTACACCTTAGCAAACAACAAACCATTTAAACATAAGGATATAATCTAGAAAATATATGGTCTTAGTTCTCAAAAATCTTTTCAACAAAATATCCCCATGGAAGAGCTTAAACAGAAGACACCCAAGTCCATGTTACTTTCAAAAAGTATACTGTTGCATTATATCTCAGTGAGAAGGCAATTCTCTAGCTGAGGTAAGCAACAATGAATTCAATGTTTACCACGCCTAGCATCTCTCCAAATAGGTAAATGATCTTTAGACAAGTAAAAATGCTCTCTGAAGACAAAGCAGCCAAAAGAATTTAAAAGATATAATAAAAAGATAATTTGCATGAGGTAGCAATGTGTCAGCAACAAGTCAAAGTTAAGGTGGGCAAAATAGGTTCCAACTATGAAACCACTTATACATGCTCATGGACAGCCGAATGACTAGAACTTTACAGACCTGGAACAATCATGGATTGATCTGAAAGCTGAACTTATACATTCCTTCCATGCATTGATTGTAGGTCACAAGCCCAACTTTCATTTTGAAAATTTACCGATTACTTCCATCTTTATTTTGTTTATGAGATGGTTCTTTCACTACACTCTAGAACTTATGACTGAATAGTTATTGAGTAAAATGTTTTAAATCATAACTCCAAGAGAAAAAAGTTTAATCATTTTCACCATTGAATAAGTTTTACCCTGTTCACCGCAGGAGCATTGTTTCCTAACAAGCCATCATCCCCAAGGTTTGATGCCCATGCATTTACTAGGTCGTCATCAAGTGCATCAGGCTCAGCAGGGGCCGGTTTAGATTCATAGATAAGGTCAGAAATTCCAGTGGCAACTGCCGGATCACTCAAACCAGTTGATGCAGTTATATTATGCCGTGTGCGATAGATGTCAATAAGTTTTGCGCTGTTATAGGATTTCAGGACCACGAAAACCAAAAAAAAAAAGGTCAAAAAGAGGATTATAAGATTGCATATAAAAATAGGCATTAAATAGAAAGCATCCCAAGCAACACTATATAAATGTAGTTATCTAAGGGACTTCAAGCTCAAGTCTCTTATCAAGTTAGCTTTTGAACAGTGCAAAGGCTTCAAAACAGAAAACAATTGAGAGAAATCACCTCTGCCAATGACTGTTATTCTCAAAGCATACAATTTGAAAGATTTATGAGTCCAGTTTTATGGATATTATAGGATTTATGAGTCAACTTATTATCTAATTAAGTAAACAAGTAAAATGTGCTTGAATGGCGCCTATGGACTTCCATGTATTTCATGTAAACCCCTTTAGACTCCCATTTAGTGAACAATTAAGTGCCAAAAAATTGTTTATAAATAGAAATAAGCAAACCAAGCAGCAATAAAATGCATTGCAATACCATAAAAAGCATGAAACTTACTAAGAATTCACAACTTCCCTCAGAGATTTTAATCAAAGAGAAAAATAAAATCAGAAATTTCATCAAAAACATGAATGCAACCACAATCTCAATAAGGTTTACTGTAAATACTACAATAGCACATTCAATATTTTGGGTAGAATGAAATTAAATGACCCAAGGATACAATGGGAAAAGTAGATGTGTTATGAAACAGGATATTTGCACACATAGGGCTACAAAAATAAGAAAAATTGCATATATACCATAAGGTATTAAAATTAGTGTCATGCATAAAATGATTTTATATACATAAATACATTGACAGCATACTCTATCTAAACGATAGATGAGATCCCTGGACTTGGACAGACATCAGAACAAGTCCAGCTAGGAAAACCACAATGCCTCAAATATAGCATAGTAATGTAATTTCATGTCATTTGCATAACTCCCTTCATGCATAAGGATCAATCATGCCCACTGACCTATTTAAATGAAACAGATAAATTTTAATTCCATGAACTAGAGAAAAACAACATGTAAATAAATACTGTACCTAATTGGACCCAAAGGAAGATACTTTGCTCTTGGCACGTAACAGAACAGCAAGACAAGATCTAATAACCTCTCATGAGTCTCATAAAGTTTCTTAAGTTCTTCATCTGTCCATTCTTTTTTTTCGTTATCATGATTGCGTATATCCCTAAAAATGAACTTGCAGAATTTAATGACATCCACAAATTGAAAGACAAACTAAAAGAAAGTGACAAAAAACTTGTATGTCTTACTTGATCAGTTCATCTTGTGCACTATACATTTCATCCAGAACCTTTATCATGGGACTTATCAAGAATCCAAGGCCTGTACCACTGGCTCCTTGATCTTCCCCATTACTGATATGCATCTCCGACAATTGTGACTGCACACCACCCTGAGCCAAAGCATGCAAGAATTCATAGATCTGTAACCGAAAAGGCTCACCAGACCTAATTGCCATGGTTGTAAGAGCTTGAGCAGCAACAATGCGAACCTGGAGTTTCCATACAGACCACATCTGATAAGTGAAAAAGTTCAAGAAACAATATACAATATAGTTTTAAACCATAACAACCAATCACGAGTTATCTGGCTTGTGCAAGTCATAATTATCATTACCCGAACAGGTAATAATGCACTGGATAGCATAATTAGTTAATAAAAGAAGCAGCACAAAAAATGTGGGCATAAACTGATAAAGCTTGGTCAATCAAGGTAGAGCAGATCATGGTTCCAGAAACCATTATCAGGCAATCAAATAAATCATATCGGCCACAGAATGGCAGGTTTGGGTGGGTTGCATAAAATGTTAACTCATCACAGACAGAAAAAATTGTCAGAATAGAATGACCTCCACGTGGAAAATAATACCTCCCAGCTGCCACTAAAAGCGCATCTCTGAAGCCGAGTCAATGCACCAGCAAGAGTGGGGTTGCGAGAACTAGCAGCAGTAACCATTTTATCTGCATCTAACAACATCAATGCAGTGCCAGGAGGAGTTGCAGATTCCCAAGCATATTCAGAAGCAGCATAATTTGCATTTTCTCCCAGGAACCAAACCTGCAAGTTTATTAGTTCAGAGATTAATTCCTGTTGTTTTTTGGATCAGTTGGTGTGGATTGCAAGTTGCATAGATTTTTGATATCTCACAGGACTTTTTCGTGTGGATTGCTAGTTCAGCTTGCATTGTTTATCCTTATTTGTATTATTTTCCAGTTTCTTATTTGAGGAAAAAAAAAAACAAAGCAAATCACACAATTAATAGACATGTATGTATGTATGTATGTATGTATGTATGTATGTATGTATTATTTTCCAGTTTCTTATTTGAGAAAAAAAAAAAGCAAATCACGCAATTAATATATATATGTATGCACATACGTACGTACATACGTATGTATGTATATGTGTATATGTAGATGCTTACTGCAGCTTGCACTAATCGCTGTAATGCGAGAGCTGACTTTGGATCAGATGCAGATACCCTATCTACTGATAAAGGTCCAAACATTGACCCAGGCTGTGGTGGTGGTAGGTCAAGCACTATAGTGACTGCTTCCAAAGCTGTGTGTTTTCCATCAGGACCAGCTCCAACAAGGCATGTCTGTAATTGAAAGGGAAAAATATCAACCAATTACTTGTATCATGACAGAAATGCGTGTTTGCACAAAACTATAAGAGACCAAGCACTAACATTTGCTTGATGAAAATACATATACTAGTTTTGCAACTTCCACGTAAGCACAAATCAATAGGGGATAAATAGATGGCAAAGACAAATTTGGAAGTAAAAGAGGCATGAGTACAATCAATAGGTCAAAGAACAAAACCAGCATGAGAAAATGCAAGAGAAGCATCACAAGAATAAAGTGCAATAAAACTTCCAAGCAATGGGGGTAAAATATTAGAGTTGATGGTCAATTGAAAACATACCTTCCATAGTAATTGTAACACATCAGCATCAATCTTCCCCGGAACTTTAGTGGCAAAGATCCTTGCAATTTCAAGAAGAGTAACAGCCATATCTGGTGTTGCCTGACAACCAATGAGATAAATAATAAGTAAATTATCTTCATGCAGCCGTCTAGGCATGGTTTAAATATTCTTTCAAAAATTTGAAACCATTACTTTTATCCTTTGAACAACTAAAATTTTATTAGATTAATGCAATGTATTTGGTAAGAAAATAAGAAAGTCAGGTATTAACTTCTACTGTCATCTTGATCAAAATTGATCACATATTGACAATGTATAGTGTCACCATACTTGATCCCAAAGCAGAATAAGACCAACCAGGGAAGTGAGTGTTATAGATCCCAACTTCCCTCTTCAAAAAACACACCCCCAACCTCTTAGGCTTTAGAAACAAACAGAATCTTTTGATTTAGTGAATGTTATTCCACTCAAGTATGTTTCAAAATTTTCCACATTGAAGGTCAATGCATCAAGAATAACAAAGAATATTAGTAAAGCAAGAAGAGTATAGCTGACAAGGCCCCATGGATATCTAGAATGTTATGTTCCTTATGAGTTGGGAACCATAAGCTTGAAAATGCCACAATGCCATCAATCATGAATACTATTAATTCTGCCGTGTCAAAGGTTCTCATGTTTCTCTCTTGCCAGCCAGACCATCTTTTAGTAATATGAGCTGATTAACTGGAATATGGATCAAAACATACATTTATTAACTGTGTTGAAGTTATATATAAAGAACAATATTCAAAACTGGTTAATCAAGTACACAACACATTAACTCCATAAAGTCAAAAGCTTGTGTTGAACAGTTAATAACCACAAATAGCATGAAGAAGCTTCACAGAGCCAAGATAAGTTGCAATCAATAATTCATGACATTTAGGCTTTGTTTGGGATTAAGGTTCTTTGACTTTCAAACCAGGACTGTTGTGGATAAAATTGTCAAAAATTACTAGTAAAGTGAGTGGTCTCCACTATAAATTAGTGTTACCAAACTTTATCTGCCATGTTTCAAATCACAGCAGAAGCACTGTAGTCCCAAATGAAGCCTTAGCCAGAAGACCAAAAACCAACTCTAGAATATCAAAAGTAAAACAAAAAGCTGATACTATACCATACATTGCAAAGATAAAGAAAAGCAGATTGGAGATAGAGGTGCCAATGCAGATAGACAATATATAAGATTTAATGTCTGACACTTACTTTAAAACGAGCATGCAAAGTGAGCAAAACATCATTCAACAGTGATGCTGGCCAGGCAGGATCAGAAAGCTCCGACGCAATAATAGATCCTAGCTCATCAAATGTTTCATATGGACTTTGCATCCATATCAATGCCTTGATTACCATTGCTCGAACATAAACACACTCACATGCTACAGTTGTTCGCACCACCTCCATCAGTGAAGCTAATAAACCTGCAATGGTGTCCTTGCTACCTGTTCCATTGGATACAGAGGATGTTCTTCGTACACCTAGTTGGAAGGGAAAAAAAGTCAAGGACAAATTATAATGATCCGCCATATAGATACTTTATTCTCTTTCCTATACGTTTGGCTATTGGTTCCTAATACACAAGATGTTGAGGCAGAAAAGCCAAACCCACAACTCTTTGTCAGATATACTTTTTACAAGTTCAAGATATCATGGACTAATTGCATAATCAAGTACAAATTTTTTTCCCTTAAGAAAGAATAACCTTAATCCATAAAAAGTTAGTCACAGATTTCATAAATTGGTCACGTAAATATAATAAATCATAAAAATTCAAAATAAAGAATCAATTTAGTTAAATGGAAATAGTAAGTGAGCCTTCTTTGTATTTTGAAGTATAAAGTAATGAACAACTTTTTTGCTGTTAAGTAGCTTTGCTTTTTATAAGAAACAGAAAATATGTATTGATAATTGAAGAATTACAAAGGGGATCAGGAATCCACCAAGCAGCCAAAAGAATTTCCTAAAGAGAGGAACCCAAAACCACACATAAGAATTATGTAGTTGAAACTACAGGGTAAAATCACTTATTTTTATAGTACAGGATAAAATCACTTCAGACAATGAAGTCAGGCGAATGACTACAAAGCTACCTGTATCATAATATAAATCATGGATGAAGAAACTATACTACCGTATACAATCATTTACAATTTCTTTGAAACGAAAAACATCAGATTTATCATGAACAAGAATCCTCTTGAATATTACAAGAAAGATTTCATTGAATGTATGGAACAGCAGAAGCAAAAGAAAAGATAGAAGACCTTCAGGGTGTGCTGTTTCATTAATATCTGATTCATGTGAATCTACAGTCTCAGAATATATATTAAAATGGACTCCTTCATCAATATCCTGTAAGCCTAAAGCAAATGCTGCAGCCCGGCTTTTCCCCATCTCCTGCACAACTCTAGCAGCTGCATGAAGTACTGGCCTAGAGAAACTACGGAAAGAACTTTCCAACCTAAACAAAAGAAAGAAAAGAAAATCAAGTAAAGAACTCTCAAAATACAAACAGCACAGTCATCAGACCCACTTTAAATGCAGGCACCATTCAAGCTGTCTTCCGCCAATGAGAATCCAGCATGTCTACCCTCATCAACATAGATTAAAATAGATTCTCCTGTTTCCAAAAAAAAAAAAGGAAAAAGAAAAAACAGGAAGGAACATAATCAACCTTCTCATTACAAGTTTAATAAGAGGTTGTGGGCGCCTTGTCTTTTGAGGTTTATCCTTGGAAGCCTTTGGCGGAAGTGTCTCATTTAATTCAGCCTTTAATGATACAGATGGGGCTTCTGGCAACTTGAGGATTTCCCTGGTCAAGCGGTACCACCCTGCAGCCCGCTCTTCAGTCCTACAGTACAGAAATGTAAGAACAGTTGCATTCTGGTAAGTAAAGGAGAAACGGAGGGTAATTAGAATAACCATATTCCTGTGAATTACAAGCATGATGCTGGACATGTAAGTAGAATGAAAAGAGAGAGAAGAAAAGGGAAAGAAAAAAATAGGGTTCAGAGAAAAAAAATGAAGATCTCAAAGAAAAAAAAAATTTATATATATATATATATATGATCAAGTGCCCCTATTTCTTACACAAGTTTTACACCATTGGATTAATGCATTTTGAATGACTGAATTGCATCTTAGTTATGCATTATTATGGTGCATTGACTAAACACTAGATTTAATCTCAATAATTTATGCAAAGAATAAGGTGCAATGGAGGCTACCCATCTAATCTCATCAAGGTTTCTTGCAAACACTAAGCCATATGTAAGATAAGCATAATCCTGAAGGGATCAACCTCTCAAATAGTTCAAAATCCCGAAAATTTAAAATATTATTTCCTAATTAATTTCTAAGCCCTATAGTCCTATTCCTGCTCAACCTTGTGAAAGAAGGTGAAAACTGAAAGTTGAATAAAAGCAAAAGAGAAATATATAGGAATAAAGACACACCTCTCGGCACTATCACTTCTTCCCAATACACATAAGATTGCTTCAAAACATACTCTTTCACTGGGATCTAGCAGGAGTTGATAGAGTATTGAGTTGAACTGGGATTTAATGTCAGGCCTCTCTACACCAAATTTCCAAAAAGCCAACCACATCATACATCCAAGGAAACACAAGTCCCTTATCTTACACAAAAAAAAAAAATCAAACACGTTTACCATCAAGTGCCCGAGCTTTAGCTAATGTATGACACAACCTGGCCAGTGACACTCTAGCAAGTACATCATGCAAGTGGAGGACATCCTGCAAAGCCCCTGATTATATAACAGCCAAAAATATGAATAGCAGTCACCAAAAGTTCAGCACCGTGGTAAAAAGCAAAGCATATTCATAAATGCAGCATAATTTCCTGCTATCCTAGAAGAAAAAAAATTAAAGGAGACCGGACCAGTCAAGAAAGTAAAGCTAAAAAACAATTTCTATTATTCTCATGGACCACAAAAGAGGAAATCAATTCAGCATCAGGAGTCTTTTAACAACTTGTCCCCAGGTTAGATGAGTATGAAACTAGCATAAATCTCAGAAACTTAAAAAACCTAAGAGTTGAAATGTTCAGGCTACCAGCTTCACTGATTAGATGAAGAACGAGGCTGTAAAAGGATATTATATTGAAATGAAAAATTGATTAATTAGATCTAGCGTTCATCTTGGAAGAACAATATCTTTCTCTTTTCATGTATGAAGGTATCTATGTTATTGAGGTATGCATGCATGTATTTTTGCATCTACACATGTATACACGCATGAATTTTTGCATTTGGTGTGTGAATGTCCATAATGCATGTAATAGGAAAATACATATTACTTCAAACTCCTTTACTTGCTATAGCTGTAAAAGAAAATAAAAAACAATACTACACAGAACTAAGATTAGGTAGAATACCTCCAGGAAGAACATGCTTTCCTGCAAGAGGATTATAAAGGTAAAGTGTTAGACACATAAAAAAACAATCCTCAATTCCATGACCGTAAGAGAATCAGTATATTTCCATGCCAGTAAAAGCAAAAGGAATTAGTAGGAAATTAAAAAATGATCACATCACCTAATGCCATAGCAACAGAATAAGGATCCATTGTGGCCAGTTCAGATAGGATTTCCAAAGCATGCCTCACAGCCACGGGATCAGCAAATGAAACACTACAGTGAGGAATAAAACATTTAAGGGGAAAAAAATGAAATTAAAGATACCAAAACTAGGCAGCATAAATCATAAATTGACACGAGTATAAAGGAATAATCAACAGAAAACACCACAAGGAAACCAAATATAAGTATCTAAAAGAGAACACACAGATATGTATACAATTTTCAAACTTCAAAATTACACATGTTAACAAAACGCAAACCATAGGAACAATTCAATGAGGCCATGAATTGTACAGGAACTAATATTCCCACCTTGAAAGAAAGAACTAAATTTTACCATCAAAGCAAAATATCAGGAGACATACAATCTTCAACAATGGGCATAGAGAAACTAAATCAGCAAAAGAATACTTGTTTTCACTTTGTTATGCACAATTAGAAAGGGTTGTAAAATAGTTCATATAGTTCAAGCTGTCACCGATGTCCAGTGTGACCAGTTTCTATAAATTATTTGGAGTGAAGACAAAGCGGAAAAGTTGAAAAAATCAAAAGAGTTAAAATTAGGATTTTTGTTAGAGATGTCTCGTGTAACAAGTTTCTATATATACCTTTTGAGGGAAGGCATAGCAGAAAATTTGAAGAAAATAAAAGGAGTTAAAAGATATATATATGAACAAAACATATGTGTTTGTCTGTCTTCTACCTACAAATCTATCTATCTAACTAAATCCACACATATGAACAACATCTGAATACTCTGTCTCTCTCTCACACACACTCGATATCCAAACAATATAGCGAAATGAACAAAGATAAAGCACCAACACAACAAAGAATTCCAACCAATGTTAAAACCAGAGCATAGAGAAACTAACCCCTGCACAGCACGATGCAGAAACACTGGGTTTCCTGGATCCAGAGGGATTCTCCTCAAAGCACTTAATGCAGCATATTGCAAGTTACTCCGTATGATAGACTAATAATTAACAACCAATCATCCAAACCAAGTAAGAATGCAATAGTTTGTACACATAGATAATAACAAGGAAAAGGCATTAACTTGTTACATGAATCAGTTAGTAGTCAAATCAAAACCAAGTCACATAAATGAAATAACTAAGTCTGTCAAAATAACAAAAATGTCTGATATGAAATAAGAAAACAACTGTGATTTTTTCCTAACATGAGGCAAACATCAGAGGGCTTCCCCTAAGATTGTGAAGTTAGCATTATTTTTCCACTAAGAAGTAAAAATTCTGGCCATAATAAACTTTATTCTGGGATAAAAAACAAAAATAATTAATACAATGAAAAGAGGACAAAAGAGAGGTCCAACACAGATTTAAAGATCAATAAGACAGAATTTACATCGTGATCTTATACAAAATATGAGGTACAGTAAACAGTACTGTAAAAAAGCATCGCAATTTCTGAAAATAAAAAATAAAGAAGAGTGCTGGAATTCTTTAGCAACTGTAGCCCCACAATGATGACAATAATAAACGTTACCTTGTGTACATTTTCAAATTAATTGGCAGTTTTATTTTTTCAAAAAAGATCAGCATGCTAAAAGTATGATATTCATGGAACCAAATAATTCCAACAAGAAGTAATGACATGGCAAGAAACTAGAGGTAGAATGATAATTTCTATTCTACTGAGATGCTAATTTACAAAAGTTCAGTATAACATTGTTATGCTTACCTCTTTATCACCACCTTTGGTCCCAAAGACACCCTTCTTACGTTTTTGAGGGACATCAGCAACCTGAAATTGAATACACACTTTTAGGACAGGGACCTTTGAGGTTTGACCTAATAACAGGTGGACCAAGCTGGATTGATTTTTGGAGCAAAAAACATCCCATCATCAGCAGATATCCATTTAATTTAACAAATGGATAATATTAAGGTAACATCATATAAATAATAAATATCAAATGAAAAAAGAAAGAAAGAAAGAAAGAAAGAAGAGGCAGAAGAAGTTACAAAAAGCTTATTGACAAGAATGAAGAGTTAAATTGGCAATTCCCTTAATTACACAGACAATGCGGCACAAGCAGATAATTTATTTTCGGTAATTCTATAGTCATCATAACGTATAAGAGAAGGCCTATTGATGAAGAAGCATGAGGAAGCTAA
Organism: Swietenia macrophylla; assembly: GCA_032401905.1. Taxonomy (NCBI): domain Eukaryota; kingdom Viridiplantae; phylum Streptophyta; class Magnoliopsida; order Sapindales; family Meliaceae; genus Swietenia; species Swietenia macrophylla. The sequence goes on along the minus strand of CP135561.1, from coordinate 7,503,606 downwards.
GCTAAGTTTAAGTAGATCAAATGCAGAACTACAGTAATCTCAGACTGCTTTTAGATTATCTTTTTCAATAAGAGTTGGGCTTTCAATATATCAAATTAAAAGAATTAAAATTGGTACTTATAAAGCTCTGGATTTTTTTTTATTTGGATTTTGGTACTTCTACCAACAGCTTAAGATGATGATTTAGAAAGGAAATTATCTAAGCTCAAAACTACATTTTTACAACAAGGCCCAAGCTTTACATACATACACGAGTGTGTGAGTGAGAGTGTGATAGAGAGAGAGAAAAGAGTGTTTAAGCTCAACATAACACTCCATCCCTAACTATATTGAATTAGCATGGTTTTGACCTTAATTTTCATTATTTTGTGTTAATGGTTTATACAGCACAAGCTACTACACTGTGTTGTATCAGATTAGTAGAGGAACCGAACCTGAATCAACCCAAGCCCTGATATAGGTGAAATTGTCTGTTCCCTAGGTGTGATTAGCATCACTTTGAATCAAATCGCAGCCCTTGGACTTCCATTTCTTCGGGTACCCTTCCTTTCTTATTCATAGAAGATGGCTGGTGGGAAACGGAGAGAAGATTCAGTTTTGGGAGGACATTTGGGATGTTCCTTTTTTGTTCTATTACCTAGACTTTGCAGATTGACTCACAATCACAGGATATCTATCAAATCTAGATTGAATTTCAGGCCATTCCCTTTTATTTGAAACTGGAACTTCAATTTCTTAGCCTCTCTTCAGGCCTCAGTTTCAAAAGAATTTGAAGATGCTTTGTTTTTCTTCATTCATTTAAATGAAGGAGTTTTAGCTTGATTTCTATAGTCTGAGAAAGGCTCAAGCATTGATATAGCTTTTGAAATCATTTGGTTCTCACAAGCTAGATAGATTTTTCTTGGAGATGCTCTGTCACTAATTTTATATCCTGGGAGTATTTTTGGGGTTAGTGGACAGCATGTCCACCTTTCATTAACTTTCTTTTTACTGACACAAGCTTAATTTTGCTTTTATCAAAACATACACGTAACATAGGGCAAATTGACGAGCTCAATGTTATTTTCATAACAGAGTAAAAATCGGTGAGCTTTTCAATTCCACCGATTCTAAAATGCATCATAAGTCAACTGAAAAAAATTGTCTTATTGTTATAAGCAATCTAACAGAAACAATCTTTCTGTAGAGTCCGAACATCATTTTCTTGTAAGCAAGGACACTATGCAAACAATAAAACATCCATCAATTATAAATGAAACAACATAAAAATGAACATACCTTATCAAGAATGCCGAACACAATTTCATACAATTTGAACAAAATTTCAGTGTTGCTTGATGGAGCAGACGTAAGAGCCTTTAAAGCTTGCAGTCTCCTTGCTTGAACTTCATAAATAATAGACAGACATAGTCAAACACTATCTCCAATTATGTTAAAAGACACTTATGCTGTTGTTAGAAATCAACAATGTAACTACAAATGCACAATCACATTTTCATTGCATCAAAAATATCAACCCCACCCCCCAACCCCGCTCAAAAAAATAAAAACAAGAAACAAATATCTGATCACAACATAGACTATTTGATAACATTTTAAATTAAGATAAATACGTTCTGATAACCACAAATAAAAGATAACATGTTACAACAACTATGACAAAAAGATAAAATGTTACGACAACTTTGCTCTGTTTTCAACCGTACCTTTTTTGTAAATGGTGATTTAAGACTTAGTTTATGAAAAATCAAGGACAAGGGAGAGTTACCAAACTAGATCAGTGGTGCAACAAGGTTAAAATACTAGGGAATGCTTTGCAGCACATATTTCAAAATATAATTCACAAGGTTAAAAGGGAATTTGCACATAAACATCCTAATAATCACTCCAAAAATATGTTTGAAAGATTTGATCACCCATTCTGTCTCTGAGATTAGTCCAGAAAATGGTCATTTGCATGACATGAAAATATATGAATGATAGCATATGGCATACAGAAGTATGTAATAAAATTTGAACAGCTCAAATAATCAGATTACAAGATTCAAATATCATGTAAAACTAAGAAACCACTTTACATTCAACATCTTCATTTGAAGCCTCTGCAGTAAGCTGATTTAGTATTCGTGGCACAACATCAGCTCTAGTCACCCCTCCAACAGCATCTATGTCAGCAAGAGCATCCCAGTTTGGAGTGGGGATCCCACCACCAGGGCTTAAGCCTTGTGCACCAGTATCAGATAAAATTCTTGCCAAGTAATAATAGACGTAACGTAGGACAGTCCTATCTTCACATTGCTGATCAAGCTGTAGATTTCATTGAAAAATGACATCAGTGGCCATCCATTTATTCCGCAAGAAACTGGCTCCTCAAAACCCATTTCAAATCCACATTCCTCAGTGAAGAATAAATATACTAGGTGCAGCATTAAACCAAGAGCTGAAAGCATAATCCTCAGAAGGTCTTTACCATTAATCCCCCCCAGTATCCTTGGAGAAACTAATTGCTTGTTGGCTTCTCAGGATACCAGTATCTCTAACCCTAATATTAACATAACTAAGAAGTAGCACAAGTAGGGAATAAGCATCTACTATTTCTAACTCTGACCTCAACAACTCCCAGATTGAGTGCCACATAAGAATCCCATAACAGCTCATGGTCCTTGGCATAGTTTGACATGTAATCGGAAGCCCGATTACACATTTCTGGAGGATACTAAAAGGAAGTTTGTTGACTCCTAAAGAAGTACCGATGCGGGGACGAAGCAGAGACAGATGTGAGCTTAGACTCTAGTGTATAATAGAACAGACAAAAATTGAAAAGCCAATTGAAACATTAAAATCATGAGATTTTACGCAAGAACGAATTTTCAGAGAAACCATCTAAGTTTGGGATTCCAATTTTCGAGGTTAAAGTAAACAAAACAAGCCACCTTATATGGGATAGGGAATATTCAATGGCATTCAGATAACCAATAAGATTTCCAAGCAGAATTAAGTAACCTCTAGAGCAAAACTGTAATTCATTTTTATAAATTTCACCCAAGATTCCAGAAAGCGTTCAAAGAAATAAGAGAAGTTGTAGAGGCGCCGAAACATACCATGAGAAGTGATGGTGCCAATGAAGGATCAACAGAATTGTACACAGCCAGCTTGGGAAACACATGGTGTACCAATTGCTTCTGAGAACTTTTCTGTTGACAAAAATTCAAAGTTTGCAATTAAAACACACAAATTCAGAAGTAAATCAAGTTTGAAAAGAGGAAAACAAAAAACAGACAATAATTACCTGATCAGACGTAGCAGCTAATTCATGAATACTCCTCGCAAGTTGTGCATATGAAACCGACTGTAAATTAATACAACACGTAATCAACATTTAGCAAATTAATAAAAAGAATTAAACAATGAAAGTAAGCTTTGCTACGACCTTCTTCTTCTGCTTTTGCTTCTGAGGCATGATATTGCCACGAACAGGATTCAACACGGCCATAGCAGCAGAAACGGTATCATTTTGGATCTGCATGAGCGCTGCTCTCTTCGACTTCTTCTCTCCTAATGTAGTCTTCGTCGAAACCCCTCCGCCCACGTATGCCGATGGAACGGACGTCGGAGGAGGAGCTGCCGAGGACGTCGATCCTGACGACGCCGTAGCAGTTGATGATGCGGTCGAGGGGTCCGCCGTTATCAGATCCATTAACGTCGTCCCCGACGAGTCCTGTGATCAAACAAAGAATAAGAAGTAAAATTGTGTAAAATGGAATTTGATTGACGAAAGTAAAGAACGGGATCTGCGAGTGAAGGAATTTTGAGGGAATAATTAATTCAAGTAAATTAATTACCGCCATGACTATGGCAGGTTGGTAGTGTTGATTTGAGAGATCAACTACTTGGTTTGTCTGTTCTGTGGGTAGAGATGACTGTCGTTGAAATTGAAATTAGCTGTTTCAAACGGAGCCAATTTCAGGGTAGGAGACTAAAGCACAGACGATGATGCCTTCCCCGAATTTTGTTTCTTTTCAGATAGATCCCTTAGTTTTTAAAAAATATTAAATAAAAACATATTTTGATACAAAAAGACATATTCATCCCTAAGATGTTGTTAAATACACATTCTAACCCCACTAATTTTAACAACACGTAATTTAACATATATTAAATTCTTAAAAATTTTTATAAAAAAAACATTAATTAATTTTCCCATTGCAATTTTCTTCCTCAAATTAATTTTTACCTTTTTTAAAATTTGTTTGACTCTCCATTAAATTCAAAAAGTGAATTTTAATCCATAAAAAATGAAAAATGGAAAGAAAATAGGGTCACCAATGACTAGTAATCAAAAGTCAAATACAATGAATTTTATTGTAGATCTGTGCGGATCTGTCGTTGAAAACATTAATTTCCTGAAACTGAAATGCTTCGAGAAATGAGGGGTAATAGTTGAAATTCAATGCTTCAGGAAACAGAGCAAGGGAGAGATGATAAGACTGAAACAATTACAAAGCGCAGGTTAATTATGACGAAAATAATTGATATTAACCAAAAAAAAAAAAAAAAAAACCCACGAAGACCACATTTAACGGTGTTAATGCGCTTCTAACGATTTTGTTTTTTGGTGATATTTAAGTCAATTATAAATAACAATACAAGTATATTTTTAAAAATAATGTATTTCTTCTTATAAAATTTCCCATGTAACAATATTTTTTCAAGGCTCTTTGGGTTTTTGACCAAAAAAAAAAGTCTTATTTTTTTAGTTCAATTACTAATTTAATTTAATTTAAAATTTTATTATATTTAAAACTAAAAATTTAGCATTTGGATAAAATTATTCTCAAATTTTTAGTTGATCAATAATACTCTATCAATAAATTTTATTAAAAAATAATTTTTTAATAAAATTTATCAAAAAATAATAAATAATATATTATAAAAATTATTTTTACATCAATATCTCTAAAAAAAATACCTTAAGGGAATACTATTTATTAACTCAATAGTTAGAAGTAACTTGGAGTTAAATTTTTTATTTCAAATATAAGAAATTTTGGATTCCAACTACAAAAATAAATGAACTTAAAAATTAAGTTATTTTTATCAAAAATCCCTCTTTTTTTTCTGTATTTAGGACTGTAATGAACCTAATAATGAACATTATACGTAGAGTATAGTCTTTAATAGTGGTTAACATTAACTAATAGAACTAACTGTTTCGTGACATTTTTCAAAATTTTTTATAAGTTAGTGTCATATTTGCGAAAATGTTTCAGTAGTATGATATTAAGTAATTGATCGATATTTATCGTGTAATTATTATCATAATAATTAAAGAAGATAATTTTGCTGACTCGACGATTCAAGCGATCCCGTTTCGGAGCCAATGTGTCGGGGGTAATAAGAGTTGAGATGTATTTATCTATATTTAATTTCACTAAAAAAAGTTATAATTCATTTCAGACACGTAATTTTCCTTGCAATATGTAAATTAATTTTGTCCGACCAAATTGTATATTCAAATCAAAGCTTTTCAACTTTACATCAAACCCTCTCATATTGTGCCACGTGGTAAGAACAGTAATTCATACACAGACACGCGGTGTGAGAAAAAGCACGAGAATCTGCTCTCTCTCTCTCTCTGAGAAAGAGAAAAAGGAAGACTCTTACCAAAGAGTCTAAGACTGGAAACTAAGACCTGTCTATTTTCTTCGTTATTTCTTCCTTCGCTTTTCCTTTTTGGTTTTCTCGTGCTCCATTCAAAAAGCTAATGATACAAATCGCACGATTCGATCTCGTCCTTCAGCTTGTTTAGCAATCCAAGTCGCCGAGTCGAGCGCTTTTGACCGAGGTATGTTTTGGTAAATTCCGTTGATTCAGTCTCTCAATCGCGAAGATTTTATTGTGTTTTTTATTTCAGTTATGTTTATTTTTTGCTATTTGTTAAGTTTCTGAGAGTTCGGTCTAGATTTTGCTGAAATGTTCTCTTATTGTGTATGAAAGAACATTGGATATCATGCGGTTTTCGGTGCTTATAGGGGTCAAAGATTTTTCACGTTTTACTATTTTTGGCTTCTTTGATCGGCACTGGTTTCTTTTGTGATAATTAAAATTTAATGTTTTAATGTTTACGAGGATATTTTATATGACTATTTTGGTAAAATTTATTTGTCTTTTAGTTCCTAATTTTTAGGGCCTTTTGTTGTATTACTCTTACGTTAATTTTGAACTTTACAGGGAAAGTTGTAATTTGAGTTTGATCTGATAATAATTTTTATGCTTAAGACTTTTTTTTGGGATTCTTTTTAATCTTTCGAAACTTTGTTTTGTTTTTGTTCGAGCTGTTATTAAATGTTGAAGATAGTATTTAGGCGCCAAAATTGCATGCTCATTCATTCACCGATAGGCAGTTTATCCTTAATTGATGAGGTTATTTTTGTTTTGTTCGGTTTAAACTGTACATGGGAACTTTATTATTCTCAAACAATACAAGTAAAATGGTGAAGATACCCCGCTTTTCTTAATTTTATTTGGTATTGGGAAAATTCAAGTGAAGTTTAGATTAAGTGTCTAATGTTAAGCTTTCCGGTAATTGCTTATCGAAACAACCATGGTTTCAGGTTAACAGGTGATTTGAGTTTGGAAATTCTGATGCTGAAGAAATAAAAAGAGTTGAAAGTTTCACTTACTGGGCTGGAAAATGATGGAGAGTGGTTCAAATTTCCCTGGAATAATAGGGCTAAACAACCATGTTAGCAACTATGATGATTTGTCCCAAGGATTTTACCACAAACTCGGTGAGGGAACCAACATGTCAATTGACAGCTTTAGTAGCTTGCAAACAAGCAATGGTGGAGGGTCTGTTGCGATGTCTATAGATAACAGCAGTGTTGGATCAAATGAATCGCATACTCGCATTTTAAACCACCAAGGGTTGCGGCGCCGTGCTAACGACAACTACTCTGTTGCACATAGTGTAAATCGTCGAGGAAGAGTCACACATGCTTTGAGTGATGATGCATTGGTTCAAGCTCTTATGGATAGCTACTCTCCCACTGAGGGGCTTGAAAATTTTGATGAGTGGACAATTGAGTTAAGGAGGCTTAACATGGGAGCACCTTTTGCACAAGGTGCTTTTGGGAAACTCTATAGAGGTACCTACAATGGCGAGGAAGTTGCTATCAAGATCTTGGAGAGGCCAGAAAATAATCCAGAAAGGGCGCAGTTGATAGAGCAACAATTTCAACAGGAAGTCATGATGCTGGCCACTCTAAAACATCCAAACATAGTGAGGTTCATTGGCGCATGCCGTAAACCAATGGTTTGGTGCATTGTGACTGAATATGCAAAGGGAGGTTCAGTTCGGCAGTTTCTAACAAAACGACAAAATCGATCAGTGCCGCTGAAATTAGCAGTAAAGCAAGCCTTGGATGTTGCGAAGGGAATGGCCTATGTTCATGGGCTTGGATTGATTCATAGGGATTTGAAATCGGATAATCTGTTAATATTCTCTGACAAATCCATAAAAATTGCTGATTTTGGGGTTGCTCGGATTGAGGTGCAGACTGAGGGAATGACGCCAGAGACCGGAACGTACCGCTGGATGGCTCCGTAAGATCTTTTGTCTTCTAAGATGCCAAGAATACTTTTTCTTACCTTTTTCCTTTTACTTTGCTAGGTACTTTTGCAATCTTATTTTTGCCACTTACAATATTGTCCCGTGATAATACTCTATAGACTTTTTTGAGTTTCTTGCCCTTGATTTTGTTGCTTTTCATCATTTTCTGAGAGGAAATCTACCAGTTTTTTGCTACTTCATTTCTCTTTTGCCAAAATTTTGAACCATAATCTGTTTCAGTGATTTGTTAACAGTACTATAGGAAGAAAGTCTATAAAGGAAAAAAGAAAGATGTATTATTATATGTGATTTATGATACGTCACGTGTATCCTCAAACTTTGAATTTATGGACTTGTTTATGCTCTGGATTTCATGCTATTGATTCTAACTAGATGATGATATCTTGGACTATTTTGTGTCATGGCAGGACAATCATAGGTAAAGTTTTCCATCTATGCTGTAGAAACATTGAACATACTTTAATTAGGGGGCGCATAGAAACTCTTCACTGCTGTTTATTGGTGTTTCAACAGGACTTGGATATGTCAACTCTTCACTGCTGTTTATTAGTGTTTCAACAGGGCTTGGATATGTCGTAATGTACCAATTTTTTTGGTCTTTTACTTTTTGTTTCATTTTTCCTTTTTTTATTTTTAGTTAGATCACCTAATTCATGTATAAATGAGTTTATATAGTTTATACATCGGCAGCCTATATCACAAAAGTTAAGTCCATTACTAACATTCTGTATCAGGTCCCATGCCTTGCTATATGACTCCTTGATTGCCATGATGAGTGCTATAACTTGTATTATTTGGACCTAGTAAATTCGACTTAATAGTACAAAAGTTAAGATCATTACTCTTAACTTTCTTTATGTCTATGGTTGTGCATGAGAAATGACTGATCCAACTGATCTGGTTTAGCTCACTTTGGACTTTTAGGCAAATGGTTGAGTTTGGTTTGTACAAGGTAAAAACAGATTTTTTATAGTTTTTATATGTAATAAGCTGCAAGGCCCACCAAACCGATTATACTTATATACCATCAAAGAATGATAATGAATTAGACATAAATATGTTAGATACTATGCTAATCCTCTATATGAAAATATATATTATAGTTAGTTATTTTCTTTCAGCTATTGACATAAACTGAAGCAATTCTTTTGCCAGACAGTTTGGTTTCAGTTTCTCCTGAACTAAGGTCCTGGATCTTTGTGGGTCAATCACTTTGGCTGAGTTCAGTTATTTTTGCAGAGGACAAAAACTACAAACCCCTGCCTGCGTCCATTTTTCCAAACATTGGATGGATTTCGATTTTCATATTGGTTATCTTCACACATTGAAGCTGGTTCTAGTTGAGACTTCACATGAAATTATTGAGAAGTAGATGATGTGTAGACAAGTCTGTTATGGTATATAGTATCACTTAATGAAATATTTGTCTATTTTAGTTTTATCTTTATGTACATATCTTTTATGGTAGCTTTTCTTATTTAGACATGATTTAAAATGATAAATACCAAATACAATTTAAGAATATGAATAGTTGATGAATTTGGCGATTAAAGCTTCATTAGTAACATAGGGATTGGGATGAGTAATGGTTTAGGCCTTCTTTTGTCTAGTTGCTTTTGTTCTTACTTCGTTCTCTTGTATGCATCAATTTTCTTCTTACCAAATAGGACTTACTATTAACTTAATTTGGAGTTTAATCAGATTTAAAGTAGGTAAAAAATTCTGAATATGATTAAATGATGAAGATATTTCAGATAATTTTAAAAGAAAATGATATTATTGCTGTTGCATGTCCTTATTTTTTTCCCAAAGACAATGCATGTCTTTTTCCAGGATAAACAAATTAAACTCAAGTAAAAATATAAAAAAGAGAGAAAGAAAGCTAAAACAAAAGAAATAAGGATGATTGAATTGAAGATATCCAAAAAAATTAACCTTAAAATAAATGTTAAGTTGCAATATAGGACAAAATTAAGAATCTCATTCGCAGGTAATGCATGGAATGCATAATAAGTTAGGACATTGGTTAATGAATTATTGCATAAATAAGTTAAGGTCACCGAATGGGATGTTGGCTCTGTTTTGAAGGTATAAAAGGGGGAATAGGTATTTGGGTTCAAAATTTTTTAGTTGATCCTGAGTTAATACCATAACTTCCATAAATGCACAAAAATTGGTAATTTATTCTATCCTTTATTAGAGGAGTTTGGATGAAATATCAATCTTAAGATTCACGGTAAGACTTCCTAATGAAAGTAACTCTCTCGAAGTCTACTCGATTGGAGAGTGTGTAGGGAAGAATAATTATTTATGTAACAGCATAAGGCTTTGCTTGTGAGGTTTGTAAGGTTGATTTCAATTCAGTGAGCACTTATGCCAACATGAGATTCAAACTTGATTCAAGTATGGGCATGCCTACAGACGAAGAGCTCTCTAAAGGTGCTAGGTTCTAGGATTGCTCAAGATGCTATGCAACAAAAGTACACTCTGCCAAAGAGGGCCCTTGAGGTCTACTTAAATGTTGTATTTATAAGTACCTAATGCTATAAACAAAACTGCCATAGTTGTTCAGTCCAGTAGCAGTTTCTATCAACAAAAATTGTTGGTTCATTTAAAGGGGATTAAAAATAAATAAGCAAAGACAAACAGATTAACAATAATTATTGTAATATGCTAGGGCCAACTTTGACGTGTCGATTTTTTCTCTCTTCATGATTGGCAAGAATATGTGCTACTCCTGTTGTTGTTTTTGTTCCTTCTTGTAATGAGCCTAGTTTATGCATTTCACTTGTTTTGTGATGTTGATGTTGACACACACACACACACACACACACGCACGCACGTGGTACTTAAGTGTTATCAGAATTATCAAGTGTGGATATCTGCATTTTGTTAAAATCCAGACCAACAACTCTTGAAGTTGCTAAACGACAAAAAATTGTGGATTCCAGTGCAAAAAACTGTCATTATCTGTGTTTATTGTAGGACAAAAAATTGTTAGTAGATATGGGAAGTCTAGTGTTATTGCTTTTTCTTAAATCGTCTATCATTGGGTTTTATACCATCATGGTGTTGTGAGCTTCTTTTTTTTTCTTTTTTTGGAAGGTGAGGTTTTTGGCTTAATCTTGCATTAGTTACTGATTGTGAATTCAATCCTTTTATGGTTGTACAAATGTTTTCAAATGTTTTTTGAGGTGCAGAAAAGAGTCAACATCTTGTGCTTTTCTCTTGGTGACATCTAATATCACATATGCAGATACTGTGAACCTGTTTTGTTCTCGTGTTTGCTTGACAATTGATTTGCTCAAAACAAATTATCCAACATTTTTCCTTTAATTAATAGTATGACGTGCTGGTTTTTCTTTTATTTCTTTAAATTCAGCTCATGGATGTGGGCTGCTAAAGTGTGATAGTTATTGTGTCTCTGCAGGGAAATGATCCAGCACAGACCTTACACTCAGAAAGTAGATGTGTATAGCTTTGGCATTGTTCTTTGGGAACTTGTCACTGGATTGCTGCCATTCCAGAACATGACAGCAGTGCAGGCAGCATTTGCAGTTGTCAACAAGGGTGCACGTCCAATTGTTCCTAATGATTGTTTACCTGTTCTTGGTGAGATTATGACTCGGTGCTGGGATGGCAACCCTGATGTCAGGCCACCGTTCACTGAAGTTGTCAGACTGCTTGAGATTGCAGAGACTGACATCATGACCACTGTCCGCAAGGCCCGTTTCAGGTGTTGTATTACACAGCCAATGACAAAGGACTGATCTTCAGGAGAAATGTAAATGAAAAGAATTATAAAAAAAAAAAAAAAGGAATCATAAGAACAGAGGAAGAGAAGGGAGCCACGTATGGTTTTGTCTTAGCTTTGTGTATTTATCAGGTTTAATTTCTTTCTTAAGATAGAAAAAAAAAATGACAAGTTATGATAAGCAGTGATGTTACTTGGGTTTTCTTCTAATGGATTTATGTTGCTAAATTAGTTATTTTGTGGATGCTTGATGTGTATGTACACATGATGTCTACCTTGTTTAGTTATGTTTCCTTGCAAGAAGTGGCTGGCCGCTCAGATTGTTATTTGCCTGATGAGGTCTGATTTCTTTTGGGACTGAGCTACTTTTAGTTTTTTAATTGACAGCTACCATAGAATGAATTACGAGTGTTGTTTATTAAATTCTTTGGCAGTTACAGGATTGCTCAATTATGTCATTTAGGTTGGCCGGGGGTAATTACATTTTACCCACTTATACTACTACAACTACTACATGCCCCATCTTCAATTACTCAGCAGATAAATACCTCTTCTAGCTGCTCCTTACAGGCAACAACATTTTCATATTGATTGTGAAATTCAATAATCAAATGATTATCTTTAATCAATTTATAAATTTTCAATAGCGTTTTCAGTTAGCTTTCAATTGCTTAGTGCTATTGACAAGTAAATAGCTATGGTCTATATGGGAAATTGCAAGTGTATTTTTTTGACCGTTACCTACTATTAATTAACCTTTACCTTTATATTTTGTTATTATTGAGAGGTTATTGAGCTCATTCATCACATGATTTTGTGGCTTTACTGTCCAAGTACCATCGCTCTCTTTTGCAGCATTTTCAGTGGAAGAGGCGAAGTGACCATTTTTTTTGTTGCAAATTTGGCAAATGGGTTCCTCTGCGCTGTGTCCTGTGGCACGATTACCTCCTCTGTTTCTATTAAATGCTTGTCCTTTACCACCATGATTCTTCTTCTAGTTCCGGCCAGTGTTGATTGTTTGCATCTACATTTGTTTCCATGTGGATGTTTCCAGAGGATTTAGCTTTGTTTTAATCTGCTTTCAAAGATAACCAACTGTGCAAATGCATCCTGAGCATGCCTATATCCGTTATTGAAGCTATGTTAACATGGGTTATTTTCAGGTAACTCCTATAAAGTTTCATAAAACCAGATATAAATATAAAGTTTCTTAAAATTAATTATACTATTTTTTAATAATATTATTATTATATTTAATTATTAGTTGATTAATTAAAATAATATAAATAATTAAAATAAATTTATATGTATAACTTTTATATATTAATAGTATTTTTCACATATTTCTTTTAAAATTTTAAAAAAATAATAAAATATATTCTTAAAAATTATTTTTTATGTGTTGATATTAAATTTAATTTACTTTCCTATATACATATAAGGATAATAATTCATTATCTAATTTAATTTCATTTGATTTGGGCAATTGACAATATTGAAAATTAAGATAATTCTTTATATTAAACTTTCCAAAATTTCCTATTTCTATTTTGTGCAATAGATTGAATAAGTACGATAAAAATTGCACTTAATTTATATATTTTATCAAATTAAATTAAATTAAATATTAAAATTTAAAAAATAATTTTTAAAAATACTTTTTGTTAATTTTTTAAATTTTAGTAAAAATATATAATAAATACTACTAATATATAAAACTTATATACATAAATTTATTTTAATAATTTTAATTAGTTAATTAATGATATCATTGTCAAAAATACTATATATCAATTTAAAAACTTATATATGTATATAATTTTATCAAACCTCCAAAAAAGTACAATCATAACATCATACACTCCATTCCCTTACTACCTAGAGGTGTGCTTTCCATGTTGATGTTTCCAGATTAATTGGTTTTTTTTTCATATCTAAATTTAAATAATATTTATTTTTCTTTTTAATTTTATAGGTTTATTGAGTAAAAAAAAGTGTTGGGAGGATATTATTTGTTTTAATACTTCACCCGAAATTAATTATAAATATACATGGCAAAATATAAAAAATAAAAATAAAAATTTAAATAATATTTTAATCATGGGCTGAAAAATTAGAAATTAATTTTGAAATATTTATGAATGGTTATATTTAAAAATTTTTCAATTACACAACTTGAAAGTTGAAATCAAGATTCAAAACAAAAAATAAAAATTTACAACATTTAAAATTTTAATCTTGTTTTAAATTTTTATTTTTTAAAAAAAATTAATAAAAGAGATTTAAAATTGTATAATTAAAAAAAAAATTAAATATAACAATCCGTGAATATGCCGTAAGCAAACCCAACAAGTAAACTACTACTACTGCTGCTATTATTATTATTACATAAATTCTAACAAGTTTGTTTTTCTCATTTATACCTCTAAATTGTGAGAGAGAATTAATGGTTTTGTTGAAAATAGATGTCTGCATGTGAATACAAATTCTGTTCCGTGCTCAAGCCCTTAACAGTGAACAACTTTCTGAATGCTTACACAAAGGAAGATGAAATAACACAAGTAGCCTTAAACTGTGACATTACAACTATTTCCCTTCATCTGAAGACTCTGTCTTCCAGTCGAGCTCAAAAGGAAAAATTAGATTCCATGGTTTCAGACTTGGACCAAAGCTGAAGCTCAGAATTCTCTAATAGTATACCCGCAAGAGTGCCCTCACCAACCTGCTCTGACTGAGTTGTATATTTCTATGTAGTTGGCCGCGGTGTTGTTCCAGCTATTGTCAATTTCCATTACTTTCCGCACAATGTTATTCCATTCATCAGGTTCTGCGTCAGCGAAAAAACAAGAACTTATGCTAAAAGGTAATGGCTTGGGCGCTACTATTCAAGCTTTAACAAACTGAAACATTTGAAGCAAAAGTTACCATAGTGTACTTTAAAATTTTAACCAACTTCGGAAGGAATCAGAGATTTTAGAATGCTTTGGAGAAGCTGAATTAAGGAGGGAATGATATACTAGAAAAAAAAAGGTTAGTGATGACTTGACCTAGGTGAGTATCAGTGATTACTTTCAGAAGAACTTAAGCCAATCTAGAGCATCATTCAAATAGTTTTCCATGATTCATGACATAGGAGTATTAGCATCAAACCCTGTCATATTTGATTTCCCTCTTCAGTCCCATCAGGATCTCCCACTTCAGCATTCAGCAACAATATACCACAATCATGTAAATAGCCATGCAATATAACCGTGGGCTATCATTTGATTGATTTTGGTGACAAGGAGAAAAGGGTTGTTGACCATAAAATAACAAGATATATAAAGGTTAGACATAACATAAAATGAAACAAGTTACATAAGGTCAGGCACAAAATGACTTACTGCCTCTGTAGTATCCAAATGCTCGGTCTAGAGCCCAATTTAAGGATCCTTCATCTATGCCTTCGAATACAAACCTGAAAGTATACTAAATATGCTATAGGTTACAAGAGTTCCGGCTTCAGACACATACAATGCAATACCAATGTGACTCCACAAATTCAGTTTCGTGAAAGTGAACTATTTGAATATCAATTCATTAATCTCATTCCACATTCTCGGAATCAGAGAAATAGATTCTCTTTTGGCCATTTTGATCCCATTTCATATAGGAGACAAAATCAGGATGACTCAATAAACACAAACATTCAAACATTCATTACGAAAAAAATCTCTATTGCAAAGAAGGATTCATATAGTCTCAAACATTTGATAGGATAAAATCTCTGTTGCATAAAGAATAATAATTCAAGAAGTGAACAACATACCCATTGGCTTTTTCATGATCCGATGGGTCATCCATGTCAAAGACAGTGTCTGCAAGACCACCTGTCTTTCTAACCACTGGGACCTGAAACAATCCATTGTATTCCAAATGATCCATTAGAGGACAAACAGTATACCTTGATAATTTAAATAATTTTTCTGTTTTCTATGTGATACTCTTTGAACAAAATAACAGTCCAATAATTATTTATTGGCAAAATGGTGTATTGACTAGAACATACAGCTCCAATAGAATTTTTATTTTTTTAAAAAAGAAGATATTTTATATTTCTATTATTACATATATAAACTAAATCCCATCTTGACTAATTGAATCAATTAATAATTACAGGTGTGAAAAAATTAAAATGTGAGAGAGGATGATCGGTTGATATCAAAAGTTACTACTCATTAGTAGATAATAATTGTCCAATATAATCATCCAAACCAGAGCATACCGCTCCATAATGCATTCCAATCATTTGGGCAAGGCCACATGGTTCATATATGGAAGGAACCAGCACCATGTCCGCTGCGGCATAGAGCATATGGGACAGCTCCTCACTGTATAACACAGTAATCACAGACACAAATTTCATATCTGAAACCAGCTATAGTCCAGATCATGTTATCTTAGAAAATAAAAGGTACTTCAAATTGCCAAAAACTAGTAAGGAGCAAAGTCCTCTGCTGCCTACAAATTATGAGGTCCTAAATACTGAAAAAGGAAGAGGTAATAGCAACAAATCTCAAACAGCTTTTCAAATATAATTTGAGGAATTCCAGGAACTGTCTACCCAACTGTATTTGATAACAAGGTCATTTACCTATACATCAGTAGGATCCGGATGCTCGAACCTTTATTATGCTACCAAAAAGAAAAAAAACCACAATAACCAGAGTCTGTCAGCCCATTTGTTACTTGCAGTAAAAAGTAAAGCAAATTTGAACACATTTAAAGATGAGAAGAAAGCGAGGAAAAAATAAATATAAAATGTTCCCACAAGAGTTAATTATTTTATGAACTCTACAATATCTTTCTTTTCTTCTAGTTTCCCATGTATGTCCTTCATCTCAACATAAACTAAAACAAATTCAACAACTACAATTCAAGGATTTCAGGTAATTTCTGACCAAAACATTCCTAAGGATCCAAAAGTCAATTAACACCAAAAAGTCCAAACAAGAACCACAAATAGTTGGTTTGGAGAGGAAGAACGAGAAGTATAAAGGTTTTGAATGATAAAACGGAAGAAATGAGTCAGCTATTGTCATCTCAAGTGATATAAATTCTCAGATTTAGGTTGCTATCAAAATAAGACCAGAGAGAACAACAAGAACATATAAACAAAATACTATGTACATAGTAGCTCTACAAGCCGCTAATGAAATCTGCTTCCCTAAAGCAATACGTCTGAATCTGAAGAATTAGTTAAAATGTTCAGAAAATATTACATAAGTACCTCAATTAAGATTAACCAATTGAAACAAATAAAAACTGCAGTCAAGTATGACATCAGAGATAGAATAGTAGTTATGCGAACCATAAGTCATCAAAATGGAAATAAAAGATGGTGCTTGTTTGCTGTTATGTAAGAATAATACATAAGCAGTACCCCATGTAAACAATACGCATCCTCTCTAGCCCTTGCTCTCTATGCATTGTCCATGCCATTTATGATTTTGATATCTCAAAAAACATTAATATAGACAGCCTGGGCGCAGGGTTGGTGCAGTGCCCCTCGGCCCAACGAAATTTTTAAAATAAATATTTCATATATTTATCAATTTAACCCAAAACTATATTTTTCATGAAAAAAAATTGGCCCAGACAGTTTTTCACTTGTTACACTGTGGCCCTACTAGGTTATGAAGTCTGGCACTGCCCTCGCCTGGGTGTAGCAAGATATATGCCCCAACTAAATCAAGCTGTGCTGATTTGCTTACTAATCGGTAGGTTTCAGCCCAATGCTAGTCCCAGATGAGGCAGAAGTTTGGGCATGTTTAGCACAGTGTTTCCTGAGTTAATTCATTGAGGATCACACCACTAAGAGACTTGTATAATCCTTATTTACTTTCGAGGAATGTCATGGTTAAAAACTAGAATTCAAATTGCAGTAAACAAAAAGGAGAATCAACAAGATTAATAAGCAAATATATGGTCCAAGATGATGAATCACCAACTCGCTTTCACACCAAATGAAGTGGACGAATCATTTAGTCTTGAATCTTTTAGTATTTTGCAAGATTTGAGCCTCAAGCCCATTACCAAATTTGCAAGATCTTCAAACTTTTTCTGAACTCGACCATCAGAAGCCTTGCCCAGCACGATCAGCTGTCCACCCTGAAAATGAATCCAGTGTTAAAGAAAAAGAAATTACTATAACCATATCATGAACTAGGAGAATATGGTGATCTCTGCTGACATCGATTTTCTCAAATTTTGACAACTTCTAAACCATTCGATCAGTACACTTTCAACAACTAAGATTAAATTTGCCATGCATAATTACAGCAGCTTTAAGATAAACTTGTTAGATGCAATCTCAATGACTAAAGGTGATTTGATGTAATGGTTTATGCTTGTTTCATTTGAATAAAAATTACGGGGCCATTTATACTGCCCTATTACGATGGACTTTTTATTATCTGTTTATTATCTGTGATCAGCAGAATTAGAAAATACTTAACAAATATCACATATTATATTCCATACTTAACAAATATCAATGAATTTTTCATTCCACCATGGTTTACCAAAAAGAGAGAAAAAAGCTATCAACAAACTAGTAGCTTTACACAGATAGACACACTGAGAAGTGAGCATGGAGATACACAATTGACGATAATAAACTTACAAGCTCTTTGGTATGCTTGATTGCCTGAGTAATCAAATGAAGACCTTTTTGAGCAACCAGTCGAGTGATACAAACAATCAAAGGAATATTGTGTTTGATATCCGCCACCCGATTAACAGCTGGAGTGCCTTCTGACATCAAACCTAGCCCCATTTGGACATAGTTTTTGCATATCTTCTTGCCCTCAGGATTTTGAGCTAAACAACATACAAACAGATAAGTTAAAATAGAAACCCAAAGCACCTGAGGATTTCAACATGCAAGAATTATTTGATTAAAGAAAAATAATTGAAGTAGTTTCAGACAAACATTGGGAAGAAATAAAATATAAAACCCAAATATCTTCCCATCCCGACGTAGCAGACAGCTCAGTCATAAAATTTCTTAACGATTATTTTTTCAGTATCTTTCACACCATTGCATCTTGCAATAAGAGTGAAAATGGTATACTGCGATTACTTATCACCAATTTTTCTCAGCACTTATTAAGTTTCCACTCAAATTTATGAAAGAGAAGTAGCCAGCAACCTTTTGTGCCACGATCTTCAAACAACAATATTCTGAAAAAAACAACATATAAAGTCTGGTTGAAATAGTAGGTTGCTTAATTTGTTACTGGTTTATGTACTATTTAAGAATTAGATATTTCATCCAGTTGTCTTAAAGTAATTCAACACTAAGTGAGCTCAGCAAGCACCTTCCTTCTTAAACTTGCTATTAGAAAAGCTCTATTATATATGCATGTATTGTTAATTTTTTTTCCGTGGGAGTAATGTCATGATGTTCTGAATGAATTGAAATCTAGTTCTTTCTGGATGTCTACATCTTCATGCCCTCCCCTCCATTAATATTCTCTTCATTATTCTTTTGCAAGAACATCTTTGTACAAGGATTTTGTGTTAGGGTCAATGACAATGGGGATATTGTGATAAATTTGTATACTGCTGACTTCATGAATGCTAATCTACTTTGGTGCTCTTCATGATAAAGGTATACACAAAGAAAACTCTTGTATATTTTGCTTAGCATGAGTCTAACAAGGCAAGTTATAGGCTTAAGTGTGTAACAATTCTTCCACCAAAATCTGAGACAGCCATCTAATCTTAGTTTTTCCTTGCATTCCCGCTTCTCTCTCTTTCTCTCTCACACACAGCAGCAATTCTTTACTGGGATTTTCTTTTCCATTGTAGATATACCATAAAATCAGCCTCTTTCATTTTGTCAATTTTACTTGAGGAATATTCTCTGCCACTATCTCTTGTAAGTCAGTTAGGGGAAATAGAAGCCGACAATAAAAGTAATGTTACCATGAAAATTAGCAGGCAAGAAAACATCTGTAGCAGGGTTCCAGATCAAAGTGTCTATCCCATTTAAAATACCAAAGTACCTAAACAGTTATGTAGAAAAAATTGTCAAGATCAATGAGGATTATTATACATGTAATCAAAAATTAAGCAACACAATTAAATTTAAAAAAAAGAGCAAGGGAGACAAGCTTACAAATAATTAGGATACAAAACACAGCATTGAACACACATAAAGCAGTATAACAAATAAAGCAGGTGAATTTCGATATTTTGGCGGAGGTTGATGGAAAAGAGCATTTCTTGCAAGGCCTTTGGCCACATAGTTTCAAATTTCCAAATACCATTCAAAAGAACAATAAGATTGAAAAAATATTGGATAATGGTGCACAAAATCTTCTGTGCCTGCCATGCTTATAGCTAACAAATTGATACTAGCTAGCCCTAGATACCTGCAAGTCCTTTCTTTTCCTTCCCTTTTTCTTTTTCATCTTCTTCTTCTTCTTCTTTTTTTCTAACACAATATAATAATGCATAAGTAGTATTCTATGATCTGTTTATTTAAAATGAGTATCACCTAAGTCATCTTTTTCGAAAGATTTGACCTACAAACACTAAAGCTGCAACTGCTTATGGAATTGGAGTTGAGAGGTGAAATAAGTCAACAAAGGCAAGGAATAAATGGAGTTGGTTTTAGTTTTTGGTTAAAACGTTGATTTAATGTTTAAATTAACTCCATTACGATATTTCATCAATTTCCAAAACGGAATAAATATATGTGCATGATGAAATATACCTAACTTCAAAATTTACATATAAAGAGATTGTCTAGGCCTATTCTTTTTCTTTTTCTTGTTTTCTTTTTCCACCTGACAGCAGATTATTTAGGCCAATTCTTGATCATAGCTTTGTTGGTGAATTTTATATGACTTTTCAAATTAAACAATATCCAATATATGTTAAAGTCAGTTAATAACCATAAAAACATTAAAACAGGAAGGGAATTAGGTAACCAGAAAGGGAATTGGCAATCTGCAAATGAGTGGGGAATGTCCAATCAATTCCAAGGATTGTTTCAATGAACTAAGCATTGCCTAAACTGAAACCTATACTCTGATATAAACACAAACTAATGTTTCACGTGGATATAATAGGGTT
Organism: Swietenia macrophylla; assembly: GCA_032401905.1. Lineage (NCBI taxonomy): Eukaryota > Viridiplantae > Streptophyta > Magnoliopsida > Sapindales > Meliaceae > Swietenia > Swietenia macrophylla. The sequence continues at coordinate 7,483,093 of CP135561.1, read as the reverse complement.
AGGATTGCAAGTCAAATTCTCAAAACATAGATGCAGGGAAGCAATTTGATATGTTTTATGGAATAACGTGTAATATTTGTCTCATCTAAAATGATAATTGTACAAGTACTAAGGCTTTTGCAAGAGGCTCATATCTATGTCATATTAAAGAAAACTGCAGAATACATTACCCTTTCTTGTTTTTTGTTCCCCCCATGGACATCTCATCCACAAATGTTTATCATTTTCTTTTGCCTTTTGTTAATAAAATTTCTTTCTTCCTTATCAACAAAAATAGAAGTTATTATACACAATAATAATATAATAGTAATAATAATGATAACAGCAATAATAATATAATTACAATATTAATTATAGAAGGAAAAATAATAATATAAACCTTTGAAAGGATCTTAAGGTATTAAACACAACAACTAAAGAGAATATGAATGAAGCATATGAGGAACTTACTTATCACGAAATCTTGTCAGTGTGCTTGAAAGCCATCCAGAACAAAGCGTCTCTTTGAGATATGTTGGAGAGACTGTACTGAAGATGAAGAATTACTTGATGAGGAAAGAGATATAATCAGTAAGTCTAAGAGCCAATGTATACTAGCTGAGATAAATTGGATATACATACATTCACACAGAAATTGTTTTTTGCATGTGTGCAGGTGCATGTTGATGTTTTTGGTTTAGGAAGATCATATAACATTCCAAGCCACAAGTGCAATTAACAGTAAATAGAAGTTTGTGCATAACTGGTTGTATTAATCATGTTAAAAGTTGACTTCCACAGATTACTAGAGCAATTTTGAAAATATAGTCTCAGTGAGGTAATTCTTTAATTTTCATTAAAAAAATGCAGTTAATCAATGCCAAGGGTGACAAGATATCCTAGACAATCTTAATGCTCTACAGTGTGAAAAGGAAATTTGAACTAAACAAACAGCATACAGAAACACATATCTGCGGAACCATGAAACAGGGAGGCCACTTACACCACTGCATTGCTATACACAATTCCACCTTTCAATAGGCTCAATCTCTCAGGATTGTGGCCAATAGTTCGATCATCAATTGCCTGCCATGTTAAGAGAAAAATGTCCATAACTTGCAGCTATTCGCAAGAGTACATTGTAGTTTTAAACATTGGGAGAGATGATTTTTAATGGAAGACGGGCAACCAAAGAACATGAGTGCATAACCAGAATTCTCAAAGGTTTTACAATACAAAGCAAATCCATAGCAAAATGAAACGTAAATTTTATCAGGGATGAGACTAACAGGTAAGAGAGTATAAGGACTGATTATCCCCGTTGAAATTCATTGGCACAACAACAGATCTATTCAAGAGAATTTTGGCAATGCCAAATTAACAACTACTGCTTATATAACACAATCTGCAAATTCTCCTTTCCAGACGCTCCTACTAAATGTTTACAACTATGTCTCAAGGAAAAATTAAAATTTTATAGCATATGAATCCACATTAAGGAGCTCACCTTGTCCACACTTGCATATAAAGATCCATCAAGACCACATTTACTGAGTTGCTCCTGCCTGCCAACAAAAACAAAGTGACATCTATATAGAGATGCTAAAAAACTTAAACAACATAAATATAGTGTCAGAACAATTTGTGCAACTGTATTTTCATATAATTAAAATGGATTCAGTTACTAGTCACTTAATCATTATCTGACTGCATCAACAACAACAAACCCACCGCTTCTCCACACGTTCTCTTCTGAAGATTTTGTTTGCACCACACCTCAAATCATTTTAAAACTATTTTCTTCTTATAATTTTACATATTTTACAAAATGAAAAAGAAAAACAAGATAAGTATTAGAATGAATAGGAACAATGTCTTAAGACTGAATAGAAAGGTAACACAATAATAAATCTATGAATTTTGGGGTTGAGTGTCTTTTGTTCGTGCAAAATCTCAGAAAGAGAGAGAGTTGATGACAGTATTTTATTAATAGTGGGTAAGAAGCTGCTTATTTTTTAACCCTTGATGGAAGACATTAAAATTGTGCTAGACCAGCTCTATTTAGGGGCACTATTAGGTTTTCATTTATCAACTATAAAGAGGCAGCTTATAACAGTTATAAAGATTTAAAGTTACCCAATGACATAGCACGCTCAGAAAAGTCTGTGGCTTGTAATTTCCAATTTTCATTTTTAAATTGTAGATCTAAGTTGAGCAACCATTCTATATCTAACCAACAAAACATACAACTGTATACCCTGTCTCCATGATTAAGAGATACTGTTTCAAATACCAACATCCAATTAAGGCCATAAGACCTTCTTCAGATTCATGGTTCACATAATTTTGGAAGGAAAACATTAAGCATGAACAGTAATTTTGTGGAACAAATGCCAATACTTAAGAGGGTAGCAATTCACAACAATACAGAGCAATGCCAGTCAGTATAGTGCATGAATTTATCCAGTGCTTATATACGTAATTCAGACTACTAATGATACATAATATGGAAAACTGTAGATATGAAGAAAAATAATTGCCCAAAGAATAATCAGTAAAAAAGGCTCTAACTTACCGGCACTCCCCGTAATGCTCCATGTTGTGGATTGTCAATACTATTCTTGGTTTCTACAAAGTACATATATAACATCAGTATTACATGCAAAAATGAATAAATAACAACAATTTTGTCTTTTACAAAGTAAAGCAAGAAAACCTACAAAGGTGGCAATGAGAGAATGTAAATACCTTAAGGGAAAGATTTTGGTACATGTCCCAGTAAAGGAGGGGTAGAGCACTTGTCTGCCACTCATGGACATGAATGATATCGGGCTGGGCTCCAGACACCTGCTATGAGGATTATCTCGTAAGAGTTTGTAAAAAGGAAGATTCATGATTTTCCTGAAGATTAAAGTAACTCAACTAAGGAAACCAAGCTCCAATAGCTTTAAAGAGCAGTAAACAAGACGTATATCAGTTAAAATGTCACTAACTTAATCAGTTTCTAATATCAAACTCTTTTGAAGTTGGAGTTCAAATGCAGATGTAATATTTTCCAGCACACTGTCAGAAACTGGAAAAATCAAGAAATAGAATTTACAAACAATTGATTTACAGTTAGAAGGTTTTAAGCATCAAAAACACTGAACACCTTGATACTTGAGCTTCTATTACATATAATTTAGTAGCCAGAATTTTAAAGGGATTCAGCTATTAAAACAATACAATTCAGGATTTTCAGTTTTTGAAATGTTGAAGTGGCTGTAACCTACAAAACTATAACTTATACTCTACACTAATTCCCAAACCTGCATCCATTCCAGGCAAGCACGACTGAAAAACAAATATGCCTCCAGTTCATTGTATGAACCCCCATATACATTTTGCCCCTTGAAGAAATGATTGGATGGTTCAATAAATAGTACAGGGATGCCGGAAACTATCCCGCGGTAGACATTAGTTGGGACCCAGTTACCATCATGATAAGAATTATATGACGTGATCAGTGCCAAGTCATTAATTTCCTCTTTTTGAATGCACTCGTAGAAAGGGAGCATTATATCTACTGTATGGCCACGTGATAAACATGCACGAGCAAGTCCAGTAACCACATCACCAAGACCACCAACTTTCACTATAGGTGCCATTTCAGCTGTAACATGAACAATGTGCATAAGATTAGAATCCTTCTCTGTCTCAGCCAGAACTTCTAGGCTTGGATCTCTGGGCGGAAATTTTTTCTTCCAAAATGGGATTTCATCATGAGGAGTAGGCCAACCCAATTCTGCAGTTAGACTACCCGATGCTACCTGTGAATAGTGGTAGTGGTATTTGCTGTCAGAAAGACATGAATCAAATATTGCCTACAATTCTGCAGTTTTCAAAATCTGAGTCATCTAAAACCACAGGACATCTCAAATATCACAAAGAGGATATTTTAACAATGATTCCCCCATCAAAAATGAAAAAATTTCACAAACTTTTTATGAGGACTAGGATCAAATAAGACATTTCAGATGGCGGTTTTCATCTCATCCAGGATTAGAATCAATGCCAACAAAAATCCTCCAAGTCTTGAATGCAACTGACACTTTTACGCTATTGATAATAACCAAACCTTACATCGTTTATAATAGACCCAGAAAAAAAAATGTAACCTTCCTAAATTGGCAAAACCATCATGCTACTTAACCACGTATTGCTTCTGCTGCTTAGAACAATTTATGTACTTATTTCATTAAAACTAGTGTTTAATAGCAACCTTGAAAAAAGATGTGAACTTTCTGTCGATCCCACTCGCCACGACCTGCCGATCATACCACTCAATTAATCTAAAATCCCATCACATTTTTTTTCTTCTTATGATACAAATTCTAACGTTTTATCAAACCATCAATGAAAAGGTTATGAGTAATTTTCACCTTTTTTTTTCCATAAACATAAGCAAAACAACAAACATACAACACTGGCCAAGATTTTACAAAGAATTACCCTCAAAGAAGGATCAAAGCGAGCAAACACAGGTGGAATCCTTGATTTAGAAGAGTAAAACTTCAACTTCATCAGGTTTCCAGTTCTCACTATTCTTTCCATCTCAATCCCCCTTGAATTCAACAAGACGCACGTAGTACGACTACTAAACTTGCCCGCCAACGCAAACTCCATTCTCATTTAAATAAGATTGTGTTTCTAGATTAAATCTATTGCTCAGATACAATCAAATACATTTGGCTACTAGGGGAAAAACTAATTTAAGAAGCCTTCTGTTTGGCTGCCGAGAAAATGAAATGCAACAGATAACCAAACAAAACGCAACGCTTCCAAAAATTGGAAGGAGTAATGTTGACCGCAGGTCAGAGAGATGCAACACACAAACAAACAAAACCTCCGTTTGCTTCCTAGAAGCTTCTGAGGCATAAAAGCTTTAGTTTCTGGAACATTACAGTCCGCTACGTATAATATGATATAATAATAATTTAGGTTATAATTTCAATAAAACTGACAACTTAGTCCCTACTGTTAGCAAATGACCATCATTTAATGCAAAGGGACGAGGGCAAAAGGGACAACTTATAAATTAATTTGACCCGTTATTGACTCATTTATTTTTTTCTTCTTAGTGATTTAGAATAATAATTTATTTTTTATTAAATATTTATTACCCAATTTAAGTAATTATTGCCTTATTATTAACGTTGGAGTTTTGATTAATTAAAAAATTAGAATTAATGACGTCACACAATGGCTAGTGGGTGTGTTTAATTTATTAAATTATTAAATTATTATTTTTATGATGATAATATTTTTCAGTCTTTATTATTATTATTATTATTATTATTATTATTTTTTCTGTCGGTCTTTTTTAAAGTAGTCAAAGTTACGTGCCAAGTTCGGCTTTGAAAGGAAAGAACTTAGTTGTGACAAAATATTCCCGAACACCCTGGAATGCGGATAGTTTATTAAGCGATGCCCGACCAAGCCTTTTTCATTTATTACTTTCTTTTGTAATTATTTATTTTATTCTATTTTTTTAAAACATCCTCGGTCACAAGTTTCAGGTATTTAACTTTACATGCTTTAAGATGAATTTGCTCTTCATATCTTGGGTACTTTTTTTTATTTCTTATGTCCGAGTGTCTGCATGCATCTTTATAAAGATTATTTGACTAGTCATGAAGCCATTACCCATTTCTCCATGAGTTTTCTTTTTGCGTACATCGGTCGTCCGATGTTTACATGCACAACTTCATCATCTTGGACGAATCAAGTGTAATCTCGGTACAATATGCATGCATATCTGGCAAAATGACAGAATTAAGGTAAAACTTCAATGTGGACAAATCCAATATATGCATCTAGGCATATAGGGTTCAAATTAAATCGTTTCTTCCTGTCAGTAAAAGATTAAGAGTAATAGAAGACATTCCAAAACACTTGTAATTGGAATAATTATAATAATTTCACTCATCTCTGTTAGGATTGTTCGAGGACCTGCATCTGAAATCAAGAATCAGATAATACTCATCAACGTGTTGCCATAAATAAGCAAATTTGATTTGTAATATAAATAAAAAAGCCACAAGTTCACATCCTGTCACCCGATAATACATTAAATGAAAAAGAAACAACGCACACAACTGCAATGTCTATAACAATGCATTTGTTGTATTTTTTTTTCTTTTTTATTATTGACTTTCTTCCCAAAATGGGCGAGTTTACAAATCCTTCCATCAGCCAAAATCCCGCGGAAAACCAGTTAATGAGAAATCTAACATTACACCCAATAAGGCATCAGACACATCCTATGCATAAACTACCTCCCACATGAATCCATTTGGAATGTTTTAACATTTCCGAACACCGCCTTCCAGTAAAACACCTAGGTAAATTTCAACCAATAATACAAAAAGTCCGATATCAGACCGCCTTCCTGCCTTAGCAGGCCTGGATCAACTCCGAACTGTTACCGAACAATTGACCAAAGAAAAAGAAAACAAGCACAAAAACCGAAAGCCAGTCAGATTGCAGTTGACTCCTCAAATTGCTCGAGATACCATGTCAATGTTGTCAGTAGGCCGAAAAAGGGGGTGGGGAACTATAGAGTCATCAAGAGAACAAAGAGTTTGTCAGGTGACAGCAAGCATGCCAAAGATGCCTGCGACACCTACAACTAATTGCTCCTAGTTATCAACATAATTGTCCTATCACCTTGCTCAATTCTGATTCTCACTGTCTGTTTCAGTCGTGGATATCTCTTTGCTGCTCTTGTCTTCTAACCGTACAACTTCAGAGAAGCTATCAGAAGTTGTATCTACGGAATCATCTGCAAGTGAACCTGAAGCATCAGTTCTCAAGAAAGCACCCATATTACTCGCTGCTGTTTCTTTGACACTGTCTTGCAACTGGAGGTTTTGAGCTAAACTATCTGAAATGTGGTTTATGGAGCCATCAGCAAGTAAATCTGGGGCACATTTTGTCAAGCTAGCTTGTTGTTTAGCCCTCCTTTCCCTCAGAGATCTTTCCCGCTCATCGTAAAAGTCAAAATCATCTAAGATAGATGTACATGAATCATGATCCTTAAAAATATTCAACATCTCAATGCCCTGTTCTAATTTCACCTGATTATTATCAACATAGGAAAAAATAAAGAATGTCAGGCAAATATAAACTCAAAATCATAAGCAAAAGAGCAACAGCTTGAAAAGCAATCACCAAAAGGTTGAAAAAAAAAGCTTGTAAACAGGAACAATGACAGGCATATTCATCTTGATAGGAATGGTGAGGTTTACAACAGTTCCAGCATTTAAGAGATAATGAAGTTTCACAACTGGAGGACTTGGACTCATTGTCTAGCAGAAAACATCATATTTCAAAGCAAGAAACATATTCAGCTATGAGTTACCCAGGCTCATAGGGTGTAAGGAAAGGGGAAAAAAAAGAGCATATGGATTTGTGAAAATAAAGAAATCAATAGATGGAATCCTTTTATTTTTCCCTAAAACATGTTATGAAGAAACCTGTATCTAGAAATGAAATTCCTGTAGTGTTAAATAGACACTTGGTAACCAATGAAACAAGAAAATTTTCCATTAATCGAGTTGTACCACACACAATGGTTCCCCACAAATATATCCATGAGGCCAGAGAACTAAAAATTTTATCCTAAAAAAGTGATCATTATATATAATACCAGGACCATCTAAAATGCTTGAAAATGATTCTAGATACTCAATGACAAACAATTTGAAACAACTCAGGAAAGAACATGCAAATCCCAACTCCAAAATAGAAAATAAATAACTAGCTACCTCCTGAGAATCTCGGCTATGAGTAACAGGCTTAAGATCATTATTTTGAAGAAGCAAGTGACGAAATCGACTGTTAGGAACATCTTTAATAAAATGCCATTTGACTGGAAACTGCCCACTCCACCTATCTTGCTGCCAGTAATCAGCATTCTTCTCAAAATCTACAGGTCCTACCATTTCAGCTACCCCACAAAACTGTCCACTAGCATTAACCTGCACAGGGTTGTCAACAAAAGGTCTCAGATTACAAAAAATATGCACTGTAGTATAAACAGTTTAAAATAACTATGTAAATGGCAAGATGAACCTCATGACACTAGCAAAAGTAAAATACACCATTCATTGTGCTAGTGTACAAATTAATGAGGATTAAGCAAGTAAATTTAAACAAATGATTTCAAAGTAAAACTAAAGCATGAGAGTTCTCCACAAAGTAAGCATCCTATAACCATGTTTAAAAGTAAACTAACAATACAACTAATAAGAAAGATGTTGATATATACCCATGGCAAAGCCATACTAAACTCAACCCAGTATGGCCATGTAAGAGGGGATAGCTTAAGCTTAAGGTAAGCACTAATGTATTGTGGGGAAAAAGAATTCATCGTACGCAAGTCAACAATATGGAATGATAAACTTCCTAGTTAATGGACAACTTTCAGACGTACTAAGATACAAAGAACATTCAAAAATTTGTTATGGTCAAGGTCAAAAATAATGACCGGTTTACTAAGTGGTTTCAACTTTTGCAAAGAAACAACGTATTACAAAGTGAAATGCTATGTTCCCTGTGTTGGTTCCATAGCAATTGTTGACTCACAAATTCAAAATGTCAACTTCAGGGAAGAAGCCAACATCCAATCACCCTACTTCATAAATATCTTTATCAAATATTCCATCTTCAATCATCCCTTATCTGAGCATTGGGCCAATTATATACTTTTTCCATGTTATCGCCACTAAATTTGATTCAGCCAAGAACTGATAACCAAAGTTGTTCCAACATATTAGAAAAACATATTTCAACAGTGATTTTAGGTCATAGTAACATACCGAAAACAGCAGGAATACTGGGCAGCTGCCATTTGTCTCCTTTGCTTCACGAAAAGCAGCATCTAATTTTTTATTTCCATGAGGTGTGCTGGCCCAGACATTGTATTTGATACTTTTGTGAACATTGTCTTCACTAAAAGACTTGATAATAAAAAACTTGGCATTCTCATAATCAGTGGAAATTTTTGGTAGGTTGTATAATTCAAAATTGATCCCTGAGCCTGATAAATTGTTTTTGTTATTACCAGAAAAAGAGCTCTGTTCAGTGGCACTCTTACCCTTCATCTTTGAAGCTCTTGGTCCTCGATTGCGGTCAATAGACTGTGAATCATTAGAAATGCAAATTGAATCCTGGTCTCTTTCTCTTCTTCGGCCCTTATCAGGAGCAAGTCTGGGCCGATCATTACCCCCATAATAAGTGCTCTGATAAGTGGCACTGTGAGGGTAGCTTCCAGTGGAAGAACTTGGTGGCATTCCAAATGTGTTGAATGGCCTTTGTTGTTGTGGAATCTGCATGTATGTAAAATATGAATGTCTTATGGACAATTTAATAAGCTCATACGATACCAAAGAATCAGATGTACACAACTTGTTTAATGCCAAAACGAGTATATGAAGCATTCATCTGTCCAAAAAACCCCAGCCAAATCCTACATTAAGAAGCATTCAGCAACAAAGCGCCATGAAATAACTCTCTACTGTATCAAGGGCCAACATATTTGTTTTTCAATCATAAATCCAACACATGGTATCACATAGAAATATTACAAAAACTGTTCAGTCCACAATATGATGTTTAGTAGGCATAAACCATGAATCAGACAACATTCTCTGGAAATAAGATTTTGAGCTTGCAAAATCCCAAAACAATAAAGAGCTTCTTAATTCATTTTTGCATATATTATATTTACAGATAACCACTAGATCATTTCTAAGTCAATTTTCAGAATTTCTATATTCAATTCTTATCAATGTCAGTAGAAAAAAGAGGAGACGTTGAGTAACTTACATTTTGTGACAATATTGCCACCTTCAGTGAAACCCAAGACCAATTCAATATAGTTACACTCAACAAAATCCACAAAACAAGCCTTCTTAATCTCATTACAGAATAAAAAGAAAACGAAAAAGCACTTAAACATTCAGAGGCAATCAATTTTTCTACTCAAAAAGAAAAAAAATTATAGGAAACAAATGAATTTTATTCGCAAAAGGGGAAGAAGACACAGAAAACAATAAAGCATGGGGCCACAAAAACAACCCTTCAAAAGCTGACTACTAATCATACACATTAAATACAGATAATCTACACGCCAAACAGTGTACCACTTCCTTAAATTCACAAAAGTAATGATGAGGCCATCTGGCTATCAACTCAATTCTAAAGCAACATTATGCCAACTACAGTCATAGCCTTCATTTCATTCTTGGAAATGATATCTTAATTCATTAACTCAGGTGCATTGTAGGGCAAGATTTGATAGCTTATTGTCACTTTCCAAACCAGAAGTAAAACCAGAAAATTAAGGGTACAATGGCAGATAATTTGTATCAATAGGCATTGTTTTATAATTTTCACCCAGAAATATGGTATTTTACAAGTTTCAGATCTTAAACAAGGTGCAAACCTCTGCATAGTCATGGGAGGTAGTACCACCATAGGTACTCAATACAATGGCATTGTAAACATGAGAAACAAAAAATTGCAATGGAATTTTACCTACTAGAAGCAATATATCAAATACAAAAACATAAACTAAGAGGAAACAAACCTGCCCAACATTCTGCTCATAAGACCCAAGTATGCCCATTGGTTGAGGATAAGCTGCTGGGGAAGTTAAAGGACTAGAACCAGGACTTCCAGGTATATTTGCCGCACCAAATGATCCGAAATGTACAAAATAACCTGAACTTGGCCCAAAAAGCAAGTTGTCACCACCACTTTCTGATGTCATCATCTCAGATGGTGAAACTGGAAGTGCTGAAGGCACACTTGGAGGACCAGGTTGCGGGTAGTAAGATGGAGAGAAGTGCATTTGCTGAGGTGAGTACAGCTGACCTTCCACCACAATAGAAGGCAGTGGTGTAGCTACTGGGGAGAATTGTCCATACGCCATTTCAGGATTGAATCCATAACCCGAATGGAACATAAGGGATGCATTGTCATTGTAGATAACCTGAATCCAGTTAAAATAAGAATCAATATACATTGGTAATCTACAAACTGGATTTAAAAGCTGCAGCAGCAATGGAATCATCCTTACTGGTGATAGATGCAAGCCATCAGCAGTAACGTATTGAGAATAACCATCCCAAGTAGACGTGTTATTTCCATAACCTGAAGCCAAAGAAAATTTAGGACGTATCATCTCCTTAATATTCAATGAAAACATGAGAAAAGGTAGCAGAAGAAAATGCAAGTATTATCAACTTCATGCTTTTTGAAGTTCCAACTTCAAAATCAAACAGTCAAGAAATAATTATGATATATCAATCAATATTTTCGTTCCTATAGTGGCTTCAAATCTTCTATCTAAAAAAAAAAAAAAAAACTTTGGCACAATTCCGCGATAGCTCAAATGAAAAGAAAGAGTTAATATTATTTAATTTCACAAGAAAGCTAATCATATAATGCTGCCTACAGTGACATCTAAGGCTTAGAAGTTCTGAACCAGTTAAAGCAGGGGGACAGAGAAACTACGCACCATATGATATATTTTGTTCACGGGAAGCATAGGTATTTAGCGGGTGGACATTGCTACGGTCTCCACTATCTGTATATTCTGGTTCTTCTGTGACATCCTTTGAAGGTCCTATGATGGCTGCATCCGTAGAAGGATGTGCTGAAACAATCCTTTCATCTTTGGGCGAAACTAGCTGATAATGGATTACAAAATGAAGCGCTAATCCAACAGATTTACCTAACCCTACCTAAATATAGAAATGGATATAATTAAAACATAGTTACTAAGGAATTCTCAACTAGCATACCTGCTCTGTTGAATTATCTGGTTTAACAGGTCTCTCTCCTGCATCCAGCACAGAAAGTTCATTGGCTCAATAGAACTCAAAAACACAGAAATCACAAAGAACTGGTTACAGAAACTTCGCATATGTTGGCATAAAAACAGATCCAATTGCACATGCATTGATAGTGGTGGACACATAGATAACGAAGTTTGAAAGGTACAAAAGATAATACACACAAATCTTGGTCCTGCATGCAGCACAGATACACTTCAGCCAATAGAAAACAAGAAATGAAGAAATTATGAACCAGTCACAGAGGCTAAGCTGATGTAAGATAGGCACTGGTCCAAATATGCCCACACGGCACATTCAACGCACACAAATGGCTGTGGGGGCACACTGATGTGATAAATAGAATCTAAAGGTAAGAAAAGAATAACACTTGTGGCAAAGGGCTACTACCGGCTAGCTGTGTGTGCTAGCATCCAGTGAACACCAACCTTTAAATTTTAACTCTTTTGTGCTGCCAGCTGAGTGAGAGCCCTTTATTTTAGAAATATTAAAAATGTTAAAGCTTTAAATGAGCTTCAATATAAATTGTTGCTATCCAAGCTAGATATCTCGTTCATGAGATTCCTTGGCCTTTAAGTAAATAACTCGAGAACTTGTGAATGAAATGAATGGACGAAGGCAGGAAGTAAGTTAATGTAACAAATTCCAAAACCCTAGAAACAGCAAATCATGTTTATCGTTCACAAAAAAAAAAAAAAAAAGCAAAAAAATTAAAGAAACAAAACAAACTTAGTAACTCAAACTAAAACTAACAAAATTAAAATTTTCAATCAAAACCATGAATACAAAACGTCTCACTCAGAAGTCAGAAAGCGCATTCCTCAAATTCCACAACGCTCAAATCATAAATCTCATTTCCTAAACCCTAAATTAAACAATAAACTAGGAGACAACAACAAATGAATCAATTAAGCCCATTTACAGAGCTAGGAAGACAGGTCAACATACCAGTAGGGACGATTCGATCTTGATCGTGGAAAGGCGTAGCCATGAATCAGAGATCTAAGAGCACAATATGTCAATTGTTCAAAATAAAAAATTTAAATAAAAGGTAACTCAAAATCGAGAGAAAATTTGAGAGGGAAAAGAGAAATCTTGAAAAGAGAGAGGGAGGAGGGTTTTTCGGGGTTTGGATTTTTTTTTTTTTTTTTTTTTGTTTTGGGAGAAATAGAAATGGAGTTTGTTATATAGTAGGAACTGTAGGAGTTGGTTTACGGCCATGCTAATAATGTAAGCTAATTTAAGAGGATAAAATAATACTGGATCCCTATTGTATACGTTTTGACATATAAAGACAAAATTTGTCTTTTTATCCCAAATAGATCCCTCATTGAACATTTGGTAATGGTAGTACATGAAATAAAGTCAAGTTAAAAATTTTGATTCAATACTTAATACAGGAATAAAAACCAATTAATTTAATATTAATTTTAAAAATAACCCATGAATTTATTTATTCTTACCATGTAGGATTTATCTATTAATTTATAAATATTATTACATGTTAAATTCATCATTTTCAAATATTTATATTAATATCCATTAGATTCTAAAATTATTTAGATTTTAGCTTGGAGAAAAATGTTACTTCATATTGTAATAGTTAAAATTAAATATAACGATCATACTTTGGTCATTTTAAGAGGGATAGAGCTAAGTTAGGGACTTATTTGATATAAATTTATGAAAAGGCTTCTTATTTGTAAAAACATAAAATATTAGGGATTTGGATATTATTATTTAATTTGTTTTCCATGGTTGTTTATTAATTTGTCGAATGCGTACGCACTTTGATTAAGGCGGTTTTTGTATGAAACTCGGAAACAGCGGGTGAGGGAGTGCCCTTGCAATTATTAGAACGACGTCGTTCTTCTTCCCAAGCTTGTTCTAAACTTCTGCCAACAGGATAATCATATTTAGGGGAAAAGTTAGTGCTATATATTAAGAGTACATTTAAAACTGATGTATGTCTACTAAATTTTTAAAATATAACAATTAAATCTCATCTACCATGGAAAGATACAGGCGAACTGGACACCCAAAAGCTGAATCCTCCTTACATGGATGCAACAACTTTCGATCACAAACACATATAGATATTGCATTTTCCATTACAAGTACGCCATTCAAAGCAACGTTTGGTTCATATGAAGGTTGACAACTCTCAAACATTCTGTAGCAAGAGATCATGAACAAATAAATGATAATCCCGATCTTTCATTGTAAATTATTGTAGCACAATAGATTACATGTAAACAGAGCAGTATGGAATATAATGAGCTTGTACACTCACAAATTTCAACCATTTCAGCAACGGAGACGCGGTTTTTATGTTCCGCATTTATACTTGCAATTCTACGTATGCCCCTAAAAACGTAAGAGAAAGGGAAGGAAAAAGAAATGTGAAGGGGCAAAAGAATTTAGTGTTGGTAGTTCATGCACCTTGTTTGGTGTTATCTCAAATGGATAGCAAAACTCAATTGAAAGATTCCACTAGTGACGCTTCATTTCTCGGAAGATATTTGAAACCTTTGGGGATAACCTTGGAAGAAATTTAAACAACTGCACCACAAACACAATTAAAATGGACTGAGTTATCATAATAATTGAAAAGAAAGCTACAGTACATAAAGTGCATCATCACCCATTAAATTACTGTAAAGAAAGGAAAATGAATTCCATCTAAATGTCAACTATGGTAAAGGAGAAAGAAAAGTTCTGATTGAAATCTGGGTCGTAAGAATTTGATCTTATCTGGGTTTTAGAGCTCAATATGATAAATTTACTTACAGATTTTATAGCACCAGAAAATATAATCATTTCAGAAGAGACCCATATGACTTGCAAACATAACGATGTGCAATGATTGAAAATGAGAGTTCAGAAGGATATATATTAACAACATTTTCAATATATGTGTGCAGCAACTAACTTACTGACAATATGATTGCCTAAATTACTGTTACATAAACATTTCCATAAGCTTTATAGCTACATGCTTTTAGTAGAAGGTCATTCTACAACATTAAAAAATTTTGATATAGGGTCTGCTATGACCAATTGGTCAAGATTACCTCACATTTATCTAAAGGTCCATCAGAGGAATGCTATTTCCTTTTCTGGTTAGATAAACATAGTCATCGACAGGACGTTTGTCATCAAGTCAAAAGACTACTGTTTGTCATGGTAAGCTACAAGAAAAGAGAATATTGTTCTCTGCTGTCCCAAAGGGCATTGTCCAGTTGGCTAAGCTTCTTGGAGTGGAAGCAAAAGGTTCAGGCATCAAATCCCCCTTAGACCAACATTGGAGGAGTAGTTCCAATTGTGTTTTTGTTTGAGACAGAATGGGTTGGAATGCATGGTAATAACATGTGTAAAAGAACTTTGCTCAGAACAAACCCAAAGCTTCACACATGCATCGATGACAACTGGAACCAGTGCAAGGTAATAACATGTGTAAGTCATTTGCACAGATCATACCCAAAGCTTCACACATGCATCGATGACAACTGGAACAAGGCAGACAAAAATGGTTATGGCCGACTGATCAATGTCAAGACCATAATGCTCAACAAATATCTCCAACAGAGTCTGCCAACCAGATTCAGAATGATACCTACATGTATAAAATCATTATGTCAGTGTTATAGAACATGGGAAGAAGAAAATTCAGTCACAAAAACATAAATGCAAGGGAAATTTAAATAAAACTTGATCAGAAAGAGAATAAAGTAGGAGAATATTCAGTCACATAAACATAACAATAAGGGAATATTATATAAAATTTGGTCAGAAAGAGAATAAAGAATTCTACCAGACATTAGGCCATTTTACAAGAAAAAGTTAATGAACTGATACAACTTCAACAACTTGATCAACTTCTAGTATATAAAACGGATGGAATTTCTTTTACCATGAAGGGAAATTTTACTATTAGGCCATTTTTTTGTTATTGTTAACTAGTGTCACCATGAAAAAAATATCAAAGGAAGTGAGATATTTATTTACAATATTCACTATAGCGGTTAACATAAGAACATTCCACAAATTGCATCAATTGTAAAACTCCTTGGTGTAAGCCAACTAGCAAGAAGAGTTTACTAATGTTAGTTAACAATAAGAATTTGCGACATCAGTAAAGAGCAGAAAATATTACCCTAAAAAAATATCTGTGATAAGAATAATTAGAAATGCCTTCCCAGTATCTGAAACATTGTTTATTATTTTATAACCTGTAAATTTCAGCAAAGCTACCTGCAAAATACGTAGAGCATGATGTTTCATGAAGAGTTCAAATCATGGCTCACATCAATAAATCATGAAATAACTTCAGATCTGCAATAAATCTGCCAACATAATAGAACTGATATATAGAAAGCATTGTAGCTATTCTAACTCATGGAGTAAAGCACATGGAGCATGAAGACCACCCGCACATTATGAAAATATAAATTGTTTCCCTTTTCATGCAGTGGAAAAAAAAAAACTGAACTATTTCCCTTTCAGTCAACATCACTCTTCCTAAGGATAGGCAAAAAATCAAAAACCAAGTTGAACTGACAGACAATTGGTTCGTTCCGAATCTCAGTTCACTGATAAATTGAATTGAAAACCAATAACAGACTCAAAATTGAACTAGTAACTGAAAATGGAACCAAACTCATTTCTGTAGTTATCTGGTTCAGAAGAAACCAAGAACCCATGCGTTTTTGGTTTGATTCTGTTCAGTGCCAAAATCGAACTGAACACTTGGCCCTAACGCCTCAGCATTACTTGTTTTTGAAGACTAAAATATTAGATGGAAGAAGGTGAACCGTAAACCTAATGAACTGGGACTAATTAGAAGTTTAAATGGCCAAGAAGAAAAGAAAAGTTTCGCTTATGTAAATACGGTATAAATCCAAAGTCCTAATAGCAACTGATATATTCAGGAATTAATATTTGATGATGTTATTCCAAAGTTGATGTAAAGGGAGATGCCATGTTTTGCCATATTTCAATAATTTTCAGCTACATATGTACATACATACATAAATAAAAAGTATATAATAGCATGCTGAGTAGCCTTTTGACCAGTAATTATATGTAATTTGGTGCAAACTTTGGTTCAAATGCAGTCAAAATGATTCCCACATGTTCTTCTACGCTAATCCACAATCTAGCACTTACACTTACAGTGCATCTATTATATTCAACTTTACCCTAGCCACCAAAGATTTCTTCTACAGACTGAATTTGTTCATTGGACAGGAAGGTACAAATATTTTATGTCTTCTTTTCTCATTTTGAGATAAATAAACAGCAGATCAGCAAGGAATCATTTGATTTTGCATAATAGCTAGATCCTGCAAGGAACTAGATCAAGAACAGAGTTCTAAACAAGCATAAAGTTCAAACTGATGGTGAGCTGCATATCTACAGGAAACATTCAAAGCTTCCCTCAGGCACATGCTTGATTTACTTTCCCTGCACAGATTACTTTGATCTGGTTATAAATCAAATCACTAATCAATCTTGTATAATTCTTTTACTTTTCCCCCGGAAATGAGAGACAATAGTTTCAAGTTACTGTTCAGTTTGCATGTTATATTTTGACTTGAAAATCACTTTTAGCCTTGAGAATTAACTGCCACACTAGCTTTCTAGTCACAGTAATACCTAAGATGGTCATTGCTTGAAGAAAGTTGAAACCCATAATAATGGCCTTTAGCACCACAAAGGAATAGGATTCACCAGATATTGTGATTGCATATGACAATAGCAAGAAGAATGATAACCCTAGGGACTAGTGGATGTGGTGGTGGTGCTACTACTATAATTCATGATGCTGATGATTCAGGAAATAAAAAATGTGAAAAAAGGAGTAAAAAGAAACTCACTTTACTCTGATTGAAGTATAAAAGGATGAATAATGAGACACCAAAGACCATATCCGACCATATATTGGCAAATGCTCTATGGTTCTCTAGCCTCCAGTGATCTCTCAACTCTAACCTGTTGAAGCAATAACCAAAACTGATAAGAAAAACACTTAGTAATGTAATTAAATTTGAACTTAATGTCATAAGGATGGCAAAACAAAAGTTTCTGGGTTAATATGTTATCTACAGAAGATCTGCAGGTGTAGCATAAAATTTAACACTCACAATCTTAAAAATAATATACTGATGAATTTAAAGGTTTTATTAGGTTGGTATGCAAAATAAAGTCCAACTCAATGGATAGAAGCTCCCAAATCCATGTAGGGTAGTAGTTCAAATATTGCATAAACAAAATTTCAAACAGAAATCTTAAACAATACTAACTTGAACAAGAAAAGTTTAGTTAAATTTTTAAACTTAGGATCATTGTGGAATTCTGATTTATAAACTTTGAAGCATTGGTGCAACTTATTTGTGGATGATCTCAGAGATCATTATAATGAATCAGCTCACATACCCCTTGCCTTTAACTAATGAAAAATACAAACTAATGATCTCTCTTTCCCTTTTTTTCCCTCTCTTTTCCCCTCTTCCTTAACTAAATCTCTATTTATTCTGCTCTCAGGTCTTGCTCCCTAAATCATATATTTTCTTAACTTTAAAACCCAAATAGTGGTTACATTCCCACTTATTTTAACAAGGTTAAAATACAGTAAAAATGTTCTTATTGACAGAGAAAGAAAAAATATACATAAGAATGTATAATTTAATTACCATAAAATTTAATCACCATACATAAATCTGAAAAGAAAAATTATACTGTTAATGAAACTTTTCTCTTTTTTATACCGTTGATAAAATGTTTTTGTTTCATATCCAAAATCAAAAAAACAATCAAAGGAAAAAAGAAAACCGGATATGAAGTTCAATCACCAAATACAGATCCAAATGTTCTTATTATCCATTTACAAATGTTTCCACCCTTTTGCTGTAAATTCTTCATCAGTAATGATTAAAGAGAGGAAAAAGGAAACTAATACATTCATATACCTGATTCATATACATTCTTTTCAAGAAAGCTTGTAGGGTGCTTAATTACAATTATTTATTCAAGCAACAGCTAACCAGAATACACAAGTCAATATATTTATAACAAAATGAATACCCTCAAAAATATAATAGGTAATGTCCGGCTTCCCAGCTAGAAGCAAATCCCTTCTATATGTCTTCTTTTTTCTCTACAAAAGGACAAGAATTATGAGGGTTCATCTCTAATGTCAAGCCACTCTTAGTAAGGTCATGAGTGCCGCAAACCCCAAATCTAGTACTACCGATTGGTATAATGAGAACATGAAGGATTTTATAGGTTTAAGTTGTGAAATGTATGAGTGAATAGAAAACCCCACAGCCCAGTCTATGGCAATCTTGATAACTTTCTTTGTCCCTAAGTAGTTCTTGGTATGTGATATCACTCTTCTTCTTTTTGTAAGAACTACAGTCTTATGAACAAAAATAAAATAGTATTGCCAATGAGAAAAACAGAGAATTAAACTTACGCTTTATCTCGTAACTCCCACCAAACCTCCTCATCGGAAAGAGTTGGAGATTTGCCAATCTCAACCTCAAGCCGATATCTTGCTTTCTCAGTTTTTAATTCTTTAATCATTTCAAGTTTTTGATATCTTCTCACATCGAGCATCCGTGCTGCAACTGGTACAGTCTTCACATATCTGTTCATAAAATAATGGTTAATACATGCCTTTAGCTGAAACTCCAGAGACACATTCATTAACATTGGCAGACACAATATGTTTCCTAGGAAGAGATACTAATGAAAACGTACTTCAACAGTTTTCAATAAATCAAAGCAGAAAAATGAACGCACATAATCAGACCCTGGAAAAGACATCTATGCTATGTCATACAAGAGAAGCAGCTTTATCATCTAAAAAAGGTTTGAAAAGGAATTGAAAAAGTTCAGGATAAATTATTTGTTAATCTATTATGCAAGAATATTTTCATCTTGATTTTTTTAATTTGGAAAACAATAAAAGTCTGTGGTAATAATCATTTGGGGGAATACATATCTTTATGCCTCATAAATAGATGAGAACGCACTTTGCAGTTAATAATGGTCGACACGACACTGTCGTACCCATTGATAAAAGAAATGACCTAGAGAAAAGCAAAACAGTGTGAGAGATTGACAATTTTAAAATCAAGTAGTACAACAGTTGTTCAAGTATTATTTTCCCCTGAATTACTGCATATACATGAATTATACAAGTATAGACTTTTTGTGCTGCACCCATCAATAAACTTTTATAGATTAATCAGTTTAAGAAACCAATATTGGATTTATTATTAAAAAAAAATTTATATGTTTTTCATGCTAGAAAAATAATAGGTTGATTGGAGATTAGAGACTATGTCATTGAAATGGTGAAATATTAAAATTTTCTCATACAAGAAACAGCACAATTATGGATCAAATATTTATAAAAGTCAATGAGTCAGAAAATCTAAGTACTTCAACTCTTCAAGGTATTAATTTACTAATGGAATCAGTGCAAAAGAGATTCAACAAACAATTTGGCCAAGAGTGTAATCAAGTTCTAGTTAAGAGTCCTAGTATAAATGAGCTAAGAAATAAAGAAACTGCTCAATTCTGCCAATAGAAAGTAAGCAGTATATTTATTCAAATATTTTTACAAACAAGATCATTATTTAAAAAAATCACTGAAAAAGAAATATTGTTATCAAGAGGATGAATTTACTCAGTTTAATTTCTTACTTATCACTTGTGTAAAAAAAAAAATGTTGTAATAATAATTAATAGAGGATTGTCATTAACAAATTCCAGTTTTGTTGTTAAGCAGATAATTGATTACACATGCAGAAGCATGTTGATAGATAATTGGAAACATTCAACTATCTGATACAAGCAAATAAGAAATTTTCCTTAACATTTCCACACAAATCTTGATAGAAGAATACAGAAATTAGGCAAAAAAATATACTTTTATTTCTAATTTTTTCTGTTAAAATCATATGCATTTATAAGTTAAATAACTTGAGCTATGACTCTTAAATTCAATGATTACCTGTCTAAAAAAGGCATAATAACATAGTCATGAACCACAAAGTCCAAGGCCCAGGGTATAATAATCAGTACTGCCAAAAATTTAGCCTGAAACATCATGGACAGAAATGACTTAGGGCCTCTTGTTATGTTAAATGTATTCAGCAACGACAAATAAATAATGAAATTATGCTTAGCTAACTTAAATATTATGTGGCAAAATTATACATAAATACCTACCGAATTCGTAGAGGCATAGCGGAAAACCCGATCTTCATACAGAATATCATTATCTTCTCTCCCAAGAACCAAGTCCCTCACAGACTCAACCAGGCCCCTTTCAGGAAACAACTCACTGGGATCACTGGGATCCAAACGCGCTTCATCCTTCCCATTCTCAATCCCATTACCCCAATCTTGACTCCAAGAAGAATCAGCACCATTTCCATGATCATCCACAATCCAATCCTCCCACCTCCTACTCTCTTCATTCCTAATATCTTCTTGTGCTTCCCTCAACTCTATTATTGCCTCCGCCCTCCTCTTCCATGCCTCAAATTTTTCATTCTCTGATAACTCCTCGTCACTAGAACTATCAGGCTCCTCTTCAAGCATATCATTGTCTTTCAAACCAAGCCAATTTCCATCATCATCAAAAAAGAACTTCTGCCACCAGCTTCTCTTTCTATTTGAATGGTTATTTCCATCATTCTTTTTCGCATTTGGGATAAACCCACAAAATCTTTGTTTCTTACTACTAAGTTGAATCAAATAATAAGGTGAACTACGTAAAGAAAGCGAATTTCTACGCTGGTTTAGGCTAATGAAGATTAAATTGTCACACAAAACCATTGAATTGCTCATTAAGAACATGTATATGACAACCCCACATTTTTCAGCCTCTCAAAGCAATAAAGAAATACTACAACAAGAATCAATAAGCGAAACCAGCATTCTTAAAACAAAATAAAACATAACCCACTTCAAAATTCAAGAAATGCTTCATGAGAAACCTAAATTTCAAGCATTAAGAGAACGTATCAGCATAACAGAAAAATTTCACATAAGAAGCCAGAAATACAGAATCTAAAAGACACCCGTACAAATTTGGATCGAACTTTTGGTAGAAAGGTAGTCGAAGTAGAGACGAGTAACAGCAGCTTAAAGCAAAAGCTAAATTTGATGCCTGTTTGGAGTGTAACTACGAGAAGAAGACAAGGGAGTGGATAACGGTTTCGAGCGTATTTTCGTACTATGGATAAACCTATATTTTTCATTTTTTTTAGTAATTGGTTTAACACATTTTAATTTTTTAAAAAAATTAAAATGTAAATAATATTAAAAATACAAAATTCTTTCAAATACGTACAATTAATAAATACTGATTGTGTATTAAATTTTATGTTAAACAGACAGGTGTCAGGTGGTATCTAGACATCGGCGGTGGTGTATTGTAAACATTGTAGGCATGAGTACATTGAATAATAGGTATAAAACCAAAAACAAAATAACCTCTTAATTTCTCTCGACTCGCTCACTTCTTGCCCTTGGAATCCGCCACCGCTGCACCGTCAACACTGGCAACTTCTGTCGTCAAAGTGACCGTCAAGGCATCAAAATCAGGAATCGGTTCTTTTTTTTTTATTTTTCGTTTGCCTTTTATACGTTGATATTCTTTTTCCTGCTCGATTCTTCCTCCTAAACGTTATTCTTCGCCGTTAGACCGTTGATTCATCCAGCAGGTAACACGACGCTTTATTCGTAATTCTACTCTGTTTGCATTCGCTGCGATAAAGTCTAAAAATTTGAGTGAATGATGACATTTTGCATTTGGTAGGGAAAGAAAAATGAAGTCGGTGGTGGGAATGGTAGTGTCAAACAAGATGCAAAAGTCAGTGGTTGTTGCAGTGGACAGACTCTTTCATCACAAGCTCTACAACCGCTACGTCAAGCGAACCTCGAAGTTCATGGCACACGACGAAAACAACCAATGCAACATTGGTGATCGAGTCAGTACCTATCTCTCTTAGCTCGTGTGGATAATAATATTCAATGCAGTTGCATAATTGATTATCTAAAATCATCATAATTTAGTTAACAGGAATTTAGGTTTCCCTGTGGGTTGGTTTAATTCCAAGTTCTAGCCAATAGCATATGAACATCGGTTACAGGTTTTGGCATTATGGCTACAGTCTAGTGGTTGGTACTCTATTCAAATGAAGTATATGAAAGTTTTGTTGGTGCTTTCATAAGTCATTTTGGCAACTGAAATTGATTAGAATGTTAATAATCTAGAGTGGCTTCTTCTCTCTGAGATGCTTGGCAATGCCCATGAATAAAAATTTTGAACATTCATTTTTCAGGGTGCCCGTTATGTGCTTCTCTTTTGTGAGAGTTTTCATGTTTGATTATAACAAACTGGTGTTTTTTGAATAATTTGCATCATCTGCAAAGAGGACTATAACTTTGTTTCTTAGGGGTATTAAACCTTGTTATTTTGACATGAAACAAAGAGAATTTTAATATTGGAATGAAGATTACATACGACAGTATAGTGGACTAGTAATCACTAGATTACATATCGGATAATGGAATGAAGATTACATACTACATGTATAGTGGACCAGGAATCCACATTTTGCATATTAGATAATGTTTTGAGAAAATGATTTTTTTTAAGCTTCCACACACCTATGAAATTTTTGAGAGATTGTACACTTTGACCTATGAAATTTGTTTCATTAGTTATAAATCGGTTATAACAAACGAAGATTTGAAGGCTATTGTTTTACTCTCACTACACGTTAACTGCTTTTTGTAGATTGATGTAATATATCTTGGTGATGATTTCCTGGTGCTTCTTTTGGTTTTTGAATGGGGGGTAATATGATGAATTTTGGTATATAGTGTACTCCCTTTTACTGCCCGTTAGGAGCAGAAACTGAGAGATTGGCTACCTGGTTAATCATCCCATGCTGCTTTTATGAAAATGACCATTTCAATATTGAAGTGTATTCTAATTTGGAATCAATTGCAATGCTAGTCTTGGATTTACTTAGCTGGTAATTACTATTGTTATGGGGTTTACTTTTTGAGTCTTTCATTTCAGGTTAGGTTGGATCCTTCTAGACCATTAAGCAAGCATAAGCATTGGGTTGTTGCTGAAATTCTAAAGAAAGCACGTATCTATGTACCACAATCAATGGATAATATTGCTTCTGTTTCAAATACCAAGACTGAAGCGCCAACTTCATAAACATCTTAAGGTTTGACTAGAATACCGTGTGTTTTTCTTTTCATAAAGTTGTTAGGTTGGACCCTACAAGTTATGTTACATTTAGAAGATGCTAATTTCGTTACATGTTCATGTATCTTTGTTGTTTGTGACCTGAGGTAGAACATTTCCCTACAGTGCATGAATCTTGTGAAAGCTTATTGAAGATGAGATAATTGCTATATGAAAGTTGACGAACCTTGATTTCTTGGATTTGGCTCTGTCTGAAGTTACTGTGTTCTTATTTGTTATTTTCCCCATTAGGTGAGTGATCTCTGATAGTGAATAATCGAAGCTTTCTCATAAACATGCTACTGAAATGAAGTGATCTCTGGCTTTAACTAGCCTCATCTTAATAGCCCATTTTGCTTACTGAGTTTTTGGTTTTTGACCCTGACATTGGCGTCTTCAAAGTTGTGTACCATACACAACACAAAACATGAGATTGGACTCATTCACTAGATTATACTTATGCTTGGGTCGCTAAAAATGGATGAAAGTAGTAATAATTAACCCACCAATTACTCGCATATAAATTGAATAATTAAGCACACCCTTATTGCTCTAAAAATTTATGATGCGATCTAAGCGATATAATTGATTAGATAGCTATTAATATTATAATCACTAATACAAAATTATAATCAATAAGATAGATTAATCATTATACACGCAAACATGCTAGTTTGTTGTTATAAATATGATATGCATAATTTAGAGTAGTTAATTTGAATTAATATTTAAATGTATAATAGGATGCTTGTACAGATATTATAACTGATAAATGATCGAGCAATTTATTTAGTTCAAAATTGATCTGGTACAGGATATGCATCTCTGATGTTTCTTTCTTTCTTCTGATAGTACGTTGGGCTTATTGTTGACATGCAGAAAGTGAGAAGACTTGGATTTAGATAGCAGTTTCCGAGAATTGTTTGTAGCAATATCACATGAAGGGCACAAGTTAAGAATTCTGCTTCTCTTTGTTCTCAATATTTGTCTGCTTTGGGACACTAACCTTCACGTGTGTGATGCTTAATGAAAGGGAGATATTATATCTCTCAACTTTGTGCCAAATTTTCTAGCTATATATTTGGAGATCATTTTTGAAAGTGATGATATCGTTCGCTCTGTTAGAATGTCAAAGACATTTGAGTTCTAATAAAGTTTGGTTAATATTTTCCCCCTTTGCTCATGCTTGCCAAAAAGTGTGTTATATCCTTGCTTTACCCATCACAGAAGCAGCCATTAATCTTTTCGGCAGAAAGTTTTCTAGTGATGGACATAATAAGACCTATGGATCTTTGCTTATATGCCCAACTATCTATGACATTGATTAGATTCTGTTATTGACTAACTACTGGAGTTAGACTTCGCAAATATGTAGGTTAAGTTATCAAATTCAGAAGCAATTATGGATGAGTTTGTGTTCCACTCGTAGAATATGTAGAGGGAATTGGACTGGGAGCACTTTTTGGTAAGATGAAAAGTCTTGAATCCTTGACAAGATATTAGAAGAGTGTCTGATTAAAATTAAGAAGTTAAAGTTTTATTCATGTTTGTCATTCTGACTATTTTATCTGACAAAATGCCTCATTGTTTTGGGTTTTACTCGCAAAATACTGGATGGCGTTGGATTTTCTTGACAACAAATTTGATTGTGTTGATTTTGTCCATTGAAAGATCTGATGATGTTGAGCTTGCTCAACAAAACATCTGTTGGTGTTGAGTTTTACCCGACAAAATATTCAATGCTGGTAAATTTGTCTTGACATTGTTGAGTCTGCCTGCAAAGTAAAATTTGTCCCCCTTTTTTTTTTAATAAAATCAATGTCAAGCAAAATAACAAAATAGAATTTTTTATTTTTTTTTGCTCTTAAAAAAATGAACAAAAACGACTTGCATTTATTAAATATAATACTTTCAGAAATTTGTATCTTAAAAGAGTAGGATTTATATATATATATTTGAGGATAACTTCATAATAGAAGAAAGGGGTCCGAAACTCTTTGTTAGAGGCTTAAAGGACCTTTTAAACAAATGATTCGAAAACTCTTTGTTAGAGGCTTAAAGGACCTTTTAAACAAATGATTCGAAAATATAACATATAAATTATGCTAATATACTTATTTATGAGACTTAG
The DNA here is from genome assembly GCA_032401905.1 of Swietenia macrophylla. Classification (NCBI taxonomy): domain Eukaryota; kingdom Viridiplantae; phylum Streptophyta; class Magnoliopsida; order Sapindales; family Meliaceae; genus Swietenia; species Swietenia macrophylla. The sequence continues at coordinate 7,456,791 of CP135561.1, read as the reverse complement.
AAGACATTATTTAATCTTGATATTTGTACCAGTTCAAAAGAATCTATAACAACATATAATCGTTATCATTTACATGTACTGTGATTTCTTTTCTCATTTGTAATTTGATATTCCTATTCAAAGTAATTACAAACTTTATAAACTTTATCTCTTGGCTTTTAGTCATAGCAAAAACCAAATTTATGCTGTAATTAATGAAAAAAGTATCAGAAGAGGTAAATTTTAACCACCCACTATTGTCAAAAGCAAGCTCAAATTCGGCTGAACCCTTGACATTTGCTTAATCCCTTCTCTCTCATGACTCTCCTTACCTCTTCTACATCAAACCATTTACCTGATTCACCATAAATCATACTTAACAAAGTATAGTTGGCAGCATTCTCTGGTTCTGACTCTATAAGTTGATGTGCAAGCATTTCTGCAGCTTCTAATCTTCCATGAATCTTACAAGCTGATATTAATGAGCTTAAAATTTTTGTACTTGGTTTCATGGGCATTGTGCTCACAACCTTACAGGCATCTTCAATCTTACCTGACTTTCCTAGAAGATCAACGTAGCAAGCATAATGTTCTATAGTTAAAGCTATTTTCTCATCATTCATCACATTACTGAACAGAGTTTCTGCTTCCTCAACTAGGCCAGCATGGTTGAAAGCTGATAAAATGGCAAGAACTGTAATTTCATCCTGCTCAACCCCTCTTTCTTGCATCTCAAGAAATATCTGTAAAGCTTCTTCCCCATAACCATGGAGGCCATAACCACTGATTAATGTACTCCATGAGACAATATCTTTGGCAGGCATTTCTTTGAAAATTTGATGTGAAGATTCTAGGCAGCCACACTTTGAATACATATTTATCAGTGCATTCCCTATAGAAACATCAAAATCTAAGCAAGTTTTCGTTATATAGCAATGGACTCCAAGTCCATGGCTCAGAGAAGATAGGTTGGTGCAAGCAGAAATGATTGCCAATAGAGTGACAGAGTTTGGTTCTGTTCCCTCCAATCTCATTTGGCTGAAGAGCTTCATAGTTTCACCACAATCCCCACTTCGTGAGTAGCCTGTGATAATTGAACTCCACATGACAACATCCTTAGCTTTTGATCTTTCGAAAATGATCCTGGCAGGAGTCAATCCTTCCGTGCATGCATAATAAAAATGCATGAGAGCAGCTGACAAATGAGGATCCGAATCAACCCCATAACGATAAGCTCGCCCATGAATTGCTTTCCCATACTTTAAATAATGCAACTCCGTACAAGCTAATAAAACAACAAGTAATGTAACTCGATTAGGTTTAATGCCCTCTCTCTGCATTGCTCTAAAGCAATCAATACCCATGTCATAGTTTTGATTATCAATGCAACCAGAAATCATAGCAGTCCACGAGACCTCGTTTTTTACCTCCATTTGATCAAAAACATGTAAAGCTATCAGCAAATGACGACACTTTGAATATAAATCTAATAACGCAGTTGGCACAAAAACTGACTCTTCAATCCTTCCATCAACAATAAACAGAGCATGAATTTGCCTTGCTACGCTCAGATCTCCTACTTGTGCACAAAGTGATATGATGCCAGCAATCAGCTCATCTTTCGGCACAAAACCACATAAATACATTTGCTTTAATATTTTCAATGACAAGTTGTAATAACCATTTCGAGTAAAACAATATACGATCGAATTCCAAGAGATGGCATCCCTATAAGGCATTGTATCGAACACTTGGTATGCTGACTCAGTTTTTGAAAATTTCGCATACATAGAAATGAGAGAGTTGGATATAACTGGGTCTAAAACAGAGCCTGATTTGAGAGCTATGCTGTGAAGTTGAAGGCCAAAGCGGAGTTGCGATCGAGTATAAGCGCATGCTTTGATCACTGAAGGAAGAATGGAAGTGTATGCATAAAAACCTGAAGGGTGCAATTGTTCTTTGTATATCTCAAGTGTTTTCTCAAACAATCCCTTTGATACTATGTCTTTCAATTCTTTTTGAATGATTGATACGGACTGCACGCGGCTTGCAGTTGTTGCAAATGGTCTGATTACGTGGGTGGTGATTCGATTTTTTTGCAACGTTGATTTCATGGCTTAACTTTGAAAATATGCAGGGTGGTCCACTGTTCTTGCAGTTGGATTTTCAGAGTGCTTCCGCCCAAAGCAATAACTAATGACAAGTGAGAGCTTTTTTATTGCATTTAATCCTGGCCATGCACAAGCCCTTAACCTAAGAATTGACGAGCGAGAAAGGCTCAGACGAGGTTCTATCCTCTTGTTATACTTAATACAATAAAATTATTTAAAAAATTTTTATTTAATTAATTAAATAATTTATTTATTTTAATTATATTCATATAATAAAATTATTTATTTAATATTTTTAAAAAAATTATGTAAATTTTAATAATTAATATAAAAATTACCTAAAATTAAAAAAATTTATGTAATTAATTCACAAAACAAACAATTTTTTTTGCTATTTTTTATTTTTCATTAATTTTTATTTATTAAAAAAGTAAAAAAAAAATAAAAAATTGAATTAAAAAAAAAAAAGAAGTTAGAAAGAGATGTTGTCCTAAAAAAAAAAAAAATCACCAACGCACTAATCTCTGTTGCCCATTCATTCGCATGCATGCGGTTAATGTCTTGCTACAAGTCAATACAGCTGAAGCAGCATAGTATTTTGAACGTTTGTTAAAAACCCATCTGGGGATGATGCGCCGGAAACCTCTAGGCAGACGAGGACTCTGCTTTTCTCGACCGTAAAACGGCGACGAACATAAAACCTCAGCTTTCCTTCCTGTTTTCTGAATAGCTCTAACGACAACTCTGCGATCCGTGTATCCCAACACTGTGATCCGGTTCGATGCCCCGTCTATTTCCACACACTTCACACCTAACATCACATACATGTATACAAACCGTGGATGCATGCGTGCATGTCATCTTCATCAATATATGCACCTACGTACCTGCAATCCGGCACAAGGATTGGCGCACAGCTTTTTCACAGGCCTGGCAGTGCAAGCGTACCCTCAATTCCACCACCTGTAACAAAGAAAATAACTGAAAACTCAGAGAAATTCAGGACTGTATGTATATAAAGCGGATTACAGAAAACACAGGCGGGGAAATTATTGACCTCCATGACTGATTATTCACTGGAGGAGATGGATATCGTCTTCGTGTTAATATATGATGGTAGGCGATAAGAGGTAAGTTAGCTTAAGGGACATGGAACTGCAGGTGGGTGAAATGATTGTTCGTTGAAATAGATCATTGTAGCTTATTATTGCACAGTGACATGCGCACGGGCATGGCCATTCTTCACTAACAATGACATTATACTTGAATACAATTACACAATCAATGCCCAAATGCATATTATAAGTTTGTAGAACATCATAACTTGGTGGTCCAACGTTCTTCTTTTCTTCAGATTCAAGTGTAGTATACAGGTAGACAAGTAGTATAGTTTTAAAATGTATAAAATACTTTGAATGTTACTAATATAATGTTATATGGTATTAGAAAACTATTTAATTTGGTAATATTAATGCTATAGTACGTGTATGACATATTCATGAAAGAGTTATTGGGTTGATTATTCTTTCACAAAAACCTCTTTCTTTGAAGAACTTGGCAGACTTCATGTCCGACCCCAAAAAGCAAGTACGCAAGAAAGCTGCAGATCATTCACTTTCATGCACGAAGGCCCTCTTTTCTCTTTTCATATTCATTGAATTCTAGTGCGAGCGGCATTCAAGTTTGTACTTGACAATTTGCTCTTTTCAAGCAGTATGTATATTGATTTCGAGAGAGAATTTTTTGACCTAGCAAGAAAATCAGGCTACTTCAGTGATGCTTCCTTGTGATTTAAGCAAAGGGTTATCAAGAATTCCCGCTTTGGAGATGAAGAACGTTTTTTGGGGCTGGTTACGGACCAAATATGAATGATGGCAGAGAAGAGGCAGCAATGTTTCTTTTCGGGGCAATTGATCATCTTCTTGCAGCTGCGGAGTTTTGAGCACTGCCGCATCACCCTCATCAACAGTAATAAACTACTACAAACTTAGCCATAATGTTAACAGCTTCAATCTTGGGGGGATGTCTTGTTCAGCTGAAATTATAGCTATTGATTTAGTAAAGGATTTGTTGAATAGTTATCCTGACTATTTTGCATTATTATACAGCTTATGCTGGGAATGGAGCTGACATGCTTCTGCCTAATTGCTTCTTCCAAATGGGGGCTTCCGTTGCCCCCTGGATAGATGGCGCTCCAAGTATGATTTCAAGCAGGAATTTATTTTTTTCCCCTGAAACTGTATGGATTGTAGGAATTCTTGAACGATTGAATTATTGAACCAGATTCTATGTGGACGTTGCTTCTGTATGGACGTTGGAATTCTTGAGCAACCGGCGTCTGAAGTGCTCCAGCATATAAAGCTTGGATTAAACCTTTTCACGATTGACATAAAATATCGTTTATTTTTATGCACAAACATATTTGTTAAACATCACAGGTGGTTCAAACTCGCAAAGGAATGGACAACAAAAGCTTCAAAGCCATACATCTTAAGGAAGACGCAGAAGGAAGACAGGGACTTTCAGTGAGCAGGGAAGGAAGGCAGGGACTTCCAGTGAGCAGGGAAGTGATAGAAATTGGAGGCCATGCACTCAACGCTAACATCACAACTCTTGGTCCTCTAGTTCTACCAGTCGAACAATTTCATTTCTTCGCCAACTTGCTTTTCAAGAAGAAAACCAAGCCCTACATACATACCAGACTACAAGCTCGTATTCTAGTGGACTGGCAACCAGCAATAAAGTGCTTGTCAAAATTCATCAGAACTTAGAACTGACGAAAGAGTACATGGAAGTATCAAGAAAAACGTGGGAGAGAGTTGGGAACACAGAGAGCAGCAGTGTGGTATGAACTGGCTTACTTGGGAAGCAAACACAAGAATAAAGTGAGGCGAAAGAATTTGGCAATTTGTATTCGGGTCAGGATTCAAATGAAACAGTGTTGTTTTGAAGGCTCTGAGAAATGTGGGGAAGCCTACGCGGAGTGCATGGCTTGAAAACAATGATGGAGAAAAGAAGAGATGAAAATATTTTAGTAGCAACAACCTAACTTCAGCATGAACATCCTCGTCTGTTTACATCTGAACCAAAACTCCATAAAGAATATTCATGAAGATAAAATATTGCTTTCAATCTTTGTATAAAGAGTTTCAAAATTAAAGCATCGAAATTCATAATTCTGTCTATAATCAACTTTCAGTACATGGAGTTTTGAGTCCAAGTCTGCACCTGTGATTTTTCAAATGTATACATAGGCCGAGAATATCCTAAATAAATAAATATGAAAGTTAATGAAATATTCTTGGTCCATCAACCACATACCATCTCAATCCTCCGCGTTAATTAAATTTAAAAGCAGAACAAGCAAGATTACATTTGTCTTGCCAATTGCAAAATTTGACTACTTTTGTGCCATTGATAATCACCTTAACTTGTACTACATTATCCTACAAAGCAAATCAAAGTAGTCATGGAAAATTGGCTCTTCATGAATTAGATGCGTTGGAATTCACTCAACAGTTAGCAAAAAGAGAATAAGACCTGCAACCAACCTTAGTGACCCAATTATCCTATCAGCACCTCCATAGTATGGCTCCATCATTATCTCAAATCTGCAACTTCCAACTGTAGGATCGCTTTTAGTGATTGTAGAAAGGTTTGGAAATTTACAGGCATCATCAAGCTGATTATTTTGCTGAAAGTAGCTGTTAAATGCATATGAGATGTTTCCACGAGCATCCAGATTTCCGCAAGATGTTCCATAACCAAGGCTAGTGCAGTCAGCAAGTCCGCAGGCATAGCTCATACTCGGTGCCACTTGTGGATCGTCAAGTTTGGCCGAAGGCTTCATCACACACCATTTCTTCTCCAAGTAGCGCACACCTCTTGCTGCAACCAAAGCCCCTGAATTTGTGGTGCCAAGGTTGAGCTGGTATTTGGCTCTTCCATCATAAGTAAATATTCCCCAATGCCGTTCAAAATTCCCTGGTTCGATACTCTTAGTATCTTCATCAATCAAGCTAAAAATATAGACATCAATCGGACCAGGCCTCATTGGAGTTCCTTTTCCACCCGAAATATGGTTTACAAATCCTTGGTTAAACCGCCGAGCATACTCAATATTAGCATTTTGATCTCCATCAGTTGGCCATCCAATCTCGCCGACTATAATAGGCATGTTTCCATACCCATTTTTTTGTAGGGCATACACAAGAGTGTCATGATTTGCATCAAACATGTTGGAGTATGTTGTCCCACCATCAATTATTGGCGACGAGTTGCCATCAAAGAAGGCATACTCAGCTGGGAAGTTGGGGTCAGAGTAAAGACCTAGGAAGGGATAGATGTTCACCATGAAGGGAGCACCATTATTGCTCAAAAACTTGACAATTGCAAGCATGAGATCATGGATATCAGCACGGAAGTCACCACCAGATGGAAGGCCGGACGAACTCGAATAGACATCAGCATTCTGCGGCACAGTGACCTTTACTTGGTTGCTAAGACCAGCTTTGATCAAGGCAGACTGGACATTCTGTAGAGCAGGGAAGGTCGTTTTGAGGAAACTTCCGTTGTATGTTTCCAAGAAAGGTTCATTCCCGACTGCAACATACCTGCAAATACTGACAGTGAGATGCCTGGAAATTTGTGTAGCTTATAGATGTCAAATTATGCATATATCTTTCACCTCCAGGCCTATGGCAAACAAAAGAGTCATAGATGACCAGGATGTAAGGATTAGACACACAAATGAGAAACGTCTCGCAAATCCAATAAAAACCATCATTTGCAAAACATGGTCTATACACATTTTGAGCACATGAACTCCTTGAAGATCGACATCAATGTACGTAATTCTCTGGCAATTATTGCATGAGAAAAGCAACACTCATGTTCAGGCTAATTACAGTCGTGGAAAGGTTGGGGTAGCATATTCACAAAAACTAGCTCCAAAGCATGTGTAACTTGCAGAGTATTACAAATGTTGCAATAAATGCAATCCAAACTTGCATACATTGCAGAAGGGTGGGGTTATTTAAACCCCTAAAATTACTCTCTCAACCCATTTCCATAATAAGTTAAATTTGACTCTGTTCACCAATTTAAGTGCCAAATATAACCTGAAACAAATTATTGATATAGCCATCCATTAAAGTGTTCAATATAGTTTAACCAAACATAAAACTAAGATTTGTTTATAATTTACTGAACATTTTTAAATCTGTTCAGCTGAAGTTAGCTGAACGAATCATAAATGTATAGAAAATCGTGACTGAATAATAGCATTTTGCCTAAGACACAACGGTGATACAGCAGAGTCAACCAGTGGCACCACAACAACCTTCACCGTCTAAGGAATGCTAAAACCTCAGGTACAAGAGTAACATTTTAGTCTCTGCCTCCTCATTTTGCCTAAGGCACATACTCATTCTGTAAAAGTCTCTCTTACTTGGAGATCCTCAATTAGGGACATTGTTCTGTAGAAAGCAATGGCCAGAAAAGCCTCAATGGCTCAAAGGCTGGTGAGTATGAACTTCTATAAAGGTCCCCCGCTAGGCATGGCAGGTTTACAAAGGAGCTACTAAGAGATGCTTGTGAGCTAGTCAGCTAGAAGCTCTTTTTCAAAGTTAAATTGGCCTCGAAAGAAGTTTTGAATACTCTCTTGGTGACAAAGGTGACCTTTGTATCTTGAGCCTACTAACAAAGCAGAGATGGCCTTCAAAGGAAAGCCTGAAACAATCTTGGTAGCAGAGTACAGATGGTCTACTTAAATTCTGAAGCCATCTTGGTATGGTTGGAACAATCTGAATTGAACTAGTATTCTTCTTGGACACAAAGACAAGGTTATTCAGGGCATTTCAGCTTTGGACTAGCTTTGCACAATCTCAAACAAAGCATCTCCACCTTATACCAACTCCATACGAACTCAAACAAAAAATCTCCACCTTGCGCCGACTAATCAAAGTTGGTTAAAGGGATGCTGGGCGGGCTGCTAACGTTAACCCTCTACAGTCATGTCAGGCAGTTTGCATGTTAATGTAGCTTTTTAATCCCTTTTAGTGAAGGTCTTCTCAATAAGAAAGTTTTCAGGGAAAGAAAGTATATCTTTTGTGCATAAGGATAACATTTTGTGTGTAAAATGATAGGTTAGACCTCTTAAATAGAAGTTCTCAAAGTAAGAGAGCAAGTGTGTCATATGCAAGTAATATTAGCAATCTATAAACACAAGAAATTTCTTCAAGCAGAAAATAAAAACAGAGAAATTATTGAAATCTAAGATAAAAAGGTAGCAATAATTCAAAAACAATGCCAAAGTTGTGTAGAAGTTGGCCACATGCAAGTACGACTAGCAACAACACTAGTATGCAATAGGAATTTATTTGAAGTTAACAAGGTCACAAAAACAAGGAGAAAGCCACAAGGAAGCTTCATTTCAAGACAACTAGGGACATTTGACATGGTTAAGAGACTCATTTCCCACTTTAAAAGCAGTCCTTTTTCCCCCCACAACATAGATAAAGAAATATTTACAAAGTATTACCCCTCCATGCCCTTTGGCCACACCCAATTACTAGCAAAGAGGTGTAATAAGGATCACCCAGCAAATCCAAAAAATATACCAGCAAGAATATCCAAATTGCATATAGGAAGAGATAGTTGCGGGCCCTCCTAATGCCAAACAAAATAATACGATACAATGCACAATTTTTTTACGAACTAAATAACATGATACAAGGCATCATCAATTTTCACATCAGTTCCTTCTAATAATTAAGTACTCCAATATAATAGGCAAATGTAATATAAAGAAATTAAAATGGAAAAAATGAAAGAAGAAACCAAGGAGCAGTTACAAAAGTTTAGCTGAAGCATGTTTCCATTTGTGAAAAAAACTAATAAAGTCAATATACGATCATAACATCATTTGACAGTGCTTACAACTTGAAGTGCTTACAACTTGACCATGGTTACCAGCATCTAGCTGACATAGAAGAACTGCAATTAGTTCATTGCCTCAAACTTAAACATCAAAAATAATCAAATAAAAATCAAATTAACTTTTTTCACCTCATTCGACACACCAGACCTTCCTCTGCACAAAAAAAAAATGAAATATGACCTCTCCAAGGTTGCTGGCGAGCGGGTGTAAGACATCTAAACAACTAGACTATTTGTTTATGGACATAATAACATTTAACATTTCAACAATATGACACAATTCAAGTAAAACCAAGAAAACTCAGAATAATTACATCAAAGACAAAACAGCCAACAAGAACATAAGTAGTGCCATTTCCCTAAAACTGGGTAACAACACTTGTATGAAGATAACAATAACCGCAACCTCAGTCAAGCAATTGAATATCACAAGTTTGAAAAATAAGATTTCATAGTTTAATATCACGGTCGGGTTGCAACACAATAATAGGGGAGGAAAAGAGGAGCAAATGGAAAAAAAAACGCCACAAAAGTGATCCAACCAGAAAATGGGTCTGCTGCATCTATTATTCTAGGTCAATCGTTAGAATCAATAAATACTAGGCACATAAAGCTTACCCTTTTCATTTCAACGACTTAAGTTGAAATTAAGTAGCATAGAGAAAATGAAAACTAAAGACCTTAAAGCAGATAAAGAAATGAAAGGGGAAGTAAATAAAGCCCAAAAAAAAAAAAGAAAGAAAGAAAGTAAGAAGCAGACCTGATGTTGACATTATTTTTACTGATATGTTCGGAGACGTTTTTGGAAACCCATTTTTCAGCAGCCTTCGTACTGCTAGCAAAGGAAGCAAGCATGTCGTTTGGAATACCAACCATGACTTCTATCCCAGATTTCCCTAGAGCTCTGAGTGTCCCATAATCTGCATCAAATAACTTAACCTTTTGAAACCCATTATCTCTTAATAAATTCACCACAGTTTTTGGGGGTAGAGGATGGCTAGCTTGCGTGCCCCAGTTGGCACCAAGCCCACTCACTGCACAAACCATTGAATACAGATAAAGAAATTTAATGGTAACATAAAGTGGAGAACAAGCAGCCATTTTCTTTGTCTTCTTTAAATATGCTTAAAGAGCCAGCTTTTATGAACCAAAACTGCAAAACGTGGCCTAAAAAATGAGAGCTGGGTTATGAAAGTATGCAACCAGGACCGAGAAAACCGAAGAGAAATTAAAATCCACACAACCAAGGAGAAAGAGTTGATGTCTAAATCTAGATATGAAGTGAAAGAGAAGAGATGCAAGTAAAGAGAATGTGTTGATCTGGGAAATATTAATAGAACAAAAATGGAATCGTGGGTTTGTTATCACGAGTAGAACTCAAAAGTTTAACAGTGTAGAAATCATCAAACAAACTGAAAGAAAGAGAATGAAAAGTCAGGATACAGCTCAAAGTCGGCAACAAAATCCCAGAATAGATTCTGGGTGATAAATCGTGGGATCAAAAGAAAGTAGATTAGCAAAATAGTTGAGCTGACGTCAAATGGAAATGAGTTTGGGTACTGAACTAAGATGAGAGATAAAGAGTTACTAGACTCAAGGTTGAGTAGAAAGGCAGAGACAAAGGACAAAAGTCGAGCAATTAGAAAGCGAGAATGCGCTTAAAAGAAACGAAGGGAAGAGAGATAATGAAGAAGTAAAGGATCCTGTTTTGCACACAGACATGAGCTCAAGAATCTATTCATCTTATCAAAAAAGCAGACACTGAGTATGAGAGAGAGGCAAAGCAAACCAAAACTTAAAAAAGTTGTGTCCAGTTCTGTCTAAGGGCCAAGGTTACAACTGGTTTCCTATTTTTGTCAAACTCAAAAATGATTATATAAACTAGTACAGAAAAAGTTATGTATTATTCAAGTAAGTAAGTGGGTTGCCTTTAAAATATTCTCTCTTCTTTAAATAAATATATTTTTAATTAATTTATATTAAAAAATAAAATTTTAATTAATTTATTTTAATTTAATTTTTTATTTTTAATTTATTTATATTAAATATTAATTTATATTTTAAAATTTTAATAATATAAAATTTTAAAAATATTATTTAAAAATAATTTATATCAATTTTTTAAAATTTTATAATATAATTATTATAAATTTTATTTAAATAAAATAAAAATAATTATATAATAAAATTTATTTATATTTATTTATTATCTGTTAACAATTTTCTCCCTCTCGTAACTAATAAAATGCTTTCACATCATTATAGTTACGTCGTAGATGGACTGTGCTAACGTTTTCTCTGTATTGTAATCTGTTGAAGGAGAGACAGCATTGCATTGAGCAGTTCATTTTTGACGGCAACATGACGTCGTTCATCTGCTGATTTCACCTGCCGTTTAGTTTCAACGGCTATTTGTTCGGGTAAACAACAAAGCATGCAAGTTCCATACCGTCTCTTTGGGCTTGCAATGACACGTGGACGCCACCAAGGCAAATGTAGTTGTCAGGTTATGTACATGATTGTCTTGTCCTTCTTTTGTGGTCACAGATGTTCAATAAAAATAAAAATGTGAATTTAATGTAAAAATTACAGAGTATTTTTTTTAAATACTTCTTTTAAAATTTAATAAAATTATATATAAATATAAATTTTTATAAAATTAATAAAAATTACTTTTTAATAATAAAATTATTATCTTAGATTATTAATTGACTAATTAAATAATCAAAATAATATTATATATTATTTTAAATATTAGTAATATTTTTCACGTATTTCTCTTAAAATTTTAAAAATTAAAAAAATATTTTTAAAAATTATTTTTATATTTTAATATATATTTTAATTTAATTTAATAAATATATATTATGTGTTAATTTTAATAAAATAATACTATAAATTACTTATTTGTATAGAAATACAAACTATTTAATTTAATTAATCTATATATATAACTATATGATATAAATAAATAAAAATAAGTATTATAAATTATATGTTTATATAAAATTATTTTATTTATTTGTGAAATATTTTATAATAATTGAAATTCATTTAATTGTAAATTTTAAAAAAATAAAAATTAAATATTTTGTATTTTTAAAAAATAATTTTTTGTAAGAAAGAAATGAGATTTTATAATTATTTAGCCTATTTAATTCTCTTTTTTAAATAAAAATTATATTTTAATTATTTTTAATAATCATAAAAATATTTTACAACAATTAAAATATTTCTATACAAATAAATAATTTATTGTACTTATTTGTATACATTCATGGAGTATAGTTTTATATATATTTAATAAATTAATAATTTATATTTTTTTATACAAACAAGTAATATATAATATTATCCTACTAAAATTAATACATAATTTATGTATATTTATTAAATTAAATTTGATATTAAAATATAAAAATAATTTTTAAAAGTATTTTTTTGTTAGTTTTTAAGACTACGTGGAAGGTATATTAAAAATTTCTACAATATTTAAAATTATATATAATATTATTTTTAATAGTAAATTAATAATTTTACTATTAAAAGATATTTTTTGTAAATTTTTTAAAAATTTACATCAATATATAATTTTACCAAATTTTAGATGAGGTTATTTAAAATTCTCCAAAAATAATGTAAAAAATTAAAATAAATTAAAAATAAAATATTTTATAATTTTAAATTAGATATTTTTCTTTTTCATTTTACAGGAGAAGAAACATGATCGGCAGTTATGTTAAGATTTCCCGCAAGTCGCTGCAACCTTGCCATTACTTTCATGGTGAAGGGGTGGTGTTGATATTTACAAAAATAAATAAATATTTAAATAAAAAATTAGAATTTTTTTATATTTATTAATAAATTTAGGTTTACCCTTAAGTAAATAAATTAGATAAGTAACGTATAAATTTAATATAAATACACTTTAGGTTGTATACTTTTAAAAAATTAAAATACCCGATCTTAAAAGATACATTGAAACTCTTAAATCCTAAAACATTATCATTGTTATTTAAATAAAAATTAAACAATGTAATAAAATTAATAATAAATAATTATATAAAAATTTAAATAAAATTATTTTAAAACTTGTAACGAGTAAGTCAAAATAAAATATTTTTATTTTTATTTAAAAAAATGTCAAAAATTAAATAGAGCCATTAGAAATTTAAATAGAAACTATTTTATAATTTATAATAATTAAAGCTTAATTTGAAATTATGATAATTCTATTTAATTTTAAAAAAATTAAAATATGTCAGTAACACTAACTTTTAATGGTATTCATTATTTTTTGATTGGATACATTGCAATAAGTAATATTGATGAATTATGTGAAGGTACAAAAAGAGATGGATTCAAACCCCAGTAAAAAAAAAAAAAAAAAATCTACATAGTAATTCCAATGTTACACCTTAAATCTCTCCTACATAATAATTATAACTGGAAATCCAAGTGGTTCGTATTAGATTGTTAGATATACTTATTTTATATTAATATTTGATATTTAACACTTTTGTTCTATAATAGTTATGACTTCCACTATACCCTAATACCAAATAAACTTAAGGCAAATAAATATTATTATTTTAATATAAGTAATAATATATTATCATTAAACTAACCTACTTAGAAAAATATACGATATATTCTTCATAAAAATTTTATGATTAAATATCTGTTTAATTAATTTAAGTTGATGATAGAGGGATAAAATCTTCATTTGATTATAGATAAAAAGAGAGAAAATCGTTCATCTATTTAAGTTTAATCTTATTTTATTATAATATAAAGAGTATAAAATATTACAAATTAACTATAATAATTTAGACCACAAAGCCTTTTTTTCTTATGTACTTGAAATCATTTTCTACATTTCTTGATACATAATATATTTAAAGTGATTGGACAAAGAAAATATATATGATGGAAATAATTTAAGAAAAAATAAGTTTTGTATTTTTTTTATCAAAAATTAATTAACAAAGTTATGTATTTGATGAGTATTATCTATAAATAAATGCTCTTTTGATATAAAAAAAAAATCAAATCAAAATTTTTTAATTATAAATAATTTATGATGACATAATTTTTTAAATAATTAATTATATTATAAATAAATAAATAAATATTAAATTATAAATATAATACGATTATTAAATATAAAGCATTACTTGTTTAAGATTTGTATATATGCATGCATGTATGTGTGTGTGTATATATTTGTGTTTAACTCAAACTTGTTTATTTATATTAAATTTGTACCGTGACCCAAATTGCCATGCCTTCAAATTTGTATCTAAACTAATGTGCTCGTATTTTATTATTGTTACACGTCTTGCATTTTCACAACAACAAATAAAAATTGATGAAAATAAATTATACAAAATATATGATAATTATATAATTTTATCGTGTTAATTTTGTACAAAAAGTTACAACTATACTATAATTGTTATATTAATAGACAAATTATAATAAAATAATATAATTTTTATTTCATAATAATGTTTTTAAAATGTAATAATGTATTAAATTTAAAAAATAAAAATTAAAAGAGTACATAAAATTATTTATTTTTCTCAATTTCAAGAACAAGGTTCATGTTTGGTTAAAAAGAGTTCTCTGAATATTTTGGTGTGATCAGTCGTAATATTATTCATTGAGCACGATTGCGGGACCAATTGTATAGAAAATTAATTATTTTATTTCAAAGAATTCTCTTAGGTCCTCTTTTAGCAGTACCAATTATATTTTCAAAGGGTAATATCATTTTTATTTTCAAAAATAAATTTAAAAACGCCATAAAAGCTATTGTGAAAAACTTTTACAACAGTCGGCAAGCCAGCACCAGCTATACCCCGACACGTCATTATCCACGTCAGCACCAATGACGTGTAATATATTTTTTTTTTCCTGCCTTTCAGTAAAGTGTTTTTTTTTTTTAAACTCTTCGGAAGCAAAATCCCCATTTCTCGGTTGCGGAGGTAAAAATAAAATCGGAGCGAGCAAATACAGTGAAATCGGGCGTTGTTGGTAGGGCGTGGACTCTGCACTGATCAGCAGACAGTCAAAGAAGACGATGGATCATCGTAGATCTAATACTAGCTTTACCTTCACTGTTTTTATTTGCGTTCTTCTATTGGTAAGCATTGCCATTGGTTGATTCAATTTGCAATTGCTTCAGTTCGAGAGTTTCTCTGGATATTTGGGGTTTCATTTAGATTTCAATTCGTTTATTATTATAATCTGATCGTCGTTTTGGACTGAGAATTGAGAATCGCTGAGCATTTATCCTCCCGGAATCGAAAAATTGGTCTGTTTAAGCTTGTTTATTGAAATTAATACTTCAATATTTCTTTGTTTTTCGCTAGAAAATTAGTGCAGATGTCTTATTTTGTGATTTAGCCGTTAGCTAATAGTTGTTCAAAATGATGTAAATTTTATTATTGTTGAATTTTGATGCTATAGCAACAAAACTATTGAAATCCTGCTGTATTTCTGTAGCTTAATTTCTACTTTTTATCGAATGAATATACTTGAATTTGAATATTTGCTTCGGATTGTCTGTTAGTTACAATAATCTGATGTCGTTTTGGTTTGAGAATATGACAATTTCCTTGCATATGTCTCGTCAAGATCAAAGAAGTAGATGAACCTGCTCATGTTTGAGATTGTTTATTGAATTACAGTACTTTTTTTTTCCCTAGGCAGAAAATAGATTAAAAGAGCACTTGCTAGCTGTTCATAAAACTAGAATATTTTAAGATACAGAGCATATTTAAAAGTGTACATAGTGTTATTGTTTGGGATTTTAGCCATAAGCATGTTTTGTTACAGATTGTTTCATGACACTACTGTTGAATCTTGTTGTCCTAGTAATGAATTTCTCAAATATATCCTAGTTTCTTGAACTGACCTCTATGTTTCATTAATTTGGCTTCTCTATAGATGTTAAGTGAAAAAGTATTGACGTATTTACTGGTTTCTTAAGATACTTGTGATACACATTGAAAATATTTTTTATTTCCTAACTTTATCAAGAACCTCATTGAGGGTGCTGATTTCTGGATTTGTGTTTATCAGTTCCAAGCATCTGGGTCATATGGGTCTCCATCTCATAAGAGTGTTAAATCATCAGTTTTCTCATTATTTAACCTGAGAGAAAAGAGTAGATTTTGGAGCGAGTCTGTTATACGTGGTGGTATGTCTCTATCAATATTTTTGTTTTGATTCTTGCATGTTCCTTTCTTCAGATTTTTCAGAATGGTTTAACTCCTTTCTATAATTATATATGTTGATTTTCAGATTTTGATGATCTCAAATCTTCTAGCCCTGGCAGAGTGGGTGCTCTTAATTACACAAGGGCAGGTATGTAGTTGAGCTTCTCAAATTTTTCTTTGCCTTCATTAATAGGTTGAATCACTTGCGTTGTAATTTTTTGGCTTCTGTGCTGTTACAATAACAACTATCTATTTAATAATTGTTTGCTAAACTTTTCCTTGGAAATGTTTTACTTAATACTTTTATCAAGATCTCTTTTCGTTCTTTTTTATTCTCACTTCCTGTCGGCTTGGGGGCTCTCTCATGAAATTGGAGAGTAGCCATTTTATGGAGCATCCTTGCCAAACTAATGGCTAGTTGCAATCTTGCCCTAGGATTTGGGTGATCAACTTTAGGAGTAACTGTATTTGAGACTTTTGAGCTAGCACTTGGTGGAGATTGAATACCTCTCACTTTCTACCTACTTTACATATCACAATAGAAAGCAAAAATCTTAATGTCTAGGAGAACTGAGATTCTTTTAGTATGTCTTTGTTTATTGATCATCTTTCATAGATTATTTAACTTTTACCCCAATTTTCTTTTAAATGTGTGCATTAACTGTTGTTATTTTTAAAATTTAATTGTCCATCTGCATTTCCTTTTATTGTAAATTGTTGCTTGCACAAAAAAATTGGATCCCAATATGTCTAGGGATTGTGATAAATCTTTAAACTGGGATTGGATATCGCTGTGTATTATTATTTGTTCACGGTAGAGATTGATGAATGCTGTGTTGGTAGCTGCGTAGCTTGTTGGGTTGATGTGTTAATCCTGAAAACCTTTGGATGAATTTTTATTTTTTGCTTTCTTGTCTTTATTCCCTTATCATTTTAATTAACCATAATGTAGGCTGTTGAGATTTTAATGCGAGATATTACTGAAATTTGAATTCTTTTGTTAACAAAATGGACTCTTTGTCTGGGACATGACTTCTAATAAGATTTCTTAATATTTTTATTGCATTGAAACTTGATGCCGCACAATGACTGAAGCTATTGCTAGCATTAATTTAGAAATAAGGATCATCATTATGGATATGGGCAATATCAAGGCCTTTTAATTTATTCTATTGATTTGTGTTTCAGGTAATATTGCAAATTACCTAAAGCTTATGGAAATAGATTCTATGTATCTTCCAGTCCCAGTGAATTTTATTTTTATAGGATTTGAAGGAAAAGGGAACCAAGGTATCTACCTTTATTTATTTATTTTTTGTTTTCTTTCAATTGCATAGATTCTGCAATCCCTCCTTTTCCCTTTTTGTAATTACCATAATGGTTACATGTTTCTGGTTTTCAATTCTTTAGATTTCAAGCTTCACCCCGATGAACTTGAGCGTTGGTTCACGAAAATTGATCATATCTTTGAACATACTAGAATTCCAAAAATTGGAGAAGTTCTCACCCCATTTTTCAAACTTAGTGTGGAAAAAGTGCGGCGTCATCACCTTCCTATTATCAGTCACGTGAATTACAAGTAATAGTCCCTTTTGTCTGTCTCCCACTGAAATAGTAGATTTTTCCCTACACTTTAAATAGGGAGTAATGGTTATCTTGTTGGCTATATATTTGCTTGCGCAGTTGTTCTGTTCATGCCATACAAATGGGCGAAAAGGTTACTTCTATCTTTGAGCATGCCATAAAAGTTTTAGGCCGCAAGGATGATGTGTCTACTGACAGGTTAATTATCTCCACCCTGTACTTTTCTGTAGCTGGTATATTATCTTTATATGTATGAGAAAAACAATAGGGTACTTATTCCAACCTGCTTGCTAGAGTTGACTAATTTATTTTCTATTTCTGGCTTGAAGAATCTATTCAGCTATTACAACCATTATTAACTTGGTTTAGTCATTTTGGTTTCATTGTTTTGCTCCTGCATGGTGTGTCACATACACACTTCATGATGTGTATTCTAGAATCCTATTGATTTAGTTGAATCCTTCCTGCATGGTTGACACATATAAAGATCGAATGGAGACTCATTGATAGAAGGTGTCATGGTTGCGCGTACATGTATTCTGCTTTGATCTTTATTCACTAGAATGTGTTACTTAAATTCAGTTATGTTGAGAATGGATAAATATATATGCTGTAAGTTGCACGATTAGGTCAAGTTTATTCATGAACACTGGTCTCTCATTATTATTCCAGGCTTTGTTTTTCTGAATTTTCTCTCTTTCCAATCTAGTAGTAACTGCTGGCTCATTGCTGACAGGAATGATGTGGATGCTCTCTGGCAAGTAGATGTTGATATGATGGATGTTCTTTTCACTAGCCTTGTTGAATATCTTCAGCTTGAGAATGCATACAACATTTTCATTTTAAATCCCAAGAACGAGAAACGAGCTAAATATGGCTATCGGTGTGTACTTTTGAAATGATTTTACTTTTTAATTTATTTGGGGTGCATGAGAGAACATTAGGACATGATTATATGTCATCCTTAGAGCACTGTCTGCACCAAACTGCTGGCTTGTATCCCAGTGGTTGTGCTGAAAAATTATTGTCATAACCTGCTAAATCTTAGTTACTGTATAATTTGTGACCGATAGAACTTTACATGTCTTAAAGGGTGATGTAAAAAGAAAATAGGTATAGCCCGCTGCCAAAATAAACTAGGACTGATTTTTACTCCAAATACCGTGAGAGCAGGGAAATCTTAAGAGAGAAATCCAGGAAAAAACTTCAATCAAATTATCTAGATGATTCTGGAGAGAAAAGTGAATACTTTTGTTGCTGTAGATTACTGCTGAGCAGATCATGTCCACTTTTCATAACCTCTGTTTACAATTACCTTTAGAATGATTTTTATAGTGTCTAGGATGTATAGCCTTGAACTATACTTCATTTACTATTTTTTTGAAAAAATAAGATTACTTCATTTACTATTGTTTATGAAGACAAGATTGACTCTTGACTCTTAATTTACAGTGTGTTTTGGGGTGCTTTTTATGGTATCAAAAGCGCTTTTGAGATTTACAAAAAGCATTAGTACTGTTTTTAAGGAAAGCACATGATAGATTTTTTTTTGCATAAAGCACATAGAGTGTTTTGTCATATATCACTTGAGAATTTAAGGAAAATTTTGTAATTCCTGTAGCAATTTGAAAATTACAATGGAATACCAAAGGCCTAGCATCTTGCTTGCAGTAATTTTGGGGGCTATAATAAACTTCCATTTCACTGCATGATCAACAATCCTTTTAATTCTTGCTTTGTTTTATGGCTCAGTTTGAATCCATGATAGTTTGAGCAATTTACTTGTTTTAAACTCTCTGGTTCTTTAATTTAGGCATTTTAGTGTTTTAGAAGTTCCTGCATTTTCTTTCTGAACTATTCTTGTATTGCATTAATTTCCTTAACTAATTGGTAATTTTGAAATCCTTTTAGGAGGGGTTTGTCTGAATCAGAAATATCTTTTCTGAAAGAGGTACTTGTAAATATCATTCTTGGCTTTGGCATTCCTGTTGTTATTCTTTGAGGTTCTTATAATGTGTCAGGTTGTTTTCCATAATTCACATTCATTTCATAGGCAAGCACAATTATTAAATTTGCTGCTTTTGCCTTTTTTCTTTTATGAATATTTAGGACACTCATAATTGTTTCATTTGGTGCCTTAACTATGTTGAAATACCAAAACTTACTTGTTATTGGACAGAACAAGGACTTGCAAACAAAAATTCTTCAGTCGGGGATAATTCCGGAGAGTGTTCTTGGTAGAATCAAATCCAAATCTGTTTTTGTTTTTCTTTTATCTCTGGAGATGTTTGAAGTTTCTGTTCATAATTCTTAAATTGTTTTCCACAGTTAAGATATTTTAAATACTAAACCATTTGCAGCTCTTGATAAGATTAGGAGACCTTTGTATGAAAAGCATCCGATGACAAAGTTTTCCTGGACTATAGCTGAAGACACTGATACGGTTAGTATTTTTTTTTTTTGGGGTCATAATTTGTTAAGCTGGTAAAACATACATTAATTTGTTTATCTCAGAATTTTGTGTGTATCCTTAATCGTTCAAGTCAAATGGCAAACAAACATTTCTCTTCGAGGGAAGGGGATTGCATTTTTTCAGGGAAAGGAATTGGCATGCTGGAGTCAACATTTATGTTTGAAGGAGGGATATTGTAGGTTCGGGTGGTTTTTTTCCTTGGAAAGAAACTGGCATGCTGGATACAATGCAGACACATGGATGCTTGTTTTTGTTAATCTGCCATGCAGTGTTTTTATTTTTTTATTTCCCCCTTTCGTGATGAGCTCTGATTTAGATGCAAACTGGAACAGTTTTTAACCATCATGTGTTGAATGGAGAAACATAATCCAATATATTTTAACCATCATGTGTTGGTTGGTCCCTTTGAAGTTAATCAATGACTCAAGCTGTCAGTTATTATTTGAAATTAATTTATCTATATTTCCCAAGCAAGAAAGTCTTACATATTTAATAGAAAATTGAATCTGCATTCTTTTTGATTGGATTTTATGTCTTAAGGGGTGTTGTCATTTATTTACCATCTACAGGTTGAATGGTACAATATTTGTCTGGATGCACTTAATAATGTTGAGAAGTTGTATCAAGGAAAGGACACTGCTAATATCATTCAGAGCAAAGTTATGCAGGTACATGGTCTTCTCGTTACAAGAATCACAATGATGAAGCATTGCAAACCTTTTGAGTTTCACTTTCAGTAAACACTGTTTGTCTCTTTTTATATTTCTAGTTGATAAAAGGGAAGAATGAAGATTTGAAGCTTCTTCTTGAGAAGGAACTAAAATCTGGGGACTTAAGCAAACTTCATGCGGAATGTCTGACAGATATATGGATAGGAAAGGACAGGTCTCTCTCTCTCTCTCTCTCTCTCTCTTATATGACACAGACACACTTTCAAAAAGCATAAGCTTAATATTCATATTAAAGGACCATCTCAGGTGGGCATTCATTGATTTAACTGCCGGTCCTTTCTCATGGGGGCCTGCCGTTGGTGGAGAAGGTGTTAGGACAGAACTAAGTTTACCAAATGTGGGGAAGACGATTGGTGCAGTTGAAGGTACTATCAATAGTTTCTCTTCCACTTGGTTTTCATAGATTATTTTTCTTAGTAATTTAGTGTACATTATGTAGGTTTGATATTGGAACATCACCAACAAACCCATAAATGCAGTTTTGCATTATCAGATATTGCTATTTATGAGTTTACATGATTAAGAGTCTGTTTGGTATTTGAGGTGTGGTCGCTTTTAAGCCACAACTGCTGTGGGATGGAAGCACTAAATATGAAATTTTAGTGAAAAAGTGGGCAGGTCCAACTAAAAGTTGGTATTATCAAATACTTCTTTAGCTTTGCTTTCAAAGTTAAGTCGAATTACCTCAATACCAAACAGACCATAATATTGCTACCAAAGTATTGCAGTCTCTGCTTGTTTTTGTTCTCTATATGAATCTTGTTTCAGCATCCTTTAGCAGTGAAATAATATAATTGGTATTTATACTGCCTGTAATTGATCTATGGAATGCTAAATAAATAATTTGTTTTGGATCAGTTAGATTGTTGGCCTCTATTGTATTGGTGGTACTCATCATTGAGTTTAATGCGCATGTTCTTGTATCA
This sequence comes from Swietenia macrophylla, assembly GCA_032401905.1. Lineage (NCBI taxonomy): Eukaryota > Viridiplantae > Streptophyta > Magnoliopsida > Sapindales > Meliaceae > Swietenia > Swietenia macrophylla. The sequence goes on along the minus strand of CP135561.1, from coordinate 7,434,822 downwards.
TTTCTACTGATAATTGTTCTAGTCCCATCTTGTTGTTGCGACCAGAAATTTCTGAAGATGAAGCTGAAGATCGCTTGCAGGATGCAATTCAGGAGAAGTTTGCAGTATTTGGTGATGTATGTGCCATGTGGTGAAATATGAAGTGATTAAATTTGTTATTTTTCATTTTTTCCTTTCTAAGAAACTTAATTCCTGTTCAAAATTTTACAGTGTCTGAAGAATTAAGGGAAAGTACTTAAATACTATTTGCTGAGGGAAAAACAATTTCACTAATATTGCTGAGGGGATCCATATCTAACATTAATAACTTGGAAGAATTTCTGGGGTCTCCTTAAGTTTAAGTTTAGTGTGCATAGTGGAGACACAAAAAGATACTAGATAGTATGTGAAGTGAAAACTATTATCATTTTCCTGCTTATAGGAATGTGCTCACACATATTCCTGTAAGTCGTTAATATTGGTATTTTGTGGCTTTGTATGTGTTGTTTCTAAGTTATGGCACAATTCTTAAAAGTATGTAAGAGTATATTTTTGAACTTAGATATAAATTACATTAAATTTAATAAGACCTAGGTGGTTGGATGATACTGTATGATTTTTAAGTTCTGTCACCATTCTCAGTTGTAATTAATCTTTCATTCAAATACTGCAGAAAGATCATCAAGCCATTGATATTCTTCTAGCAGAAATTGATATTTATGAGCTTTTTGCTTTCAAGCATTGCAAAGGAAGGAAAGTCAAGCTTGCTCTTTGTGAAGGTATTGTTGTGCTCCTTGTAGTCTTTGACTGATTGAGAGCATGAGTCAACCTCTGTGTGTGTGCCCTTATATTATTATTATTATTTTTTTTTTTTTCTTTTTCCCTTAATGAGTTCTGGTTGGGAATTGGGGGAGTAGGACAGCCAAATTCGCTCTTCATTTGTGGTGGATGAACAAATTGTTTTAAACTAAGAGCTAGATGATTTGGAAAAGGATCAGGCTATTGTAACTTGAAATTTTATCTTAAAATAAAACTTAACTTTCCATATTTCTTAATCCAACAGTCTAGGAAATGAAGTTAATTAAGTTAAAAGGTTGCACTTATTATTTCCAACTTAGTATCTCTCTTATCAACTGGATCAGAATGAATGGACATGTGGGAGTTCTTGTCCCATTTAATTGAAAATTTTGAATTTACATTAGCATGACCCTTTAGAAAATATGTATGTCCTTGTTGGCTTAACTGTGTTTCAGTTGTTGGAACACTAGGATTATGGTGCAACATCATGCATTATTTTTCTGCAATTCTTTTATATGAAATGTGGTAGGTGATACAGCTTATAATCACCTGCAATTTCAGAGCTTGATGAGAGAATGCAGGATTTGAAAAATGAGCTCCAGTCTTTTGAAGGCGAAGAATATGATGAAAATCATAAGAGTAAGGCCATAGAGGCCTTGAAAAGAATGGAGAACTGGAATCTGTTCAGTGATACTCATGAGGTATGCCACCTGGCCTGTGAGTGAGGATTAGATACCATTTTCCTGTTTCAATCTACATCATGCCCTTACATAGAACACAGGAACTTCTGACACAAAATTTTCTCTGTACAGGAGTTTCAAAATTACACAGTTGCACGGGATACATTTCTTGCACATTTAGGTGCTACACTATGGGGGTCTATGAGACACATCATATCACCTTCAATTGCTGATGGTGCATTTCATTATTATGAAAGCATATCTTTTCAGTTGTTCTTTATCACACAAGAGGTACGGTGTATATTTGATAGTTCAAAGGAGCTCTTTTGAAAATAGGAATTCTTATTTACCCCTAAGCTTTATTCATGCAGAAAATTAGACATGTCAAGCAGTTGCCTGTGGATCTCAAAGCTCTTATGGATGGGCTTTCCTCTTTGTTGTTACCTTCACAGAAACCTAAATTTGGCTCTCACATGTATGCATTCTGAACCCTGTTTTTTTTTTTTTTTTTTCAATTGAATCTTTCTAAAAATTGCCTTTTGCATTGGAGACTGGTTGCTCAGATGTTGTTTTTGTCTGATATAATCTTGTATGGTTACTTTCATTTTATATTTTACTGAATTGACATTAAGATACTACTTTTGAATAATTTTTGTTGGCACTTCATCTATAAGTTATAGGTGAAAATTTGGTTCCTTTCAACTAATACATGGATCCAAGTTATACTGACATTGGTTAGAATTATAGGTTAACGCTTTCAGAGGATCCTGCTTTAGCAATGGCCTTTTCAGTGGCACGCCGAGCAGCAGCTGTTCCAATGTTGCTTGTGAATGGAACTTACAGGAGAACTGTTCGCTCCTATCTTGATTCCTCCATTCTTCAGTATCAATTGCAGAGGCTGCATGATCATGACTCTCTTAAAGGTTATCTACTGCTTAAGTTTTCTTTTACCCTTCATCCATTTCAGTGTGAATATTATATCGTGTGCTGTTTCTTGTATTGCATGCTGTTTCTTGCATTGGTGGACATATGGCTTAACTTAAATACTCTTTAGTTTCCAATGAAAGCTGTGCCAATGTATCATTTAAACATGGAAGCCCATCAAATTACTTAAATACACCTGGAATGTGTGGGTTTGGATGTCCTAAACTTTGAACCAATGTTAACCCAACCGAATGTGCCAACGGGGTACGCTAGGGTTATAGTTTGTCGGCCTGAATTCAATTTGGCCAATCTAATCAGTTGTTAGACTGGAATGGGTTAGTATATTTTGTTTTGTAATTATTAAATCAGCTAATTGAATGCATCCTAACTCATTGAAGCCTGTTGTAATTTGATTCACATGCTACAGTTCTTTTCAACACATGCTAATTGCTAATTCTTGTCTTCTAGAGTTGATGGAAAAAGTTTTGTTCATATAATTCAGGGGCACATGCTGATAGCAGGTCCACCCTGGAAGTTCCAATCTTCTGGTTTATTCATGGGGATCCGTTACTAGTTGACAAGCATTATCAGGCCAAGGCACTTTCAGACATGGTGGTTGTTGTCCAGTCGGAGCCGCCATCATGGGAAAGCCATCTACAGTGCAATGGGCAATCACTTTTGTGGGATTTAAGGTTTGTAAACTTGGTGTGACTATTCTTGGTTCTTTGATCAGTGGTGCTAATGTAGTGTAGTCTTGGCACAAACTTGTTATGGAAATAGCCAGACCATGTGGATTTGGGGTTCTTAATTAGTCTGCTTTAATGTAATCATTAAATATCTATTTCGATCCACTTGTATGTGTGTGTGCATGCGTTTAAACTATTATGCAGAATCATGGATCAAAACTGAGAAAGGTAGTTGGTTTGTTTGTGTTGGCTTAGGAAGTGATGGTCTGTTGTGGTACTCCCTTGTGACCACATAACTTGCAATATTTCCCCTCTGATTGCAGTGGCCTTCTTTCTTCAATTTGGAATAGTTGATCTTTGGATGACTATGGGAATGTCCTAGTGCAACTTGGAAGATAGTCTGCAAGAGTAGCTATCCTAGAAAATCTGTTGGTCTAGAAGGAGATTTCTGTACAAAGCACCCTTTGATTACTTGAGCACTAGTGGTCTGTCAAGTGCTGGTGTATGTTGTGGTTTTGTACATGAAAATTGCGATGACATTTGGATTTTAGTAGCTTGGAAGTTTTTCAAGTGCCTTTTCATTATTGTTGTCATTAATTGAAAAATCCAGACAATTTGTGCCTAAAATTGTGGTAAATGTGGGAGATTTTTGTTTGACCTTTATTTTAATTTCTTTTTTTTACCCAAATATAACATCTGAATTTGAAGCCCAAACAAAGATACCGAATTGTCCAAGAAAATTGGAAATGACACTGTTATTCATTGAGTGATTTTGCTGAGAAGACTGTATGGTCTGGACACAATTGTGTTTATTAAATTATCATTTTTCTCCTCATCCAGGAGGCCCATAAAAGCTGCATTGGCTGCTGTTTCTGAACACATGGCTGGCTTGCTTCCCGTTCATCTTGTCTACAGTGACGCCCATGAAACTGCAATTGAGGTATGTTTTGCGTTGAATGTGGAATTACTTTGATCATTTATGGATTTTATCCGATCACATCATAACTCACAAGCTACTTATTTGAAAAGTATGTACCAATAATTTGTGTTCTGTTTTTACCTCTTGGGAAATCCTCGTATTGCACGCCTCCTAAAAGTAAAAAAATTTTGTTTTCTGCTTCTACTGCTGAAAGGTTTAACTTAGTCTAGATATTTGCAACAAAAGTTGACACTTCAATCTCTTTTCCCTCTAAATTGTGAGAGTAACCATTTCTTTTTTTTTTTTTTTTAAATTTTGATGAAGTTCGCTTCACTGGAGATTAAGTTTATTTGTTTTATCTTGTAAGTATTACACACAATATTTCGGATAGTATGTTGAAATTTTCTCAATATCCTTGCATGATGACAGCTTTTAACTCAATCTTTGACGAGCTATCATGCATTTGGGAAACCTCAAATGCTATTTAGTATAAATTAATATAATATTCCCCCTTAAAGAACCAGTGAAATTGATTATTTTGTTTTTTCTTGTCTCCTGCCTGGACTTAGAAACACCAAACGTCACTGACCTAGGATTTTCTTCTGGATCAATTGTGTAACATTAATGCCTGTGTGGATTTCTGGTCTACCTTTTACCTTTTTATCTTTATCAACATAATTTGCAGTTTCCTATGAAAAGAATTGTGTAATGTTGTACCAACAACTTTTGCTCAAATTCATTGGATCTAAGTTTTGGGCTGTGCTTAGTGAATATTGAAGTTCAATCTAATATAGTTTTAAATTGAATCTAATGTAATTTTGATGTGCATAGTTTCTGCACCAGATGAGCTTTCTTTCTCGTGTTCAGATTTCATGATCTATGCTAGAACAAAATCCAATTTGAGGATTTAGTTTGAATTTTCTTTTATGTGATATTGCTTTTGGGGGTTGGTGGAGAAACTATTTGTGAGTGCATTTGCATGCACTTGCCTAAATTAGCATTTTTGAATCCCTGGTATAATGCATTAAATTGTTGCATGTCTTCAGTCCCATGCACAACTGTCTTGAAAAGCTCTCTATTGCTTTCAATTTTCTGGCAGGATTGGAGATGGTCGGTGGGTTGCAATCCTTTTTCTATCACTTCTCAAGGCTGGCAAATATCACAGTTTCAGGCTGATACAATTGCTCGGAGCTATATAATCACAACACTAGAAGAATCAATACAAATGGTCAATTCAGCCATTCGTCTTCTTCTCATGGAGCGTACAAGTATCCTTTGTACTGTCTTATTTATTTTTTGGTTAATCCACCATTTCCCCAGGCCTGCTTAGCAAGCTTAAATTAAACTAGGGCTCCTCTCAAACCCTACAATCTTTGAGAAGTAGGAAACTGGTCGCAAAAGAGATATAAACATATCTGTATATAAATATAATTCAGGTTAGATCCATGCTCAGGGTAGTCAGCTTCTGCTACTTAACAATAAAAACTTAATGCAGGGGCGAAAATAATAAAAACCTAAAAAGGAATACCTTATTAAACATTTAGGCAAACTGCAGTAGTCTCAGCATCATTCTACCTAAATACATTCGTGTGCTTGCTATTACTGTTAGGACCAAAGTTTCTGTAGATGGAGAGAGTGAAAATCATCAAAAAATCTTACAAATCCGCCAGTCCCAGAGCTTGAGCAATTATTTTAGTTATGTTGTCAACATATATGCGTGCGCTCACGCGTGTAAACATGCATTCATATATGCTCTCCAGAATGCTGATACAAAAGCAACCATTTGGAGTTGCCCCAAATAACACATGCATAGGAGCTATTCATGTCCTACTTGATTTAATTAGAGCAGTGTGATTAAATATCTTGCTATCTGGAGCCATATAGTGGGCTCACATCAGTGTTGGGGGGGGGGGGGGGGGGGGTGAGGGGGGATTGGTGTATCTTCACGTAATATTTAAAACAAGAAAAGAAAAAATAGAATATCTGGCAATCTGCGTGGAGCCAAGATCACGGGCTTTGTATTTTCGGGAAAATGTTTTTACCTATATTTCATCTACACAGACACATTGGAAGTTGCCAAAGTCGCAAGCTGAAATCTTAATCTCGCTGTTTTTAATCTGTGTGGATTTGCTATATGAAAATTGCTTCTTGATTATATTTGGCCTGTCTTCAACTTTTGCTATTGGAACAGAGATTTCTGTTGATTGAGACTTGACAAAAAAACAGCTGAAAAGACGTTTAAACTCTTCCGTTCCCAGGAGCATGAGCTAGTGAACAAATATAATTATGTTATTAGCCTGTGGAGAAGAGTGAGTTCATTTGTTTTCTATTTCACTTGTGCAATTAAAGCCATTTTTATTCACTTATTATAAATTCTTCTATTAAGTTTAATAATAAGTATGTGATGTATTTTATTATCATTTTGTTTTCAGATTTCCACTGTTACTGGAGAGTTGCGATATATGGATGCTATGAGATTGCTACATACCTTAGAGGATGAATCAAAAAGGTAAAGCGCTCGTAACCATCATATTGATATTGGGGTAAATGTTTGAAAATTACAAAAATTTCCTTTCATTGACACAATAGCACTCATAAGCTAGGCTGATCTGGTAGGAGCAAAGATCGAGGATTTATTAGTTGAGTTTCAATGAAGACCAAGTATTTCAAACTAAACTCATATTGTTAGTTTAGGGACAGTTGCATTTTCAATAATAAATGGGCAGTTTTATTAAGCATTTGAATTTGCTAGTTTGTATATAAAGTTGGCTTACTAGCGAATTTCATTTCTCGTGCAGATTGGTTGATCAAGTTAATGCAACCATAGCCCTTCTCCACCCTATTCACTGCACAAGAGACAGGGAAGTACAAGTGGTCTTTGATATGACAACAATTCCTGCTTTCTTGATTGTTTTGGGCATTCTCTATATCGTGTTAAAGCCAAGACGGGCAAAGCCAAAAATTAATTAAAACTTGAGTCGGAACAGAGGTCATGGTTGCTAAGTGGAGTGTTGATCAATGCAACAGTTGTTGGAGAAGTTTCTGAGGGCAATGACATCACATTTTGTTCCCGGGTAATCATATAGATTGTACACCAATTTTTTTTTCAGTCCGAGGCTTCTGCAAAGCTTTATTCAAATGATAGTTGATCAGAGAGACAGCAGGAAGTAGTAGAACACGCAGTCACAACCACCATTTCGTAGTAATGAGCTAGCTGCTTGTAGGTTTCATGTATCGTAACTGTTTGGCTGGCTGACCAAAAACTTTTTCCTCTGTGTCCTAATTTTATATAACTGAGCAAAAATCACTAAAGGAGTTACAGAGCTACTCAAGCCTCTTGAATTGAACTGTACACTTTCCCCCTTAGTTTTGCTGTCAATTCAACAGAATTGAAAATTTTGCAGCGGTACAATCCCCCGTATGGCTTGATTGAAGAAATTGTTTCTGATAATCATGCAATGTCCGAAAACTTTTACTGCTCAACATATGTTTTAAGTCGGAATCAGTTTGTGCCGATCCATTATTGGTTGAAATGTAAAATCTTTAAGGTTAATTTTGTTATTGACCCCTCCCTGTAGTCTTGAGGTAAGGTTTTCCAGTCTGGTTCTCGGGCTTGGCGACTTAACCCGAGAACTAGATTCGTATCGATTTGTTTTCCTATCTGTGTCGGAGAGATTAATTTTTGGGAATTTTTTTTCCCAAATAATTATTTTTCTTAACTTAAATTTATTAAAATAATCATGTTATTATATTTTTACTGAACTAATCAAGTGTACGAGTATATTAATTTTGGCTATACGAGAGATATCTTCAACCAAACTACCATCTGCTACAGTCACGGTTTCAGGATCTTACCTTCACTCCGGCTGCCTCCGTTGCCTTGACCATTATTATGTAAAACAAAATTTTATGCCCAGGCCCAATGTCAGTTGATTTACCTGCACCATCATAGCAGTCATATACTTCGACCATAAAGCACAATTTTGTTCAAGTTGAGCTAGTCAAAACATGGAAACAATTCATGTTGTTATTGAAAATGTCTTACCAATTGACAATCATCTCCTATGCTAACATGAAATTAGACTACAGACAGATATACGTGAACTTCAAACAAAATAATTCCTCCCTTATGAACGATTACTAAAGCACTCACTACTTGCTCTTATCGTCTCCATGTGCCCATTTTAGATCCTACCAAGCGGACATAAAACAAGATTCTGATTACAAGCAATTGAACGACGTTCTACTATGTCTGCACCCCATGCACGTTATAAAATTATTAGAAAAAATTGCGAATTGTGACAGTTTCAGTTGGTTTAATTTTGACGTTATTTGTTTCGCCGAACTTGGCTGCAAGGTGTATTAATTATTTGAGGTCACACGTACGCACGTACACTCGGGAGCACCTAAAGGAATGAGTTCAAATTTATTTATATTTCATTTGCATACACAACATAAGCGTTCACTATGAACTAATAATGTTTGCTGAAGCACCGGTATCTTTTTTTACAATGCGAAAGAGTTGAAGCAGCTGAGCAACAACCTTATTATGATTTATGGTGAATCAGTTGCATCCACGGTGTCTTTCAGTTCGCGTCCCTTGGTGTCAAAAGGGAAGAGCAGACATGCAGCTATTGCGAGAGCTAATACAACCTCGAACAGAATGACAGCAAGTTTTTGGTGACAGCCGGTGACTAGTCCAACTGCTACTAGAGGGCATACCATACCACCGATCCTTCCCACAGAACTAGCAACTCCGGCACCAGTCGTCCTCATGGTGGTAGGATATAACTACAGAGAAAATTGATGAAATGCATATAAAAGATTGATTTTTCAAGCCAACTTCAATGAATCAATCTTCATGAAGCTTGAAAAAGTAAAAGGGAACGAAAATGGGATCTATAAGGTATCAAGAAATAACCAACACCGGTCATGCAAAATTTTCAATAGGTATGAGAAGTCCTGTGAGATTACCTCAGGGGCATAAATGGTGCCAACTGTTATGGTTCCTGTGACACATAAGCGAGCTCCAAACAATAACACTGTAGTTACAATTGCAGACTGATGAACGACCAGCGGCAGAAGGAAGATGCAAGCTATGAGAAACATAATAGCCATGGAGAGCTTGCGCCCAATTTTGTCCACAATTATCGCCGACAAGAGAAGCCCTGGAAGCTCTGTAAAATAAAGTAGAGAATAATGTTAATGAACTATGCCACCATTTGGAAAAACAAAAACTATATATATTTTCAGAAGAAACTACAAGAAGATTGACAGAACACATGCAGTACCTGCCAAACTAGTGATAAACACATCCACATAGAGGCTATTATCCTTATTTCCATCAGCATGAAGCACAGTTGTGCCGCATTTATTCTCCTCACTGCTCAGCTTGGAAGTCAACAATACAACACCATAATATGAGAATGCATTTGCAAAGAATAGTACCCATAGTAGAAGAGTTGTCCGAATCAATTTTGATGAGAAAAGCATAAAAAATGATGAGAAGCCAGACTTCAATTTCCTGGTCATCTTCTTTGTCATTGAGAGTGAATGTCTGGCATCCGATGAAGTTGATTCTTCATTCTGTGTCACAGTTCCATCAGAAACAAGCATACCAGGCGGGAGTTTGGTTTGGTTGACGGAAGCTATCTTCTCAAGAATTCTATGTGCATCAATTGTTTTACCTTTCGTGCATAAATACCTAGGAGATTCAGGTGCAAGACGATAAAAAAGAAGCACAGCAAATGACGGAATTGAAGACAATGCAAGCAGCCACCTCCAGTTCAATTTGGTCATAACAATCTGTGTATGAAACAAACAATAAAGTTTACATAGTTGCAAAGCCTTCATCATCAGCATATTGTTATCATTTAAGAAGAAAACTTCTACACTTGGAAAAATACCTGAGGCTTAAAGTAAATTAAAAAATTTTGTGCAAGTTCCTCAGTTATTTAAGTGGGACAGACAGAATATCAGTGGCAATTATTATTTTGTTAGATTATTCATTATTCCCCAATTTCTTCTTCTCAGAAAACTCCACAATCTTATTTATCCAAGGGTAATTTTATCTTCACATGATGATTATCAGGCCTTCTGGTTTAAGGATGCTGTGGCAGTGATAGTTGATAGCCATGTGGTTTTAATCGTCGTGAAGAGATAATATTGTAGTTTGTCCTAATCTTTAAAGTTTTGAAAGTACAATGTCTTTTCTGAATGACACCAAAAGCTTTTCAATTTCAAAGCAGCGAGATGGTTGTTACCGGTAGGCATTTTACTTGACAACAGGCCGAGATTTCTGACATTACAAACCAGCTGAGTTCTTAAAAATGCATATATTTTGATGTATTCTATCAAGAAAATATTATGCAGATTGTTAAGTTGGCATTTTTCTATTGTTAAAGAATCTGGAGCTTCAGGCATTAACTTATCCAAGCTCCAGAAATTTAGGATCTATTTTTCTTTTGCAAACTTGCCCTACTTTTGTTAATGGGTAGCAGATTACTTTCCCAAGGAGTTAGCTTCAAACTTTCTATCTAAATTAGGTTTCGTTTCGACTACTATAAATACAGCCTTATGTTCTTGTGATTACTGATATAATGAAATCTTATTTTGTCTGTTTTTCTCTGGTTTCTAATGCTTTTCTATCTGTCCATTTTCTCGCATATTCATTCTTTCTTGTTTCACCATATCCTACACTTTTAATGCACCCAAGGGAATGGGAATCTTTGTCGAAAGGTAAGAGGAATGTCAACAAAGAGCAATTTGGATAACTATAGAAGTTAAGAAATAAAATATACCCATGCAAGTGAAGCCTCAAAAATTGTTCCGGCAGTCCAAAAGGTTGAGAAGACAACCATCCATGTGCCTCTATGTGAAACAGGAACGAACTCTAGAAAATAGGATAAGAATACAGGTCCCCCGCCCAAACCAAAACCAACCAAACAGCGAGATATCACCAACGCTGTATAATTTGGGGAAAAAGCACCTAACAATCCAGCAACACTAGTTACCGTAGCTATGCTGAGAAAGCTCTTTCTGAAAATGGCAGACAAAAGCGGGCAGTTAAAGAAACTAGACAAAAATAAATATAAAAAAGACAAAATAAACATACAAGAACTTAGAGGGGTACACAAAAATTAAAGATGCTAAAAACAAATGTCAAGTTTCAACCAAAGACAATATATTAATAAAAAAAAAGTTCTACAGAATGGCTTAACAGTAATGCATAGAAGCAAACTCTCGATGCAAAGACAACATCCTTAAGAAAGGGGGAAAAAAAAAGTTGATTTGATGTAAAGAAATAAACTTAACATAATGTGCTATAAATGCAGGGGGATATGTGAAGAAAACAGATCCATATTCTGCCGTGCTGAGTTCTCAGTCAAAACATTATAACATTTGAAAAACTGAAAATGATTTGAACTTTATAATCCGTGTGCCTATGAACAATGAGAATGTCACATTAAAGATAACAATCTTGAGATGAGAATTCACAAGTAATACGAACTAATAGTAATTATGATTACTGGAAGAAAATGGAAAGAGTAAAGTGATAGAAATATTCCTTACAGATCATAGTCATACTTAGAATGACGTACTGGAAAGACGACAGAACTTATGGAGGGAACTAAATTCTGTAGATTTTATAGCTGCATATATATTAATATGCAAATTCTTAATACTCTCTAAAAATTTTACTACATTTTGCATAGATTTCTATCTTAGAATAAGATCTTTGAGTGCCAACATGTTCACAAGGATGCTTCAGTGCATGAGGTTGAAAATTAATTCTTTTCAGTGAAAAAGAGTTTCGAAACCTCTCCTGAGTTGCAAGTACAACTGTAATTGCAAAATTAAAAAGAAAGCATCAATGATTAATTTTTTTTTAATCTTAATATGTACATCTGTTGTTTAAATAGTCAAAAAAATTCATAAGGTTAATCCAAATTATAGACTACGCATATGATGAAATTCCCAAAATTTTTGCACGTATAAGTAGTTTCCGGAAGTAGAAGAATAGAATTAAAAAATGTCAACAAAGAGCCTCCTTAGAGCAAAAGAAGATCTACGGTGAAAGAATTTCAAAATCAACTTACACTATAGAATATAATAATGTGTTATCTTCAAGGTATGAAACTATTCACACAAATCCTATAACATAAAATAAACAACATTAGATGTCTAATTTTCAAAGATGCAAGTAAATCTTTTTAAGAAATTAACCAATAAAAAAAAATAGAAAGAGCGAGAGGACGAAACAGCCTACCTCCTCCCGTAATTATCAGAAATAATGCCCCATGAGTAAGCTCCAAGCAGCATACCGGCAAAAACAATGGTTGTTATCAGGCTCTCTGCACTGGAGGAGAGGTTCCACTTTGACTTGACTGCTGGTCCTACGAAAGAGAGAATCATAATCTCCATTGCTTCTGAAACCCAACCAAGTCCAGCATATGCAAGCACAAGAGTTTGGTACTTCCCAAACCTCATGACAGAAAGTGCTTCATCCAGTGTGTACACAGGGCTTCCGTCTCCCATCTAGCGAATCAAATTGAAACAAAAATCATATTTTCCGGTATTAAACTTATTCATTAAAGACTGTTCAGAAAAGTTAAACCATGATTTTCACTTCTGCAATGGTCAGCCCATTCAAATAAATAC